>BCKQ01000004.1:209707-355412 GCA_001600695.1 Ascoidea asiatica | reverse complement strand
TTATTTATTTATTTATTTATTTATTTATTTATTTATTTATTTATTTATTTATTTATTTATTTATTTATTTATTTATTTATTTATTTATTTATTTAATTAATTCTTTGTCTATTTTTTGTGTAGATAAATATCTTGCCCTAGATTAATTAAGCTTGTGTCCATGTGTGGCTGCATATGTGGCGTCTAACCTAATGAGCCACTGGCTTAACATCAGCCGCACACGCTCCTTAAACGCCCCTTTACCAGCTTTCTACCAGCCTCTGCACCAGCCCCGCTATGAAAACAACACAACACAGCGCCAGCCTTGGCCCAGAACTTGGAACAGGAACAGAATCACCAGCAGAACCAGGAACAGGAACAAGTGCAAGAAGACCGTTTATTCTTTGACCTTATGAATAGCTATTCATAGGAATATATTATTGATACTAATACTGAATATCATATCAATAATATAATTCAAAATCATCAAGAGATATAAAATATTAATATTAATATAAATATAAATATATTCAAAATGATAAACAATAAAATATGGCTATATTCTTCAATATTATATATATTGTTACTAAATATAAAATTTATTAATGCTTTACATTATTATTCGATTCCTGGAGAGAAAAAATGTTTCTTTGAAGAATTACCAATCGATACTTTAGTTGTAACTAAATTTGATGCTTCAATATATAATGATGATACAAATGATTATACTCATCCATTTGATTTAATTTTAAGTTTAACTGTTGATGAAACTTTTGATAATAATCATAGAGTTGTATCTCAAAAAGCAAAATCTGATGGCGAATTTACTTTTACTTCTTTAGATTCTGGTGAACATAAATTTTGTTTAATTCCAGAATATCCGATTAAAAATAAAAAAATTAGAATTTTTTTAGATATGGCAATTGGTTATTCTGCTGTCATAGATTCAAAAAAACTGGATGATGTTAATTGGCTTACAAATAAAATTATTGATTTAAATTCAAAAGTTGAAGAAATTCAAAGAGAACAGCAATTAATTAGAGAAAGAGAAGAAAGTTTTAGAGATTCCAGTGAACACACTAATGGTAGAGTTGTTAGATGGTCTATTTTTCAATTAGTTCTATTAGTTATTGTTGGTTATTTTCAATTAAAACATCTTAAATCTTTTTTCGTTAAACAAAAAATTGTCTAATTTCAAAAAAATAACTTAAAATCACTAGAAATATTAAAAATATTAAAAATAAATAAGAATCAAGTTAAGTCCTAATTAAAACTTCAATCACTAAACTTTTATAATCACAATCCCAGATCCTTTTCATTATTCCCCCCCTCCCTATATTTAGCCGTTTCGCTACCCTTTTACTTTAAAATGTATTATTATCTTGAATAAATCATTATTCCCTCTTTCATTCAATAAATCAATCATTTATTTATTCATTCAATCATTTATTCATTCTTTTATATAATTATTAAAGTTTTTCAATTCTTTTTTTTATTTTTTTTGAAAAAAAAATTGATTTGCAGTTTAAAAAAAAAAAAAAAACACAATTTTTTTGATAATATACTTTTTATTCTATATATTATCAATTTTTACTATTATTACTATATATATATATTATATTCAATATATCTCTATCATAAAAAGGAAAGTAAATTATCACCTAATAAATCGTAAAAATATCATTATAAATAATAACATACAGTCTATAAAATTAATAGCGAAAGTAGTAAAAGTAGAAGTAAAGAAATAAAAGATTTCAGAAAATATCATTAAGTAGTAGTACAAAAGCAAGTAAATGACGATGATAATAATAGTAATAATAATAACAGAGATAATAATAATAGCAACAGTAATAGTACTAATACATTAACAGAATTGAAAAGAAAATAATTGAAAAAAAAAAAAATAATGAATAAGTAAGCTAATAAACAAATTAAGATTTATCATCTTCAAGCAATGAATCAAAAATTTCAACAATTATTAACCCTTTGGTTGTCGCTAATGAATATATATTACTACAATTAACATTTTCATTCCAATTAAGATTATTTATAATTATTTCGGGAGGAAAAATTGTTGAAACATTATTTATAAATCCTTTTGGATCTGGCAATACTGGACATAGTTCATATTTATCTAATAAATTATAAGATTTTGTAAATCTATTGAATAAGATTTTCCATAATTTTAATATATCAAACGTGTTTATAGGAATTTTTCTAGAATTTAAATATCTTCTGCCTGCATTAGCTATAAATACTTGACCATCTGCACCTCCTGTTAATAATAATGGATGTAATCTTGATGCTGAAATTGACGTTATTGATCCTTCATGTTTTGATATTGGTAAGGAACTATTCAAATATTTTGCAGGTGTAATTCTAGCCTCTCTGAGATCTATAGTTATATACCCCGATAATAATGGTGAATATTCACTAATCTGTCCAATAATTTTGGATCTTGTACTATATGCATAAGTTGAAGAAATATCTTTCAAATCTGATTGAACATGATAACCATCAAATCCAGTTGATAAAATAATGTTATTATTTAAATATGAATTTCCAGGTTGTGATATAATATTAATAATATAATTTTCATGTCTTCTAACAATAAACGATGGATACATATAATCTTCATCATCAATTTTGAATTCAGCTATGAATCCAAGATTTGTACCAACGATTATGGTAGTTGGATTAAGCCAGTCATGACAAGTAATTTCATAAGAAGGTAATGATAATTCTAAAAAACAATTTTTAACATTTAAATATTCAGGGTCATAAAATTTTTCATCTTCATCCATATTTACATCATCATCTTTTTCTTCTCCTTCATCTTTCTCATTATCATTATCATTTTTAAAAAACTTAAATAATCTTAATTTACCATCTGAAAATATACATGAGAATATTGAAATTAAATTGCTATCATTATTATCGGATAAACAATCAATTTTAGCAAATTTAATTGATTTTGGATAACCCCATTTTTGAAAAATCCAGGATTGATAAATTTTTAAAGTATTTTTTTTAAGATTTAATTTATAAATTCTTAAACAAGAAATCAAATTTAAATTTAAAGATTTATTAATAGTTGAAAATAAAGATAAATTTGGATTAATTGAATCGATTGAAGTGTCGCCAGAGGTTTTTATCCCAGAAACAAATAAATATTGAAAATTTGAATTAATTTTTATTGAATATAAAAGCCAAGATACATTTGTTATCAAACCACCGAAATTTAAAAAGTGAACATTTCTATTAGTTGAAAGTTTTAGATTATTATTTGAATTTAAATTTGAATTGATTGATAAAGAGTCAATCGAATTTGGATTTAAGGTAAAAGATTGATTATAATTTAAATAAATATTCAATAATTGATCCAAATTTATTAATGAATTGAATTGATTTAAATTGATTTTATTGAAATAATGATCTTTTTTATTAACTATTTTGTTCAAATTATTTATATTAATCAAATGAGTAAAATTATTAAAATTATCATTAAAATTCCGTATATTATAATCTATTAGAAATTTCAAGAAATTTTTGTTATATTTAAAATGGTTATTATTGAAAAATTCTTTTATCAAAATCATATCAATTAAAAATTTTTTATTTGAACCGAAAAAAGTTAGAAATCTTTCTTTAATTGAACCTGGATCTTTTCGAAACGTTAAAATTTGAGAATCATTTTTTTTAAAATCATTTAGTGAGTTATCATTCAAATCATTATTATTATTATCATTTTCAATATTACTATTATCAGTACTATTATTTTCTATTAGATTTGATTCAATAGTTTTTTTTTCTTTATTATTACTTGACTGAGAAGTAGCAGCAGAACGAATTGAAAAAGATTTAAAAGAATAATCAGCTAAAGCATTTGCAATTTTTTCAAAATTTGGAGAAAAATCTAGATCTTTTAACCATTTCTTGAATAAATTTCGATCATTTAAAATTTCAATTAAATCATTAATATTAATTTTATCAGTATTATCACTAATTTCAATTGAATAATTTAAAAAAGAAGAATTTTTACAAGGTTTTTTTAAATTATTTTTCGATAAATTTGATTTCTTTTTAGATTTTAAAATTTTTTGAGATTTAATTGAATTTGAAATCGTAGATTGATTTGAATTATCTACTGGCGGATTAGATTTTGGAGATTGAATAAGAGATTTTGGCAATGGAATATCTGGAGGAGGAGCAGGAGGAAGAGCTGACATTCTTTTATATAACAAAAAAAAAAAAAAAATCAACTAGTTGAAAAGTATAATGCAAATAAATTAAGGATAATAATTGAATATATTGGATAAAAAAAGGTCAATTGGAATTAATATATTTATTGAACTTACAGAATAAAAGTAAATAAAGCAAAAGTAAGAATAAAGTAAGGATTATTGGCGGAGGCGAGATTCGAAACACTGACTCTTCGTAATTCTTGCAAAAAAAACAAGCAACAAAACTAATAATTGTCAACAAGATAAGAACATTTGTAGAATAAAAATATCACGTGCGTTGAACTTTCAAGTAACCGTTTGGAGAAAAATTTCTGGAGTTGTGAGGCTTGACTTTTTGAGTATCTATTCTTCTAGGGCTCTGATTGTTTAAAAAATAACCCAAAATTCAAGAACGGTCCCAGTATCATGAAGGTTTCGGGTCAGCATTTTCAGCAGACGGAGGCATAATATATATGCATAATTATGCCGTTAAATGTAAGTTTATTTGTAGCCAGCAATGAGGTTGGTGTTTTGTGGCGGTGAAATTGCGTTTGCTTTGGAGAGCACAGCAAGGCCCCAAATGCGACACCACTGGAACTAGTTCAAAGTTTAGCGGTGTTGGCCATATTGTATCCATTCTTAACGTTAGCTACAAGGTATAATCAAGTGTGACTTAACTCCTTTTTCTACGAGATACCAAATACATAAATTATATAAATTTGATCTCATCTTCAGCAATTGACAACACTTTAATAAATTGAAGACTTTTATTTACCTTATTTTTCATTCAATTCTAATAAAATTTCAATAAATTTTAATTAATTTTATTAATTTTAATTCAAATTCTTACAAATACATTCAAAGTCGCTTATATTTAATTTATAATCATGTCTTGGCAAGGTAAGTTTTTCTTTATGTTTTTGGGAATAAATATATATTAGTTTTGTTGATTTGAGTAATTTACTAACTTATTTCAATTTCTCTTTTTTTTGCATTGTTTTCTTTTTGAATCATTTTAGCATATACTGATAATCTTGTTGCTACAGGAAAAGTTGACAAAGCTGCAATTTATTCAAAAGCAGGAGATTCAGTATGGGCTCAATCAAATAATTTAATTTTATATCAGCCAGAAATCTCTGAAATATCAACAGGTTTTGATAATGCAAGTGGTTTGCAAAGTAATGGATTACATATTCAAGGTCAAAAATATTTTTTATTAAGAGCTGATGATAGAAGTATTTATGGTAAACATGAAGCTGAGGGTGTTGTTTGTGTTAGAACTAAATTATGTATTTTAATTGCACATTATCCTCCCGGTACTCAAGCTGGTGAAGCAACAATGGTTGTTGAAAAGTTAGCTGATTATCTTATTAGTGTTAACTATTAATCATATTCATTATGTTAATCATTATCTTTTATTATTTTTATCATTATTGTTCTCCTTATTTTAAAGTATCAATTCTACAGGTGTAATTCGTACATTACAATCAATTCTCTACAATTCACTACAATTCAATTCAATAAATACAATTGAATACAATTAATTTTTAATAAAATGATACAATAATTCACTTTACACTATTTTTTTTGGACTTTTTTTTTTCATTCTTAGCTTATATTTATTAATTTATTTCAATTTGTTTAATCAATTTGTTATTAATGTAAAAAGAATTATTTTAAACTACTCAAAAAAAAAAAATTTTGGAAGAAAAAGTAAATTGAAATAAAGAATTAATTATTTCTTCTTTGCAATTCTAGCAGCACAAGAATATGGAAATATTAACATATTCTCAAGATCCCAAATACCTTCTTTAGCAAAAATATCTTGTTTAACGAATTCAATAACATCTTCTTTAGTGTCTGCTTCAATATTATATGTACTACCTGCAAAATTTAATGGCTTTCCAGGTTCCGGAATTTCATTAAATATAGCTCCAACATTTGTAACTTTACCAGATTCAACCGTTGGTGGAATTGCAGCTAAATGTTGTGGTCTAAATTTACTACGATCACTACCTGGTTTATCATAAACTACAACTAACCATTCAACCATTCTTGAAACTGTTCTTCTCATAAACTAAAATTTTTGATTTTTCTTGTTATTGCACTTGATTATATAAATATCTTATATTCCAATTCTACCGTATAATATACTGGCTTATCGAAAAAGTAATTGAAAATTATCTAATTGATTTATTATAGAAATTGATGACAATACAAATTGAATTAAAATACTTTCAAATCTATACGATAAAGAGGAATATTTCTCGAAACTTAATCAATTTAATAGTTTATCTTCAAATCGATAGGTTGGAGATGTGACCCTGCGAACACCATCTCATCCAGGAGTAAGAGCAAATGTCTCTGCATGTGTATGGCTCGTATTGATAATAGTCAATTGATTCATTTAATGGCAATTGCCCATCGTGCAAGGGAAACAAAGTGCAATTGCTCGCTATTCTCGAACTAACACTAACTTAGTGGAACAGCATAGTAGTACCACATCAGCGGTAGCAGTATCTCAATGTTATTTGAGGCATTACAGTGTTTTGTCCTGTAATCTGGATGAATCCTGTTATTTGGTACTCCTCTTTTTGCTGTTTTAATCTATAAACAAGTTGTGATTGTATCTATTATTTAAAATCTGAGATCTGAAATCTATGTAAAATCAACTCAGAACTTGATTCAGATATAAAATCAGAATAACAATTACTGGTATAATAATTATAAGAATAAGAATGAGAATAAGAATAAAAATGAAAATTAGAATTAGTATTGGAATCGGAATTGGAAATGCTTAATGAATTTGTACAATTTGCAAGAAAAAAAAAATAAAAATATAAAGGATTTTGAAACGGTAAGAGATAAATAAATAAAATGAGCAAAAAATAAATGCAAAAATGAATAAAATAAATATAATAACATTAATGTTTTACAAATAATTTTGTTAATATCGATCCAAATAATATTCCACCACTTGTTACACAACTTAAAATATATAAAAATTCAATTCTTTCAACTTTTATAAATTTTATATCATTATCTTTATAGAAAATAATTCGAAAATTATCTCCCCAAAATCTTCCAATATCAATCATTAAATAATAACAGCTTATAACATTTATAATTGATCTTTTAACTGAAAATCCAAATCTGCTAAATGATTTTTTGATATTATTATATGAAAATGCTTTTGAAACATTAATACCAATATCTTTTATTAAAATTTTTGGATTTTTTATCAAAAACACTGTTTCCTTGTATTTATCTTTTATATTTTTAATAATTATTGAAAGGTTTGGAATTGTAATAATTGATGAAATTGGATATCTGAATGTTAAAACAAATGTTTTAGCAGGTGTGAAATCTTCAGAATTTGAAACTTCTGTTTTACTTGAATTAATTGAAGTTTCTTTTGAAGGATCTTCTTCTTTGATTGAAGTCTCATTGTTTTCATTATGTTCATTATTTACATCTTTTTTGTTATCGACATTGACTAAATTAGATTCATTCAATTTATCAGAGTCAATTTTATTATCTTTATTCTCATTTATTTCATTAGTATCTTTTTTAGATTCAATGTCTTCATTATCAAAACTACTTTCAAGGATTCCAATGTCTTTTAAATTTAGATCATTTGTTATTTCATTACCATTATCATTATTACTACTATTATTATTATTGTTATTATTATTATCATTCATTCTTTCAATATCATCAATTATATATTTAACCTTATCTTCAAATTTAGCTACTAATTTATTTCTTTTTATTGGCTCAAATACTGTCTGAACTAATACAAACAATAATAAATTCATAAGCATTAATCCAAAAGTTCCCCATGTTGAAACTCTTCTAATTTTATCCGACCAAATTTGCTCTTCATGATATCTAGTTAAAATTTCTTTTGAAAGAGTTTGTTGTGCCATATCTAATTGTAATTCTACTGATTCTAATTCTTTTGCACTTTTTTTAACATTACTTTCATTTGCATGATCTGATCTATATAATTTGGTAAAATTTTCCAAATCAGTTGGAGACCACATATGCTTTCTTGTCAATAATTCATTAATTTCTCTTTGAGAATCTGTTCTTAATTTAATTGCATTTTGATAAACTTCTTTTTGAAATTTCACTTTATGTCTTGTTTCTTCCAAATTTTTTTCAATAACTTCAATTTTTTTCTTTAATATTTCAATTTTTGAATATCCAGTTACTTCATTAATAGTTTTTGTTAAATAAACAACTAATTTAGATAAATTTATATAAAAATTTTCTTTTTTAATACTAATTTTTTTATTTATTTCTTGTCTTTTATTATCACGCCATATAATAATTCTGATCTTAGTATTATTCATTGAAATTTTGGGATTTCTAATTAAGAATATAAAATTTTTGAAAAATATTATAATCCATTCTGGAATTTTGGGTATTTTAGGCAATTTAAATATTTTTGAAAATTTCAATCTTTTTTTTACAATTGCTTCATCAGGATTAAGAATATTATTAAATTGTGGCTGAATGTTAGAGTTTTTAAAGGAATTCAAATTTTTATGAAAAATATTTTGTAATGTTTGATAATCATAACCAGAAGAATTTTGATTTTCCTTTTGTGTTTTATCAGATATTTCTTCAAATGCGGGTTCATTTTGTTTATGAGCTATAGGTTCACTTTCTTTTTTATGAAAAGTTGATTCTTCTACTTTATTTGACAATATATCTGTTAATTCTTTATGCAAATCAGTTTTGCTTTTCTCTTTTAAAACCTGTTCTGAATTTATATCTTCATTTGATTTATTTTCTTTTCCTGCATTTAATTTTTTTTGATGTTCTTGTTCTTTTTCTTTTTCTTGTTTCTGTTTTTCTTCTATTTCCTTTTCTTTTCTTGCATCTTCTAAGGCTTTCATACGAGCTAATTCATTTGCTTTTTTAATTTCCATTTGCTTAAATTCAAGTTCCTTTTCTCTAATTAGACTGTTTATTGGATCATTGATATCATTCATGAAATCTATTTCATTATCCTCAGATTGAGCTGTTGAAACCACAACACTTTTTGTATTATTATTAGGTTCTATTGAATCACTTGGTACAGAAAAGCTTTTCTTGAATTTGACTTTTTCAGAAATATCATTTTTATCTAAAGACTTCTTTAAAATATAATCTTGAGTCCCTATTATATTTTTTTTTCCAGTGTTTTGATTGAGGTTTTGATTTAAAAAACTTTTCATATTCGTATTGGCGCCATTTTTTAGGTTTTCATTACTTCTGATATTATTTTTGTGGTTATGGCTATTATTACCTTTGTTTTTACTATTGTTATTATTATTATTATTATTATTATTATTATTATTATTATTATTATTATTATTATTATTATTATTATTATTATTATTATTATTATTATTATTATTATTATTATCGCTAAAGCTGGAATAAAGTCTTAATGAGAAAGCTAAGGATTTCGAATGAGCACTTTGATTTGACAAACATATCGAATTTATAAAACTTTTTGAAGAAATCAATTTACTTGCTGATGATGATGATAATTTAGAGCATAAAAATTGGTTCTTCAAAGTCCAAAAAATCATTACTGTATCGATACTGATGCTTTCTTTATTTAAATTAACGGGCAATCAAAAGGTCTCAGTCAAACAATTATCCATGCCCAATGGAATCAAATTGAATTATCAAACCTTCTTTGAGTTTACTTTTTTTTCAACAGATCAGTTTCTTCACTGCTTTTCTCTTTCGTATCTGAGAAATAAATGATTCTTGTGAGGTGCTTGTTTTGATTCTTCTGCTTTGCACAATCTCATACTTTATTTTCAAATTCATAATTCCATACTTTCAATTCGCTAAAAGCAAATTATGCGGTCATGTGACCGTACTTGCTATATATTTTTTTTTGTTATGGCATGATAAGGTTTATGAAAGTTCTTTCTTGCCAAACGTATTGTAAAATAAAAAAAATATATTTTATTTATTCATTTAATTTGTAGAACAAAACTACAGAAATAAAATTGATAAATCTTTAATGTCAAAAACTAAAATCAAGTTCAGTATATTAATTAATCTAAGATCTTCAGTGGCTTAAATTATAGCCCAGAGTTCAGTCATAATTTGATATGATATTCGAAAAAAACTCCAGCATTTACTGTTAAACTTTAAAGTAGAATACTATATAAAGGATTACTATTTAATGTTTTATTTTTTTTACCAAACTTCAAATCACTTTTTATACTTATTATGAATTCGTTTGACCATGGAACTAACATCATCTTTATCAATCTTTCGTTTTTTAAAGTTAAGTTTTTCTGATGCAGGATTTTTTTTGCTTTTTTTTTCCTTCTGTCTCTTATTTCTTTCTTCCAAAACTTTCATCATTGCATTTGTTTTCTTAAATTCTGGTTCATTAGGATCAATTGCGAAGTCATGATCATCAAAAATTTCAGTGAAACGGTTATCATCCATATCAATTTTGAATTCTTGATTACCTTCATCTGGTTCTTGATTAAACTTATTTTTATATTTCTTCTTATTTTTTCTCTTTTCAGACTTTTCTCTTTTCATTATCTCTTTAAGATTGAAATGTTTTTCACTTTTATTTTCGTCATCTAGTAATTTTTGAAGTTCTTTAGTAGATTCAGGATCTTCATCAATTTTATTTTTTTGATTGAAACGATCACTTTTGCTCTTATATTTTTTTTCCTTTCTCTCTTCTTTTTCTTTTTCTTGCTGTATTTTAATATTTTCTTGACGATTTTTACGACGTTCGCTGGCTTTACGTTTATATCTCTCAATTGTAGTCTCCTCTTTCTCAATAAAATCTTTTTCAGCTTTACCTTCATTTGTTAGACCAGGAGTAAATGTTATTTCCAAATCAATATCCTTTTCCGAATCTTTACCATTATCAAATATTGATTTATTTCCTATCATTAAACTACTAGCAACTAGTTTTTTATATATGTCTTTATTGTTTTTGTTATTATTATTATTAGTATCCTCTTTTTCATTTTCATCTTCACTGTCACTAGCCAAATAGGCTTTAAAATCCATTTCTTCAATTTCTTTTTGATTGAATGCCCTATTAGTCATTTGATTTCTTTCAATTGGGGTTTCATCCCAAGTCAATTTAACTTTTGAGTGTTGTAATGCAGTTGTAACAAATTCAGCTTTTGGTTTATATTCAGCAGGTAATTTTGAGCATGAATCTCTTTTTTCTGATTCATCGAACTCCATATCTTCAGGTACATATCTCAAATCAAAAAAATTTGCTGTAGATTCATATTCAAGACCATCACAATTTGCATATATTTCTTCAGCTGTCGATAATGAATCACATCTTACTATTGCATAATAATATCTTAAACGTTGTAACTGATATCTTCGAAGATCTTTGGAATTATAATCAATTCCTTCATCTTCCTCATAAAGAGTTTTTATGATTTTCTCTTTATTCGATTCTAGATCTCTTTTAGTTCTAATATCTAAATCTTCATCTGATTCTGATTCTGAATCTGAATCTGAATCTGGTTGTTTTTTTTTTTCCGTTTTTTTTTTTGATTTGAAAAATTCTCTTGAAGGTCCCTCTGTTTCTTCTTTTGCCATTTTTTCCTTTCCATATTCACTGGGAAATATTGTTATGGATAATATTTTTCCATTTTTTGGAACAAAGCTTTTGAAAGCAAACATTAAATCTTTCGAATCTATATTGTCCCAATCTAAGTTTACAACTGCTAATATTGAAGAAGGATCACCTTTTTCTGCCTCTTTTTCTTCAATTTCTAATTCACTTTCTTCACCTTCTAAATCAACATTGGAACCAACACTTGCATCTGAATCGGAGTCTGAATCTGAATCTGAATCTGAATCTGATTTATTTATTCCAATTCCACGAGCAGGATCAAATTCCTTTTCATTTTCTTCTACACTTCCTGTTTCTTCCTCACTACTTTCATCATCCTCGCTTTTTTGTTCTGAATCTTGGATATAATACTTATCAAACTCATCTTCTCTACCATTATTATTTTTAAAATCTTTAAGCTTTCTACCAAATCTATCTACTTTTGGAGCATGTCCATCAATGCCTTTCTCAAATTCATCCTTATTGAATCTATCATCTAGTTTTGTTTTGAATATTTTAGAACTAGTTGATTTGAATCTAGGGTCAGTATGAACTGCGGAAAATCTTTCATCTTCAATTATATTAATCTTTTTGTTTCTACCTGTTTTCTTTTCTTTTTTCGCCATATTAAAAAACAGTCTAATCTTATTATTCTTTCTTTTAATTTAGAGATAATATTGAAAAAAAAAGTTTTTGTTATCTTCTCATAATATAAAACTATTTCTGTAACTTAAAATAATTTCTTTCAAAACTAAGATATTTTCATATTTTTTCATCAGTAGAAATAAATATTAAAAAATCTAAAAAGCACATAAAATTTTACGGGTACCAGAATTCCGGCTTCGATTTTACATTATCGTTTACAAAAAGCATTAGTAACGTTAACTATGGAGATAATATATAAAATTAGGTAAATGAGTTAAAGTAAGTTAAGGAAACTGAAACGTATGATACAGTATATTTCATTTAAGTTTAATGCATTATGGATATATTATTATATTGAATTTGTTTTAGATTATAGATACATTTATTCATCAAATAGCCATACAATAAAATTTACACTCAAGTCTTCTAATCGAGAAATAATTTTTGCAAAAAAGCCCATTTTAGGTTTATTATTTTCATTTTGATTTGATGCTAAAAGATTGTCTGAATCACCATAAGTTGAATCTTCATTATCAGCCGCCAGACGAATATCATTACTATGATGATCATTTGAGTTACCATTTCTATAATTCGCAAAATCATCTGAATTAACACCATATTTTGAAGACTTTAATAAAGCTCTTGTAAAACTTAATACTACCAATGAGAAATACACTCTAATGACAGAAATAACTATCGAAGTCATTAAAGTTATAGCAAGTTCATATGTTTGGGAAGCTGATTGAGAAGCAAGATTTGAATCTACATATTGTGCTGTTGGAGTGGCAATTCCACTAACAGTGGCTGTTGAAACAGCAATTTCTTCATTAATTATAGAGGCAACAGTTGTTTCAATTGCAACATCTCTTTTTACATCCATCATCATTTGCGCTATTTCACTACCATTTTCAATTGTTTGAGATTCATTACTAAACCAAAATAATGAAAAATATATAATAAATAAAATTGATAATAATGTATCAATTAAATAAATTGTGCAAATAAGTGAAAATTTTCCTAAATGAGGTTTTTGAACATACTTTAACCCATTAATATAAAAAGGTAAAATTATTACTGATGAAATATTAAGAGTCCATTGCATTAAAGTGATTGGATGGCCAGTGAATAAAGATAAGACTCCATAAACTCCTGCGAATTTATTCAATACTGCAATTCCTAAAATAATTTCTATCCCAATAAATAAAGGTAATATTCCAAAGAATTTTTGAGGCAATAAATGTATTAGAGCGCCCATTATTTAAATTAATATATATTTTTATTATTTTTGAATGTTCTTTTATTTTGTTAAATACAAATAAATTATCATTGAAGGCAATTTATTATTGGTGATCTATTGATATTTTTTTAAAAAAAAAATCAGAATGTATTGTCTCCTATTGAAAGAATAAACATAACCGCTGTAAAAATTAGTTAAATTCCGTGTCATGTATATTAAAAAATATTATTATCACTTAGATAAGTTGATGGAAAATTATAATAATTTTGAAAAATAAGTTTCAATTATAAAGTTATAATACAAGAATCAAAAAATGCAAATTTATAAATATATTTATTGTAACAAGATAATTATTTAAAGTGATTAATTATATGATAATTAGCATAACAAAGGTAATACTAATAAATCTATAGTTTTTATATAGTTTATATAATAAGAGTTAAATGAGATTATAAATATAATTTTTAAATGAAGATGTTGAAAAATTTAATGTTCTGCATGATTGAAATAAAATTGAAAACAGAAGTTAAAAGAGAAAAGAAGTATTAAACAGAAAGCATTAAGTAAACTAATATTAATTTAAAAAAATAAAAATGAAAATAAAAATTAATAAATTAAAAATTAATTAAAGTATAAGCAACAAGATATAACAATTGGAAAAGGAAATTTTAAAGAAAATAGAATGAGATGATAGATTTAGAATAGATATTGAGATATTGAGATATAATGATAATTATTATAACAATTATTATGGAAATAGATGAACAATTTGAGATCATGAAATAAAAGTTGCTTCGTTCCAACATAAACCTTTTTCAGATGTAGATTGACCATCATAAGTTATTTCGAAATCATAAGGATTAATCCATTGATAAATAAAAGGTTTTGTACCAGCTACAACACCGGCTAAACTTTTAACAAAACCTGGAATTTCACCCATTACATCAATTCTTAAAACTAAAGTTTTTAAATCACCATTAAGTTTTGCAGATACTTTTTTTGCAGTATTATCTTTAATTTGCTCATCAGTTGAATCAGAAGAAACCCCATTAAAAGTATATTCAATTGATTTAGGAACAGGCCAACCAACTTCTTTATCAATTTCAGTATTCTGATGAATGGCATTATTATCAATAGTTGCAGCAAGGATTTTATCATCTTTAACTAAAATACCAACGGTTACTTTAGTATTAGCATAAGAATTTGGAGTAGTAAATTCCATTTGAATTGCAGAATAATGAGGACCTTGATAATTTAAAAAATTCCAAGATTTAGCAGCGTGATGAGGTTTCATACCTTGTAAAGCCATAACAAACATTGATTTACCTTCAATATCTAATTCTTTTTCACCTAATTTTATTGTACCTTTACAATTGTTTCTTGGCCAAAATACATGTCTCATTGTACCCCAAGGATTTTTTATATCAGTACCATAGATTGTAGTACCATTTTCACCAATTATAACACCAGGAGCTTCTTTGGTTATAACTAAATCAACGATTGAATCATCAGTTACAGCAGATTTAAAAGTATAAGAGTTTGAATCTTCATTTAACTCAATTGCAAAATTTTTTGCGTAAAAATTGTTACCTTTAATCATAAAATCTTCTAAATGAGTTGAAGTCCAAACAGTATCACTACTATCATTTTTATTAAATATTCTAAAAGTAAATTGAGCGGTTGTGTAAACGTTACCAACAATAATGGAATGAATAACTTGACAAAATCCCAGATAACCAGATTTTTCACAAGAAAAATAGAAAGTTTGAGTCTCAACATTTGTTGAAGGTGGAGCTTGCCATTCTAAATCTTTTCTTAAAGCTTCTCTAAAAGGTTGTTTATCTTTAACAGTTTCAGATATTGAATGAAATGCTTCTTTACCATATTCGGGTTCTGCTACTATACCAGTATAAGAAGAAAGAGCACCTTGAACAAGTTTAAACATTTTTATTATATAATATATTGAATATGAGTGGATATTTATTTATAAAAAGAATACCAGAAAGAGAATTATTTTAATGGAAAAAGAAACTGAATGGAATTAAATTATATCAATACGTAAGGCTTAACGCTGAAAAAGAATATTGAAAACGGAAAGATACAATATGAAGGATAAAGGGTATGAGAAATAAAAGAATATAAAAGAATTATAAAAGACTTATAAACGATTTATAAAAGATCAATAAAAAAAATATTAAAAAGAAGATTTCAAAAAGATTTTAGAAAGAAAAAGAATTAAAATGAAGGAAGATATTTAAAATTGATTTTAATTCGGTATTGAGATTAACATCAACAGTAATCAGAGTAATAACTCAGTAGTTAAGCGGTGTAGATTTGAAAAGGGACTCTCTTTTGTACTGTAACTTATTACTAGTACCACTGCTGGGAGGAGTGATTTAATTTGCTGATTTAATTTACTAACGCCATTTAATTTATTTATTCAGCGGTCTGCAGTAGTGAAGTATTTTCTGACTTTGCTTGCTTCAATATTAGGTCCAGACACTTAACAGTTAACTCATAGTTAACGGCTGCGGTGGCCCCCAAGCGCGCTCGAAGTTGGAGGCAAATCTGATAGCGCTTGAGATTCGCTTTTCAATCCACCCTTCTAGCCCACTATGTCACGCGAAAAGTCACATGTCACAAGACCAGACTACGAGCTGAGCCAAATCCAGCCTGACGGTGCTTTGTTTAACGTCCGGGACCCGCTGCGTATACACTAAAAATGATGGTAACTCCGTCTTAGATCCGCATTGTCTATTCTGCATCACCTGTAATTATGTAACATTGTTTCTATTTTGGAATTTTGCAATTTGATCAACTTTTAGGAGACCCACCAAATTGGTCCCTTTTTTCTTAATTCTAGTAGTAGGAATTTTTACTTAACAATATGAATTTAAATCTTTCTTTTTTTTAATTTTGTTTTTATTTTTTTCAAATTATATATTATTTATAGTCTCAATCAACCGACTTTTAATGAGTTCTATTTCATTTTTAGAGTATTGGTTCTGCTTTACTCTTAGTCGAATTGTATCCAAATATTTCTCAATTTTTGACAATGTATATTCTTTTTGCTCTTTTAAATCTCTTTGATTAATTCCAATATTCTTATTCTTTTCTTCTATCTTTCCAATAGGCTCAATTATTGACCTATTTGAGATACTGGTTCTTAGGTAATTTCTACTTTTAAAATCAGTATTTGTTATTCCATATTTATTGAGAATATTCTTGTTTGAATTTATTTCAACGTATGATTTTTTAGTAGTCAATCTTCTACTTCTAAATTGGGGTTCATTCAATTCTTTCATACTTTTTGCATGTCTTATGTTACTATTCCCACTTATATCTCCAAGACTACTATTACGTGATCTTTGAATTTGATTTGAATTTCTATTTGACTTTAAATTCAATCTCAGTTTCACATTCATATTCACATTTTGATCTTGATCTTGAACTTGAACTTGATTTTGACTTTGACTTTTTCTCAAAGTAAATGAGCTTGATGATAATGATCGTCTAGAATCTACTCTTGATATACTATTTATACTCAAATTCAGATTCAGACTAACATTCAGACTATTCAGACTAATATTCGTGTTTATACTCTTATTTTTATTCTGATAATGAAATGGCTGAACTTTCCTTATTTTTCTACTAACTTTTTGAAATAATGGTGACATCGCTATTGAATTACCATTTTTATCATTTTTACCATTCTTACCATATTTATTTTTATTATTATTACTATCATTTCCTATTATATTTCCAAATTTATTTCTTATAATACCATCAACAATCAAGTCCCACTCAAATAAACATCCATCATTACTTATTGAAACAAATTTAACTTCTTTGCATGATTTATTATCTTGTTTAATATCTTCTTCTTCATTTTTAATGATATTTTTGATTAAAACTAGTCCAGAAACTGTTTCTGAATGTCCCCAATTAACTGTCAAGGATTTACCATTACTATATTCAAATGTTCTTATACTTTTATCAGCACATGCACATATTATAATATCTAATTTTTTTAAAATTATAAAATTTTCAATTAACAATGATTCTTTATTATTTCCATTCATATTAATATTCCCAAATATATTCCCATTACCATTACTGTTTCCATTACCATTATTCCCAATATTGCCAATACTCCCATTTCCATTACTCCAATTTCCATTACTTCCTTCAATTCCTCCAATATTATTATTATTATTGAATCCTGTAAGCCCTACAGTTCCTGCACTATTATCTTTGAATAATTTCAAACTTTTAATCAATTCAAATTCTTTTAGCTCATAAACCAATAATTGTTTATCAATTGTTGATATTACTAATTCATCATCTATTAATTTCATATTAATTGGCGAATTTTTAATATTAATTATTTTTTCTAAATAAATTTCAATATCATCTTCATATTTATCTTCAAGTTCTATAATACTTTCTTCATCATCTAGAATAAAAGTATCATCCCATGAATTTTTATCACTATTCATTTTTATTTTTTCAATTTCAATTGAGTGTATAGATATTGATCTATCTGATGAGCAAACAATAAATTTATTTTTATAACTTAAAACTTTCAAAATGTTTCCTTTATGAAGTGCCAATGTTTGAAATAATTCCCATTTATAATCTTCGATTTCTTCCCTATCACCATCCCCTGATAAACTTTCAGTTTCGGTATATTTAAAAGATCTTTCTTCACCATATTCATCATAAACTATATCATTACTTGAACTATCATTATCGATCAAACTTGAACTATCATTAATATTTTCATTATCTTTATCCATTGTTTTATTCAAAACCTTAATATAGTTTGAGTCTAAATTTTTTTTATCTTCATTTTTTAAATCTTTTTTATAAGTTTTTTTTTTAAAAAAGACTTGAATAGTCCTATCTCTACTAACTGTAATCAAAAAACAATATCCTTTATACGAAAAATAATTTAAACAGTTTATTGATGATTCATGAGCTTTAATTTGATATAAACAATCATTATTATCTAAATTCAATATTGTTAAAAATCCCAATCTATCTCCTAGAACTAATTCATTTTCATTTGTAATATCAACACTAATTAATTTATTCTCAATAGTTTCTGTTGTAATTAATTCTATTTTCCTCAAAAACATCATAGAATTAATTTCTTTATTATATCTTTTAATTTGACCATCAACTGACCATATAATAAAATCTTGATTACTACAAATATTAACCCCTTGAAGATTTTTCAATAATGGTTCAATTAATCTTGTTACAGTTTTATTATCTTTGGAGACCATATTTATTTCTTCTCGATCATTTACATAAACTAATTCATTATTATTTACTTGTCCAATCGCTATTATATCAGATTTACTTTTCCTTGAAGTTGACGAAGAGCCTACAGGAAGGTAAAGGGAACTAAAAGAATTTGTTAAATCTACCATACTTGATGATAAACTTGAGTTTATTGATATTCTTGTTGCAAGTGATGTACCTGATGGATTTGATATATCAACTCCAAGATTGTTATTTTCAGGTAATAATGTTGGATCATTTAAATCCTGTAATGGGATCATTCTAGTAAAACTACTTTTGCCAAACCATAAATTTTTATTTTTTTTGTCAATATGAATTGAATTTATTATGTTTGGATCATCAAGTTTTTGTATTACTTGTAATTTTAGAGTATCTTGATTCAAGTTTAATGAACATAATATTCCACTTTCAGATAAAATGAAAATAGAAAACTTATTCAAAATGGATCCTGATATAAAATTTTCATCTATTAATCGACCAAGTAATACATTTTTACTTTTTAATACTAAAGTTTTAGATATCTGATTAAAAGTATCTTTTCGTTTTCGGTCTTCGTTCTGCACTTTCCAAATCCTTATATTTCTCAATCCTAAAGTTATAATTGAATGATTTAACCAAAACATATCATTTATTAAGCAACTACATTTATTACTCTCAATTAGTCTTAATGAAAATTTTGAAGAATTTGAATTAGATATTTTCCAAACATGTAAAAACCCGTCATTGGAAACACCTAAAGAAGCTAAATATTTATTGTTTGGAGAAAATGCTAAAGAATTTATTCCATATTGATGTTCCAAAATAATCGCAAACGGATGATCATTTGAGTCAGCCGCTAAAGAATATAATAGAACTCTAGGCTGATACCCTAATTCTCCAACTGCCAACAATTTCTCATCGAAAGATAATGCTAAGCAGTTTATGGTTCTTATCCTATCTTTAAATTTAGAAGTATTTGATGAAGATGTGTATGCTGAAGTTTTTTTGGTAGATTTTGGTGAGTGATTAACGCTCAATTCAATTTTATTTTTCAATGGGTCAATAGATCCATTTAAACTAGATGTCAATCCATTACTTAGGTCTTCAGAAACTGAATAATTTGTTGTAAGAAGTGAGTTTGAAGTGTTTGTATAATTTGAAAATTGAATTGGAGTTTTGAGTTTTGGAAAACCAAACATGTCTTTTTTATTTAGAAATGAGCTGGAATTCGAAGAAAAAGGTGAATTTATAGAAGAATCACAACTGTTCACAAATTGATGGAAAGCAGAATTCAAAAAAGAGTCGACATTATCCGTGCTATTATTATTCATTAGATAGTTGTAATAATTGAGATTTACAACAATTGCATTATTGGTTTGACTGGAAGAATTTAATATATTTGCACAAAAAAATCTCTGATTTTCTATTTTTCCATCGACAATCCTGCAAACAACAACTCCACCACTTGCAGTGTAGGCGATCTGATTATTTATTACAGCAAAGCATGAATGATTATGAGCAGAGGTTCCAAATATTTTATTTATTCTTAAATGAGGTGGTAGGGTTTCCAATGACATGTTCATTTGCACACTTGAAATATCAGAAGTATCAGAAAACACTAATATTTTGCGTGCATGTCATATATTTGTTGTAAAATATTAAATTTTGAATAGCCAAAAAGCTTTAAGCACTCTGGATGGTTAAGTTATGAATTGATTATAATCAATTGACTAAGTTGAATATCTTTTTAATAATCGAATAGATAAAATCAACTTAGGATTTAATTTTGTTTATATTTTATTGTTATTTAACGGTGATTACCCCTTCTGTCACTTAGAACAACCTTTTTGAGTGTCGTCAACGTCATGTTACAAATTCCCAACGTTTAAAAGGCAATTCAAATAACTTGAATTGCCCTGATTTACAGGTATTTAATATTTTTTTGTTTAAAAATCTCATTGATTATTGTACATTATTATTATGATTCTATTTTTAAAAAAAAAGGTTCGAAGCTTATCCAAGTTTGAGTGGAGGTTTTAGTCTTAGGCAATTAAATTTACTAAAAGCTTTTATATTAGCAAGAGTTTATAAAATTTACAGAAATAGGAACTTCAATGTTGTTCAATATGATTCAATATAAAACTATATAACATCAGGTAAATTATCCTTGAGTGAGCCATGAGTTTTTTTTCATTTCCCGAAAAGTAAATCAAAATAGAACAAAATACCAATTATTGAATTTCAAATAAAAAAATAAAAAAATCATTTAAAACAGAAAGAGTTATTAAACTTTAGAAATTTTCATCCATCTAAGTTTTCAAAAATTATAATAAAAGTATTTCATCGTTGTCTTCCACCAACTCTAGAATTGAGCCTACTATTATTTCGGTCTCTCTGTTCAGGACTCGTAGACTGAAAAATACTACTAACAATAACTGGCTTCTTTGCCTTTCTTTGAGTTCGTTCGTTTCCTCTTACTTTTTGAACCTTCGGAGACATTGATCTTGTATGAAAATTTGGAGAATCTTTCAATCGGTCTTTATTGATTCGACCTTGTGGCATATCCCTTCTTTTAGAAGCCGGATTCTTACCACTTCTCTGATTACGTCTTTCCCTTGAATTATTTCTTTCTGTTTCAGTTCTTCTTTCTGCTTCAAATCTTCTTTCTGTTTCAGGTTTTCTAATCTCATTACGTATTTCATGTTTTTTCACATCTCTTTGCACGGCTTTCTCTTTTTTCACAGACGAAATCATACTTTTTGATTCTTTTGGTGCTTCGCGAGACTTTGTTGGAAAACTTTGATTATCAATGATTTTCTCAGATCGAAGTTCCTTCTTCGCAATGTCTTTTTTAATTCTACTTATATCATTTTTCTTTTGATCATTGATATAAGATGAACCTTTATTGGAAGTTAAATTATTAGAACAGGGCACAGTAGAAAAAGACCAGAGTTTTTTTTTCCAAAGTGTAAGCTCGTTGTGTAATTGAATTACTTTTTTAACGTCTTCATTATAAGCTTTATAGTCATAATCATTATGTCCAATATTCAAAGAGCTGTTCTTATTTTTTACTTTAGATTTATTTTTTTGAATTGATTCGTATAATCTTTTATATTCGGAGTATCCTAATTTAAATTTTTTAGCTAAATCTTGCAATTGTTGTGAAGGGGAATCTATTTCTTTCTGAGAAAGTTTATCATTCGAAGAAAAATGTTTTGAATTTTTATTACGACGAATAAGTTCAGGAGAAGAAACTCCTGTACTTGAAGATACCGTGGAATCGGATGGAGATCCTCCAGGATTGGAAAATACAGAGGTTGATGAAGATGTTGATGAATAAGACAATGATCCAGAAGAAATAGTTCTAAGTTTCTTTCTTTGAGAGGAGTTATTTTTCAAAGGCGCTATAAATTCGTCATCTTCAGAAGGATACGAAAGATATTCATCTGATGCCAATTTTCTTTTTCTAGAATTTCCTTCACCCAGTATTATTTGATTGTCTTCTTGATATTCTCTGTTGATTTCCAACTGTCTAATTCTTTCATTTTCTTCTCTGAAATTTTTCTTTCTATTTTCTTCATCTTCTTTCTTTTTGTGAATCCTCAATTTTTCTTCTTCCTCTTCTCTTTTTTTATCGATCCTTAGTTTTTCTTCCCTTTCCATTAGAAGTTTATACCTTTCTTCTTCTTCTTCTTCTTCTTTTTCTTTTTCTTTTTCTCTCTTATTCCGTAGTCTCTCTTTTTCTTTTCTTTCCACTTCTTCTTCTTGTAAACGCAATTGATTTTCTTTTTCTTCTTTCTCTCTTTGTTTTCTTAATTTTTCCTGCTTTTCTTTTTGAACTCTAACTTTCTCTTCTTTTTCTTTCTGAATTCTAAGTCTTTCTTCTCGCTGTTCTTTTTCTTTTTGAATTTTAAGTTTTTCTAGTTTTTCTTGTTTTTCTCTTTTTAATTGTTCCTGTCTTTCTTTCTCTTTTAGCACCCGAAGTTTTTCTTGTTTTTCTTTTTGTAATCTTATTCTATCATTTTTTTCATCGTTTTCTTTTTGTATTTTTTCTTGTCTTTCTTTCTCTAATTTTAATTTTTGTTGTTTTTCTTCTTTTTCTTTACGAAGTTTAATTCTTTCTTCTTTCTCTCTTAAATCAATTTCTTTTAATCTTTGATCTCTGAAAGATGTATCATATTCTTTTTCCTTTTCTTTTTCTTTCAATTCTTTCTCTTTTTGTTTTATTAAATTTTTTCTATAAACTTCTTCATTTTCGTTTTCGATTTGTTGTTGTTTTTCTTTATAAGATTGATTTCTTAATTTTTCTGCTTCTTTATTTGATTCGATCTCTTTTTGTTTTAGAATTTTAGGATCTATAAGCATTTTACGTATTGGGTTATTAGTTGAATAGTCTAATCTATTAAAAGCATTACTCATATTATTTAAAATTGAAGATCTAACATTTGGACTATTATAAGGAAAATTCCAAATACTTAAATATTGATAACTTAAATCTTTTAAAATATAAAATTTCAAATTATTATTTAAATTATTAAATTCAATAATATCATTTGGAATTTTATAATTTGTTGGTATTGAAGAATAATCATTAAATTTATCTTCATTAAAAGATTTTGAAGATTTTATAAATGGATCAGTAAATTTTGATAAAAAACTTGGTAATTGAATTATATCTTTATCTCTTAATTTACATTTTGATTTAATTATTTGAGAATTTATTGGACCAACAGCAATTAAATGAAGCATTCTTGATTCTAAAGATTTTATATTTTTGAAATTATTTGTAAAATTTGAAGTTACTAAAGTATTAATCTTTTTTGTTGTAGATGATGATATAGAATAATTTGGAGAGTTTGAATTGGAAATTGAATTTAAGTTTGAATTTGAATTTGAAAGTGAATTCGATTGATATAAAGGAGACTTATTTAAAGATTTTTGACGAATATGGGAAATAGAATTTCCCGATTTAGATATAATCGATTTGTTTGATTTTATTATTGATTTTTGTGAAATATTATTTAATTGGTTATCAGAATTTGAAGAAATCGGTAATTTTGGAGAATTATTTATTGGTAAATTAAGTTGAACTTTAGATACAATTTTACCAATTTGATTGAAAGAAGAAGATGATGATGTTGATGAATGAGTAGAGGATGTAGATGAAGAATAAACGTCAGTTGAAGAATCAATTAAAGATGAAGAAGTTGGAAAAATTAATTCCGTACCATTTTTTTTGAAAAATTTTAAAGACAATGACCCATTTTTAACTATAAGTTTTGGTTTACCAAAATTTTTAAAATCCAAATCATTTAAATAATCTAAAACTTGAGGTGGAATTTTGATATTAATTGCAAAAAATTGATTCAATTTTTCAGATTTATTTTTTAATAAATATTGTGAATCAATTGGAGATAAAGTTGAAGATAATGGTAAAGACATTTTAATTGAGAATTTAAAAAAGAAAGAGAAAAAATAAATGAAATGAGATGAAATTTATAAGAATTTAAATGAAATGAAAAGAAATGAGATAAGATGATATGAGAGATAATATGTTAAAAAATAAAATAAAATTTTGATGAAATTTTAAATAAAAAGAAAATGAATAATTATGGAAAATTAATATTATGATATGATAAGGATAATGATAATGATATTATTATGAGTATAAGTATGAGTATGGAGTATAAGTATATATATGATTAATTATTATGATTATGATTTATAAATAAAGAAATAAGGATATAAAGATATATAAAAATATGCAAGGATATAAGAGGTTAATGAACTATTTAAGATATTTGAAATATTAATATAATGAAATATTAAATTATTGAAGTTTTCTAAAATTATAAGATTGTAAAAAATGTGATAAAGTTGTTGAATTTTAGTTTTGAATAAATTTGAATAAACTTGATTTAATTGACTATATTTTTTTATATTTTTTTTGAAAGTTTTAAATGGAAACGAATTATGAATGATATCAGTAATTAGATAGCTATTGATAACAATGTCATTTATACTTGTAAACTACAAGTATAAGACTTTAAGGATAAATGCTTTTTAAGGATAAATATTATAATATTTGATTGATATGAAAAGTAGATAATTAATTAAGTATAAATATAGTCAAAGATGATTTGATTAAGTTAAGCAAAGGATAAATAGATGAATGATTAAAATAATCAGATATTACTAGTTTATTAAAGAAGCAAAAGGATAAGGAGGATAAAAAAAATAAAAGAATCCAAGAATGCAAAAATCAAACAATGAAATGAATCAAATGAAACAAATAAAAGAAGGAATAAAGTCAAATCAAATCAAATCAAACTATATCAAATCATATCATAGAACCAAAAGAAGAAAGAAATAAGGAAGAAGTAAAAGAAATAAAGGTAAAACAAAGTGGTATCAGAAATTATGTGAAAACATCAGAAAATAAATCTGGATGGGAGCTCCCGCAGTAAAGTTAGACCAGAACTGGAGGTACCGTCGCAGTGGAGATCTCTGATAACTGACGCAGCCGACCCAGCTGCAACTGCGTGAGGGTCGTATTTTATGTTTTATTTTTCATTTTACCTCGATCACTCGCTGCCATTCTCCGTCAATAACCCTCATCGACCGCAAACCGCAAACCGCAAAACACAAAACGCAAAACGCAAAATGTAAAATGTAAAATGTAAAACGCAAAACGTAAAACAAAGAAACTGAGTCCATGGTTTTGGGTCTTGTATGAGACTCGTTCTAATATTGATAATGATAATGATAATGATAATGATATTGATATTGATATTGAAGACATACATACTGAAGTTAATCATTTTGAATAAAAAAGAAAGTATTTCATATTGTAAATAAAAAATAAAATAAATTAAAAAATTAAATAAAAATTATTTAGAAATAAAAGTTCATTAATAAAAAATCATAATGGAGTTAAAATTTTATTGAGATTTGATTATAATTTGGTAACGCTGATACTTCTTCCAACAGTTGTGATTTCATCATAAATCATTGTAGTTAAAAAATTATAAAATTTATCACCAATACAACCTTCTTTGAAATATTTTGAAGCAATTTCAAATTTATTACCTTCTTTACCATTTTTAACTAATTTTTCAGTTTCTTCTCTAAATAACTTTGAAATATAATATTTATTAACAATTATATTATTATCATTTGAAAGTTTAACGGAATGTTTTGTCCATTGATAAATTTGTAATCTTGAAACTTCTGCAGTTGCAGCATCTTCCATTAAATAATTAATTGCAACACATCCAATACCTCTTAACCAACTTTCAATATATAAAATTCCAACACGAATATTTGATCTAATACCTTCTTCAGTAATCTCACCATTTTCAACATATGGAGATAATAAATTATAATTACTAATTTCATTATAAATTTCATTATTATTATCATTAAATTTAAATAATTGATTTGGTCCAGGAATATATTTATTAAAAACTTCATAAGCAATTGGTGCAATACCTGGATGTGCAATCCATGTACCATCATGACCTGCCAAAACTTCTCTTAATTTATCTTGATAAATATTTTTCATTGCTTTTTCATTTGCATTTGAATCATTTTTGATTGGTATTAAAGCTGCCATACCACCCATTGCATGAACATTTCTTTTATGACATGTATTAATTAATAATTTAACATATGATTTCATAAAATTAACTTTCATATCAACTTGAGATCTATTTGGTAAAATAAATTCTTTTGAATTTCTTAAAACTTTAATATATGAAAATAAATAATCCCATCTACCACAATTTAAACCACTTGAATGATCTCTTAATTGATAAATAATTTCATCTAATTGAAAAACTGCAGGTAAAGTTTCAATTAAAACTGTTGCTCTAATTGTACCTCTTTTTAAATTAATAAAATCTTGAGAAAAATTAAATATATCATTCCATAATTTTGCTTCTAAATGATGTTCAATTTTTGGTAAATAAAAATATGGTCCAATACCTTGATTAATTGATTCTTTTGCATTATTAAAAAAATAAACTCCAAAATCAAATAATGATGCAGAAATTTCTTTATTATTAATAATTAAATGATTTTCATTTAAATGTAAACCTCTTGGTCTAACAATAATTGTTGGTAAATTATTTAAATCATTTAATTTATAATGTTTTTTTGAAGTTTTAAATTCAATTTTTTTTCTAATTGCTTCATATAAATTATTTTGTCCATTAATTATATTTAACCAAGTTGGTGATAAAGAATCTTCAAAATCTGCCATATATGCAGAAACTTTTGAATTTAATGCATTTATAACCATTTTTTTATCATTTGTTGGACCAGTAATTTCAACTTTTCTTTCTTCTAAACCTGGTGATAATTTTGGTCCAGACCATGATAAATCATCTCTAATATATTTTGTTTCTGGTAAAAAATTTGGTAATTTAATTTCTTCTCTTTTTTTTAATAAATTTAATCTTCTTTCATTAAAATTATTTTGTAATTGTGTTAAAAATGATAAACATTCAATTGATAATAAATGTTTTGCATCATTTGGAATTGGTGCTCTAATTTGAACATTACCAAGTACATCATTTAAATTTGTTGGATAAGTCATTTTAATATCTTTATATCTTTATTGTAAATTGTATACTATGAATTGAATATAAGGAATAAAATAAGTAAGTATTATAAAATAATGTTCAAAAAAGTGAAGAGTATAGAAACAATTTATATGATAAATTATATAATAGTTAATTAATTAAAAATTGGAGAATTTAGTTAATCCACTTTATTAATGAATTGAATTAGATGTTGATAAAGCAATAAAGCTTCATTTGTTCAATATCATTGGATTACTCCTGAAGTAAAATGTTAAAAACAAACACAAATGTTGAAATAGGATTTATTTCTTGACATTATTTAGTGTTATTATTATAAATTGAAAAAACAACCCTGTTGAAATTGTAAAATTTGATTAAACCTGATAAAAATTTGAATTAATAATACAAGATCTAAAGAAAAAATAAACCTGGGGTGCGTAAGCCAAACAGCTGATTGTTAGTTATTCTTTCTTGGAAGTTCTGTGTGCATCTCGAATGTACTGGAATCTTCGTGTTTGTTCTTAGAATGACGTAGTGTCTTCTAGAACAATACTTTATTCCATTTTTTTTCTTAAGTATGGGAAGTGAACTTTCACATACTAAATTTACAAATTTATTCTTAGGATTGGCTTCCCGCTCCTATTTTCCACTAATATAAATAGGGCACTTACCTCCCATATTTTTTATATAATTTTTATATATTTTATATTTTCATTAACAATTGATTATAATTTGAATTAGATATCTTCCTAGTAATAATTAGATATTTCGTTTAAACTACAATCAAATTCATTAATAAATCTGGAATATCAATTCTTTATTAAAGATAATTATTATTTTTTTTTTATTGATTTCTATCTTCCAAGGTAAATCTGAGTACGAATTTAAGTCTCTTATCATTATATTAACAAGAGAGAAATCTAGAAAAGTGATTAATGCTCTGACATCTAATTCCCTCATATACTATTTTGGACACGTTTGACCGTTATAGAACAGTGATCTTAGCTTTATGGTGCTTAGAATTAATTGAATAATAGTGATTTAATCCGAATTGAGTTATCTCATGGTTTGACATGCTAGTCTTCTACTCATTGCACAGTTCAAATTAAAACCAATTTAAAATTGTATGGAACTGTTAAGACAATAAACGAATCTAATAATATATTTTCTTTAATATTACTTTCTCTTTGAAATTATTTATACTACTGATACTTCAACTGATATTCCTTTTTATTCCTTTTTTCTCAATTATAATACTCCATTAAATACAACTTAAAAAAAAAAACAAAAAAAAAAAATATTTCAAAACCCAAATAATTATTTAAAATGATAACTAAAAATAAGCAACACAGTTTTAACTGAAAACAAATATAATCATGACTGAAACTATTAAATTTTTATCCAAACAATTTAATGACAACATTGCCTTAAATGAAGTTCCATTTAATAAAATGGATAAACAAGTTTCATCAGTTAGTGAATCAATCCACAAACTAAGATCTGATATTAGTGAAAAATTTAAAAATAAATATTCAAACACTCTTAAACACAGTACGCATTTTGATGAATTCAGATTTACTATTAGAAATCAAACATCGGATATAGATTTATTTAAAGATATGCATAAAGCCATTACATCCTCTTTATCTAAAAGTTCTCCAATTAATGATCCTGTTGCTAAAGTTTAACAAGAAGATGGTTCTGCTTCAGACACAACTAGTGATACAGGTATTAAAAATGTTGCTGCTCATCCAAATGTCAATACTACCGATGATGCTAATAACACTAGAGTTTTTGAAACTGAAGACAAAATCAAAGAAGAAATTCTTAAATCACCAACTATACCAGCTGCTGCTCCAAAAGTTCAAAAGCTTGCACAAGGTTTTCAAGCACCCAACCAAAATAACCAGAACATATTCACTGAACTGAATGAGGTTAATAACTGGAGATATGATCTCAATCAAATTAAATTTGATGAAATAAAGATTGAGTCTGCTGCTTAGGAGAATCCAAATGTTGAAAGTGTTTTACTTTGGCCAGGTATGGCAATAAACAGAGATACTTTTGGTATTGGTATGGATGGTACTTCAAAACCACCAAAATTAAAACAAAATTTAATTTTTGAAGGAAGACACGATAGAAAATTAATTCTAAAATTACAATCTATTGAAACTTACTTCAAAATGAATAGGTTAAGATATGATTTATGGGGAATAAATCTTAATAAGTATATTCCAGAATATATAAATTTAGAATGGATTAATTTCATTAGAACCATTGCAAGAAATGGTTTAAAAAACCCTTCATGGCCTGCTGCCTGTGCTTTCATTCTAGGAGGTATAGACACAGATCAAAATTATAGAGCTTTAATTCAACAATACAAAGAAATTAAACACTCTGAAAATGAAAAAGTTGTCGATTATATTACAAGATTTAGAAATTCTTATAAAAGTCTTCCTTTAAATGCTGTTTCTAGTACTTTCATGAGATAAACAATTATTTCTCAAATTAAAAATGAATTTCCTCATCAAATTCAATGGGAAACAAAATTTCCATCCAAAAAAACTATTGAGTTGCTCAACAAATTACTTAACTTGTTTAGTTCAACAGATGTTTTTACAGCTGTTTCAAATGAAGTTATTATTGACAATGATATTTATAAGTTCAATAATCTTGAATCAATTATTGATTCAAACTGAAAGGAAAACTTCAATGCAATTCGTTCCACAACCAAAACTTGTGATTTCTGTAATCTCCCAGGACATTTCGGAAATACTTGTTTCTGGTATAAAAAATACAAAAAAATTGCTGAAGAAAGAGTGGAGGAAGACCAATCCGAAAAGTCAGAGCTGGAACTGACCTCAGAATCGTTTTCTGACGATGAACATTTTAGATTAATTAACCCCAACAACAAAAAGTTTCCTAATAGATATTTCAATTCTTTTGTTAATGATAAAATGATGAAAATTCTTTTCGATACTGGTGCTGAATCCAACTATGTTTTTAAATCATCCTTAAAAGGCTTGAAAATCAAAATGCTACAGCGTAAGCCTACAACAATCCATGGCTTTACAGGGACAATGATAGTCAAGAATGATGTCATTTTACCACTATTCATTGAAAACTTTGGTTTAATTGACATTAAATGTGCTGTTTTGCCAGAAAGTTCAACAAAAGCTTTCCATATTACTATTGGAAGTAGATTTCTTTACGACCATAAATTTTGTGCAAAAGGTAGTGATAGATTTACAATTATGCTTTTTAAACAAGATAAAAAGTGTATTTTGAGTCCAGAAAATGTTGATGAATTAGAAAAATTTTATGTCTCAACATCAGAGTCAAATGAGGAACAAGTGTGTGATCTTAAGAAATACTCTTACTTAAATGATTCAACTTCAAGATTACCTCCAGAAAGACTGTTTAAACACACTATTGAAACAACTTCTGAAACACCAATTTATATTGGAAGTTACAACTATAGTCCTCTTCAACAAAAATTCATTGATGAATTTGTTAAATCAAATCTAGAAGAACGATTAATTTCTGAAACTAAAAGTGGTTGGAACTTTCCATTAGTTCTTGTTCCAAAAGATGATAGAACTTATAGAGTTTGCTTTGATTGTATGAAATTAAATGCTATTAGTGTTAGGCATTATTTTCTTTTGCCATCTATTGATATTTTCCTAAATAAACTCAATATTGCTAAATACTTCACTTGTTTGGATATTAAAAATGGCTTTTACCAAATTGCTTTAGTTAATGATAGTAAAGCTAAAACTGCTTTTTCTTCCAATTCAGGGCATTATCAATTCAATGTCATGCCTTTTGGCTTAGTCAATGGTACTTATACCTTTCAATCAATTATGATGAAAATTTTAGGCCACCTAACTTATGTTATGGTTTATGTTGATGATATTATTAGTTACCGCCATAATAAAGCAGATCATATTGATCAAGTTAATGAGGTCCTTACTCAACTTGGAAAAGAAAAACTTCAATTAAATGTGAAGAAGTCAAAATTCTTTTGCAAAGAAGTTAACTTTTTAGGACATATTGTTTCTTCAGAAGGAATCAAAACTGATCCTACAAAGATCGAGAAAATCTTAAATTGGCCATTACCAAAATCAATTACTGATATAAGAGGTTTCATTAACTTATGCTCATATTACCGAAAATTTATCTCAAATTTTTCTCAACAAATGATCCCACTTACAGATTTATTGGTTGGGTCTCCTAAACCAGGAACAAAAATTGAATTAAAACCTTCTCAAATTAAATGCTTTACATCAATGAAGAAAACATCAACTACTGCTCCTGTTTTAAAAGCATTTGAACCTGAGAGAGTTGCAATTTTAGAAACTGATGCTTTTGACTTTGCTTTAGGTTGTGTATTACTCCAACCCTATAAAAATGAGAAAACTGGAATGATCCAATTATATCCTGTTGCTTTTGAATCAAGAAAATTTTCAAAAACACAACAAAAGTATTCTGCTCAAGAGAGAGAACTTTTAGCTGTTGTTCATTCGTTGCTTCCTTTTGAAAAATATATTGAAGGATGCAAAACTATTGTTAGAACCGATCATGCATCTCTTCAATATATTAGAACTAAATGAGATCCTGGAAAAAGAGTTAGAACATTCATTGAAATCATTGAATATTATGATTGTGATATTCAATATAAGGCTTGAAAACAAAATGTGGTTCCTGATTTACTATCAAGAAGGACTGATTTGGTTGATGAAAAAGCAAATGAGACATTAATGGAAATTGATGAACTTAATGAAACTGAAACTCGGATCAAAACCATCAAATCAATTAAGGATTTGTGTGAACTCGATCTTATTAGAATTAAAGAATTTTTTCAAAATAAAGAAATTCCTAAAAATATGTGTTCTAAATTTATCTTTGCTAACTTTATTGTCTATGATAATCAACTACATATTAGAAATAAAGATCGTTTAGCTATTGTTTTAAGTGAAGATAAGTTTAAGGAAGTGTCTGAAAAAGTTCATCTTTCAAATGCTCACTGTTCCATTGGAAATCTAGAAAACATGGTAAATGAAAAATACTTTCATCCTGATAGTATCCTATTATTTCAAGAAGTTATTAGAGTTTGTCCTCATTGTCAGCTTATGAAAAAGCCATCAGCTATTTCTAAGACATTAACTCCAATTTCTTCTGGAACAGCCTTCTCACGATGGGTGATGAATTATATTGGTCCTTTTAAAAAAACTTCATCTGAAATAAATTTTGTATCACTGCAATTGATTATGGTACAGCTTATGGTTATGCTGTTGCAACACCAGATACTGGCTCGTTACATATTTTAAATTTAATTCAAACGATCTTCACTAAGCATGGTCAAATGAAAGAAATAAGTATGGATAATAGTTCTGGGTTTCCTGCAATTAATGTTATTGAGAAATTAGATTCTTTAGGAATCAAATGTCGCAAAACCACTCCACATCACCCAGAGACTAATGGTAAATGTGAGAAGTTTAATGGTTTATTCAAACAAATTTTATTTCATTTGAATGATTCCTCAGAATGGGACCTCCTTATTAATGCTGCATTAAATCCATACAGGTCATGAAACTCAAAATATGCATTTGCACCTTACTTTCTAGCTTTTGGTGTATATTCAGGTTCAAGAAATGATATGCGACCTTATGCAAGAGAACCTCCAGAGGCCGAGAATCAAGACTCTACTCAATTAAGAGTCTTACAAATTTCAAAGCTAAATAAAAAAAGAAAGGAACATTCCAAAATTAAGTGGAACATTGCCAATACCAAAAAGACCTTCAAGAAGACAAAGCATTCATTAAATTTTTTGAAGTGGGTGATTATGTTTTAGAATAAAAAGTTAGAAACCTCAAATTAGAACCATATTATGATGCTCCATATATTGTGAAAAACGTTTTTCATAATATTGTTTACAAACGCTCAACTTTAAACTGTGCTGATATTAAAAATAAAGTAAATTGTAATAGATTATTGCCTGCCTTGATTGACGATAAACATCCAATTGAAAATATTTTCAATCATTCTCAAAAATTATTAAATAGTGATAGATCAAAATTAACGAACATCTCCAGGACCATGAACTGGTAATTCTGGTGCTATTTGATTGTTAGTTATTTTATTTTTTCACTAGAATTGTCTTCAATTATTCTGGCCTATTCGTGGATTTTCTCAGATTGCATAGATTGTTCTACGAGTACATTCTATTGCGTTGTCAGAACTTTCGTGTGCATGTTAAGTGTACTAGAACGTTCTGGGTCTGCATTATTTATTTTTTCTTCGAAGTTCTGTGTGTATCTCGAATGTATTGGAATCTTCGTGTTTGTTCTTAGAATGACGTAGTGTCTTCTAGAACAATACTTTATTCCATTTTTTTTCTTAAGTATGGGAAGTGAACTTTCACATACTAAATTTACAAATTTATTTTTAAAATAGGTTTCCCGCTCCTATTTTCCACTAATATAAATAGGGCACTTACCTCCCATATTTTTTATATAATTTTTATATATTTTATAATTTAATTAACAATTGATTATAATTTGAAGTAGTTATCGTCTTAGTAATAATTAGATATTTCGTGCGAACTACAATCACAGCCAAGTGCAGACCCGATAGCATTCTTACGGGATCTCATCCGAGATTTAAGGATGTTAGATATAGTTAAGTCACATGTAAACTCGGTCCGGTGACACATTGTTGAGGAAATTGGAGCGGAACTTGCCGGTGTGCGCTGCAGAACCATCGGGTCACAGGAGAACTCCATCGAGAGAGGAGAAGAAGTCCATCACAAGAGAAAACAAGAAAGAAAGCAGAAAAGAGACCATATATCAGGGACTCCTTTCAATTTGGGGTAGATTCAAAAGCATATGAATCAATGGCACTGGTTGTGATGTAATTTAGAAAGAAGAATAAGTAATAATACAAGAATCATGCTCATTATAAGTTTATTATTCTCTCTCCTTTTCAATTTATCTATTGCAATCAACTGTCTATTAAATAAATATTATAATGAGAATGTGAATGGATTTAACTGGATGGATTTAAATAAAAGGTCTTTTTGGTCTAATTTGATTCGATTTTATTGTATTTTTAAAAGAAATATTTAGTAAAATTAATGAAAATGAATGAATACTATATAAAAACAGTAAAAGTGATTGATGCCAATGAATCAAGATATAAAGGATCAACTTTATTACCAAATGATAAATTAAAAATTGTTTATAATAAGTTTGAGAAAAAAGAAAAAGATAAAGATAACAATAAAGACAACAGAATTCCGTTTAATTTAATTTTTCTTCATGGAACTGGAATGAACAAAGAAATTTGGGATTATCATATTGATAAATTATTTGAATATGATAATAAAAATATAAAAAAATCATGGAAATTGAATTGGGCTATAGCTATAGATAATGTTAATCATGGAGATTCAAATATTATAAATAAAAATAAACTAGGTGTTGAATATGAATGGAAAGATAGTTCAAATGATTTAATCAAAATTATTAAAACAGAAATGAATTTCAATTATAATGATAATTATATAAAGGAAACAAATATATTAATTGGACATTCAATGGGTGGATATCAAGCACTTTATGCTGCAAGTTTAGAACCAAATTTGATCAATTTAGTTTTTGCTATAGATCCAGTAATTTATATTAATAGAGAAGATTTGAATATAGTTTTCAAAAGATTTAAAATTTTAAATAAAATAATCAAAACAGATTTTAAAAATTTAAAAGAATGCGAAAATTATTTTAAAAACTATTCAATTTTCAAGAGATTTAATCCAATTATACTTGAAAATTTTTTAAAATCAGAAATTTTATATACTGAAGATAGTGAAGACAAAAAAAAATCAGAAATTCATTTAAAAACAGATATCAAACAACAAATGATTTCATATCTTTCAAATTCAATTGGTGATGATATTGAATTATCAAATAGTTTAATACAAAATCAAAATAATTTAAATAAATTTTTTTTAAATTCAATTTCGAATAAAATTCAAGTTATACATATCATTGGTGATAAAAGTAAATGGAATAATTATGAGGTTTATAATTTTCTTAAAGTTAATATTAAAAACTTCAAAAAAATTGAAATTAAAAATGGTGAACATTTAGTTAATTGTGAAGATCCGGATAGTCTAATTGAAATTTTAATTAATAATTTCAATGAAAATAGTAAAAAACTTTTAAATGATTATACTTTTGAAAAAGAAAATGTTAATAATTTTATTTCAAAAAATAACTTAAACAAAAATGATCCAAATGTCAGAGAAAATTTATTCAATCTATTGTATGAAATTAAATTGAATGAAAAATTAGGTAATATTAAAATTGATAATCAGAAATCAAAATTTTAATATTTATACAGAATACTTTATACAGTATATCTATTCCATATATAGTAATATATTCTAGTCTAATTCCGACTGTAAATAAAATACTTTTCTTGGCAATTGAATACCGTATATACCAAAATAATGAGAGAAAAAATAAATGTATCAGGTGACTTCTTTAAAGAAAGAGCAATAATAGTGAGAGCACTATTGTAATAACTGGTAAAAGATTCAGTATTTTGGTGGTGGAGAAGGGAATGACGGTAAAGTACACAGAGAAAGAAAGAAGAAAAGGCTATTTATAGCAAGTAGCCAGATGGCATCACCGCCAGAGCAAACCATAGTCAGAGGCACCGCACCGCATCACGGAACCGGATCCAATTCTTTCTTTCTGAAGCAAGAAATCTCCAGCCGCGAGTGGCTCACCACGGCCAGAGTGGCCAACCAGAGCAGCATGGACCGTATGAGACTCACGCAGTGAGTACTCCGTTGCCCAGGCCAGCGTCCAGACCAGTGCCCACAGAGAAATGTGCGAGGAAACTGGCATTGTATTATTATTATTATTGTATTATTGTATTATTCTTGTGACAGTTAACACCCACCGTAGCAAACTCACATTATTTATTACCACTACCACACTTAAGAAAAAAAATTTAATAGTAAGAAGCAGAAGAATAATAAGAATAATAAGAATATCTTCTGGCATTCTAAAGCAGAATTTTAGTCCATTGCATACTGGAAAATTTATAATTTACTTAATATTCAATATTCAATCTTCAATAACTAATAACTAACAGTTAATAGCTAGTAGTCAATTTCACTTTCAATTGTCAATAATTAAGTAATTGATACAAATTCCACTACTGAAATCAATAGAATATATTCAAAGTCTACCAAGTTTATCAGGTCTATTTCTATCATCTCTCTGTCAATTTATTTTTTTCTACTAATAATTTATGACCATTTTCAATTAAACACTTGAATCTTAATCATATTCCTGGTATTGTATTGTATATTCTATCCCCCAAATCATTACTATTCCTTATTAATTATTTATCTATCTATCTATCTATCTAACTACCTATCAATCCATCGATCTATATTTATATTTATATTTATATTTATATTTATATCTATATCTATCTATCTAAATATATTATTATTAATCAAAACTAATATCATCTTAATTCTTTTTATTTCTTCTTCATTACCTAAAACGTGTTTTTAATCAAATTCGTTCTTGAAAATTAATCAATTGAATAAATCTATCTCATCTACTACTACATCAAGCAATCAATTCAATTAATCAATTAATTTAATCAATCAATTGCTTAATTCAAATCTTTATCAATTATAATAATTCAAATTGAATTATTTTTAGCCTATTTTTGAATTATATCCCTTTTTTATCTTCATTCATTTAATTTTAATTCATCAATTATATAATTCAATATCTTCTTACTCACTTACTTACCTAGTTTAATATTTTTTTTTAATTACTCAATCAATCATTTTTACTTAGCTTATTATTAGTACTTCAATTACTATTACTACTATTAATATTATTTTTTTTCTTCTTAAATAACATAATCCTCTTAAAAATGGAATCTAATAGCAATAACAATAATAACAATAATAATAATGTTAATAATACTCTTCAGGTTCCTGGTTCTGAGAATATTCCCAGTAAACAAGGTCAAAATCAATCCAGGAATAGAAAAAAACAATTACATATTGCTCACAGAAGATCACCAAGTGATTTAACAACTTTAATGATTGAACAGTTTGCTCTACAGCGTCAATTAGAAATTGTTCAACAACAACAACAGCAAATCTTACAACAACAAGCTGCTCAACAAAATTTTATGATGAATCAACATCAAAACAATAATAATAATAACAATCAAAATCAAAATCAAAATCAAAATCAAAATAATAACCAAAATAAAAAAAATCAAAAACGTTCTCATAGAAGATCTCAATCTTCTTCAACAATGGGTTCTATGGGCTCTTTTGCCTTACCAAATAATGGTTTGAATGTTCCACCAATTCCACAATTAAATCTTAATCCATCTCCTGCTCATAAAACTTCTCAATCTTATAGTGTATTTCCAAATCAACAACAACAATCTCAATCTCAACAGCAGCAAAATACTAATCCTAATAATAATAATAATAATAATAATATATTAAATTTAAATTTACCTAATTCTCCAAGTCATCAACGTCAAAAAAGTTCTGGTGGTGGTGGAGGTCATTCCAGAAGACACTCTTTAGGTTTAAATGAAGCCAAAAAAGCTGCTCAAATTGCTCAATCTCAAAGAAATCCAAATCAATTAAATAATTCTCCTGCAAAAATCAATGAATCAACTATTGAAAATATTTTACCTCCTCCAGGTTTTCAATTTCCAAAAACTCCAACATCTCCTTCTCAAAACAAACAAAATAATCAAGTAAATGATAAACCTTCTGTAAATTCATTTCAATTTCCACCTTCTTCTAATTCCAGTCCTATTCCTTCAAATTCAAATTCAGAATCTTTATTACCTCCACAACCAATGTTTGGTGGTCATCAAAGAAATTCTTCAAGTTCTTCTGATTCAAATCGTACTCCATCTCATAGTCGTAATAACAGTTCTTTGCATGAAAGAAAACCATCTTCTGGCCATTTTAAAAATGCTAGTAGAAATTATGATAATTCTAATATTAACTCAAATTGGAGAATTCAACAATCAAATAATAATCAATCAAATAATCAATCTAACCAAAATCAAAATTTAATGCCTGTTCAAAATCAAATTCAACATAAATTAACAAATTCTCAATCTTTAGGTAATCTAAAAGGTCCAATTAATATTAATAACAATAATAATAACAATAATAATAATCAACAAAATATTAATAATAATCAACAAAATACTTCTGATTATAATAACACTTTAGAAATTCCCTCTTTCACTCCTGGCCATAGAGGTAAATCTTCTTTTGGCGCAGGATCATTTTCTTCAATGTCTTCAATTCAAGGTTTTCAATTACCTGGTTTTCCAAATCAATCTCAATTTGGTAATAATTCTGTTTCTCAAGGTCCACAAAGAAAGTCTTTATTCGCTCCTTATTTACCTCAAAGTTCTTTACCAGAATTAATTAATGATGGTCGTCTAGTAACTGGTATTTTACGTGTTAATAAAAAAAATAGATCTGATGCCTATGTTTCGACTGATGGTTTATTGGATGCTGATATTTATATTTGTGGTTCAAAAGATCGTAATAGAGCTTTAGAAGGTGATTTAGTTGCTGTTGAATTATTAGTTGTTGATGAAGTTTGGAGTAGTAAAAGAGAAAAAGAAGAAAAAAGAAAAAGAAAAGATTTTGGAATTTCTTCTGCTCCAAATGACGATTTACATAACGATGCAAGTACTTTTTCGGGTTCGACGGAAAATGATAATTCTTCAAAAGGTTCAACAACTGTTGATAATGTCCATGGTGTTCCAAGACCAATTAAAAGAAGAGGCTCTCTTAAACAAAGACCAACTCAAAAAAAAAATGATGATGTTGAAGTTGAAGGTCAATCTTTACTTTTGGTCGAGGAAGAAGAAATTAATGATAATTATAAACCATTATTTGCTGGCCATGTTGTAGCTGTAATTGATCGTATTCCTAGTCAATTATTTGCAGGTACTCTTGGTCTTGTTCGTCCTTCTCAACAATCTAAAGATAATTCAAATAATAATTCTGGTAGAGCTCCAAAAATTGTTTGGTTTAAACCAACTGATAAAAAAGTTCCTTTAATTGCTATTCCAACAGAACAAGCTCCAAAAGATTTTGTTCAAAATCATGATAAATATTCCGATAAATTATTTGTTGCCTCTATTAAACGTTGGCCCATTACTTCATTACATCCTTTTGGAACTTTAATTAGTCAATTAGGTTCAATTGAAGATCCAAAAACAGAAATTAAATCTATATTAAGAGATAATAATTTTCTTGGTGATGAATTTGCTGATCCTGGTGAACGTGTTACTCAAAAAGACTTGGCATTATTTAATGATTTACCAAACATTGAAGATGGATTAAAAGATCAAAATAGAAGAGTATTTGAACATGAATATGTAATTGGTTTAACTCCAACTGGCGAAATCTCTGATAGTGCAATTCATATTGAAAGACTTAATGATGATAAAATTGAAATTGGTGTACATGTTGCTGATGTTAGTTATTTTGTCAAAGCAGGAACATTACTCGATAAGAAAATTAAAAAAAGAAACATTTCTGTTCATCTTATTCAAAATGTTATCAAAAATTTGCTTCCTAAAAAAATTATTGATCTTATCAGTTTTGCAGAAGGTCAAGAATCTTTATCATTATCTACAGTTTTCCAAATTGATACAAATAGCTTTGAAATTGATGATGTTTGGATTGGTGAAAGTATTATCAATCCAAAACAAATCATTACATATGATGAAATGGATGATATTTTAATAAAAGGTAAAATCAATCAAGGAATCTCTTCTGCTACTGCTGATTATATTAGAACCCTTGCTCTAATCTCAAAAGAATTCAGACGTCAAAGATTAAGAAATAATCATCTTGAAAATACTCCTGTATTAACTTTATTAGATCAATTCGATGATGAAATGATCAGACTTGATTTAAACATTTTTAATAACAATTTATCTTATTCTGTAATTGAAGAAATTTATCATAAAGTTAATGCAACAATTGCTCAAAAAATATATGCTAAATTAGGTGATAAAGCATTTTTGAGAAGAGACCCAATACCAACATTGGCTAAATTTGAAACATTTTTGAGAAAGATTGCAACATTAGGATTAACACTTGATGCATCAACTTCGGATACTTTACAAAATAGTATTTTATCTATTACAGACGATACTCAAAGAAAATGTGTTGAAGTATTATTAAGTAAATGTTTAAATAGAGGTAAATATTATGTTGCTGGAAAAGTTGATTCCGAAATGTATGGACATTATTATTTTAATTTACCTTTATATACACATTTTACTTCTCCGTCAAGAAGATATGCTGATTTAATTGTTCATAGACAAGTAAAAGCAGTATTAGCAGGAGAAAGTGAATTCAAAGAAGATGTTGAATCTTTAAGAATGACAGCTGAATACTGTAATTTCAAAAAAGATTGTTCTAAAAGTGCACAAGAACAATCAATTCATTTACTTTTATCCCAAACTATAAATTCCATGAGTGAATCTACTGGGCAATTATTATGTATAGGAACAGTATTACAGGTTTATGAATCATCATTTGATGTTTTAATTCCAGAACTTGGTATTGAAAAAAGAGTTCATGGTGATCAACTTCCATTACTTAAAGCGGAATTTGATAAAAACAAGAAAGTTTTAGAATTATTTTGGGAAAAAGGTGTTGATTCAGCTACATTCATTCCTGTTGATGAAAAACAACCTTTATCATACAGAACTTCGATCAAAAATAAATTTAGAACATCTGCTTTAGAAGCAGCTTCATATCAAAAGAAGGCTAAATTATCTAAAAGACAAATTGGATCAGAAGAATTAATAGAAAAGTTAAATAAATTACATTTAACTATACCAAAAGTATTATTACCAGATGATTTATCAAAAGGTAATCTTGAAAAGGATTCAACTGGATCTCAAAGTTTACCAAATTCTCCAATCAAGCCTGAAGGTGATAGCTCTGGTGAAGTTATAAAACCTCAAAGAGTTGTTTCAGGATCTAATGTAATATCTCAAAGTGAAGAATCTAAAGAAAGTTGTGGTGAAATAGATGGTGATGGTCCATTAAAACCATATTTAACTGATATAATCACTAGAGTTGAAGGAAACTATTGTGTTCAAGAAATTCATGAATCACGTCAAGTACCTATTTTATTAAGGGCTGAAATTGGAATGGCTTTACCATGTTTAACTGTTCGTGCGGTTAATCCATTCGCTAGTTATACCAAATAAGGCTGGAACGTTTTTAACATTGATTTGATAAATTTATTATTATTGGCAATGTTAAACGAATTAAATTCAATTGAAAGGATTTTTCAGATAGTATGCTGTTTTGTGCTTCAAATTTTTTTTTCGATTGTTTCCAATTGCATTTTCATTTTATATTTTTCTCATTAGTAATGAATAAGCTCTTTCTGCTTTTTTTTATTTAATTTTATCTGATTTTAATTTGATTTTTTATTTTATTTTTACTTTTTTTTTTTGTTTTGATTTACTTTTATTACTAAAATTCTATTTTTATTTTTAATTGATTTTTAGTTTTAATTCTACTTAGAATTTGAGCTATGATTTTAATTTTAACTTTAATATCTTTTAATTTTAATTTTGATTTACTTTTGATTTACTTTTAACTTTTATTATTGTTTGATCCTTCATTTTTTTTTATTAAAAATTTTTTGTTTTAACCTTTTTTTATCATTAAGCTTACCTAATACATATATATCTATATATTTATATACCTGTTTTACAAATACGGTAACCTATTTTAATTAATCTCTTTAAAAATTAAATAAGCAAAAAACATAATAAGCTAACCCAAAGCATTAATCAAAATAGTTGATTTTCAATGATACTACAATACATCAATATCACATTCTTTGAAGAATTATATTCACAAACTTTTCCATCTGCTTTATCTCAAGGAGGATATTCGATCATAATATATTTTTCATACAAGGAATGATCCGAAAATATTCATTCTAAATTTAAATCCTAAATTTTAATCCTAAATTTGAATTTTAAATTGTTTCTCCATCAGACAATCCCTAAATCTGTCTTAAACGTGTGTCCTAAATGTATGCCCTAAATCTCTGCTGACGAAGAAAATATCAATCAGGCGAATTTTTTCTTGGGTTAAAACGGTTTAGAAAAAAGATCTAAGAAGTGAATATTTACTAGTATAAAAATTATGAAACTTGAGGCTCAAATGTTTCGGAAGATCGCAGTTAAAAATAATTCGAATTGATAACACTTCAAGAAATACTTCTATCCACTTTTGAGAATCAAATAAATTTATTGTTTTGATTTTCATTTTCTATGCCAATTTCAACCTTTAAACCTTTTTTCGCCAAAATAAAAAAAATGAATGATCATAATTGTAGAGGATTGCCTCGGGCGAATTTACATAATTGTCGAAATTCTTGTGGAAATCCTTTTTTAAATTCTTGCACAGAATATGATTAAAAATTGTTATTAAAATTCTTGTGAAATTTTAATAAACTAGAATTTTTAACCTTTGGAAATCCAAAACTGGGAATTTTAAACCCGGAACTACCTAATGAGGGAAGCTTTAATGGGCGGTGCGTTGACGGATGCAGAATCCAGCTGGAATGTGCGCGTTCTAAGCAGTATTCAACGCAGTGTTGCATTTTGTGAAAAATGTTCCTGATTAGGTAAATTGTAAACACAAACAAAACCTTTTTTGCTGATTCATATCAGGATTATTTTCCAAATTCCAACTGATTTGGGTTTTATTGGGAAGAGAAACTTACGTTATTAAAGGATATGTATCAGACAACTAATGATACACCATTGTAATTCTATTTATCGACTCCTAACATCATTGAAATAAATAATGATTTGTATGCATACGCAGTATGATATTAGTCAAAGAGAAAAGCTAATCAAAATAAACAACTCCTGTTAATTACAAGTGAATCAAGAAAAGAAATTGTCAAAAACATTAGTATTTCTTGAACATATTATCCCTGCCAGTTTACAAACCTTAAAGAAACTTTCTTTTAAATAAAATTGTAAAATTGATTTCAACAAATCAATGCAATACTGGTGTTATTAAATTTTATTTAAAACAAAATATTAAAGTTACTAATAGTGGAAAAGTTGCTTTATTTTTTTGATTTGTCTATATCTTAAATAGATTCGAAATCATTTAAAAAGATTTATACAGTATATATATTCTTGATAGTATTTTTTGAAAGAAAAGTTAAAAGATTGAAAATTAAAATCCAATAGCAATTGTTTTTATTAGAAAAGCAAAATGAATTCAAGTAAATCTCAAAGAATTTTTTCTGCTGATCAATTTAAATTATCTGAGCAATTAGGTAAAGGATCTTTTGGTGTAGTTTATAAAGGATATGATTTAATTGAAAAAATAAATGTTGCTGTAAAACAAATAGATTTGGAATCTTGCGATGAAGATATAGATGAAATTCAAAAAGAAATAACAATATTATCAAATTGTAATTTTCCTCAAATAACAAGATATTATGGTTCTTTTGTTAAAGGCTTTAAGCTATGGATAATAATGGAATTATTAGATGGAGGTTCTTGTCTTGATCTTTTATTACCAAAACCATTTGAAGAAAAATATATTTCAATTTTATGTAGAGAATTATTAAAAGCTTTGAATTATTTACATCAATCAAGTAAAATTCATAGAGACGTTAAAGCAGCTAATGTTTTAGTTAATATTAATGGTGATGTTAAAATTGGTGATTTTGGTGTAGCAACTCAGTTAACAAATAATTTAAGCAGAAGAAATACTTTCGTTGGTACTCCATTTTGGATGTCTCCAGAAGTTATTTTACAACAAGATTATAATTATAAAGCTGATATTTGGTCTCTTGGAATAACTGCAATAGAATTCGCATTAGGAAAACCTCCATTATCGAATATACATCCTTTAAAAGTTTTATTTCTAATTCCTGAAAATCCTTCTCCTGCTTTACCAAAAAATAAAAATTATTCTTTAGAATTTCAAAATTTTATTAAATTATGTTTACAAAAAGATCCAAATGAAAGACCAACTGCAAAACAACTATTAAAACATAAATTTATTAGAAAAGCTGGTGATAATATTTTATTAAAAGATTTAATTAAAATAAGAAAAGAATGGGAACTTGATCATACCGATTATGCAAGATCTAATTCAAAAATATATGAACCAACTATTATAAAAGAGAACAAAGATGACATAACTTCTCAAATTTCTTTTGATTTCGATACTATTAAATTATCTTCAAATCAAAATCAGACTCAAAATTCAAATTCCAATGACTCAATTATTTTTAAAACTCCAAAACAATCTCCAGTAAAATCCGGAAGTAGATCAAGTTCAGGAAGTTCAGCATCAAATCACTCTCAAGCTAGTAGTAGCTATTCACATTCATCTTCAGTAACATCTACTAATTCATCCTATTTACCTTCCCAAAACTCACCCTCTGTGTGTTATAATGAATTTACAAATCATAATCCACATCTCTCTGCATCTTATTCGAACAATAACGATAACAACTCAATATATTCTGGCTCTGATTTAATATCATCTCAAAATTCAATGTTACCCCAACAAAAAGATTCTTCTCTATATGGAAAATCATTAGATGAAACTTTGGATCATCAATCATTTTCAAATAAAAAAGAATTAATCAAAGAAGATTTTACTAAAATCATCAATGAATCTTCAAGCAAATTTTTCAATTCATCATCGTCTATAAATATGAATCAAGAAAATCTGGTTTTAGACGAATCATTAACAAATTACAAGAAAAATCACCGGGTTAAATATGATCTAAATTCATCTCAATATAATAAACTCAATAATTTGATTAATTGCTTAAAAGATTTTGTTACTATTGAAAATGATGAAAAAGTTATTAATGAAGAAATTGATTCAAACTCTACACTGCAAGAAATTTCAACTTCTAAAAAACAGACCTTTAGTACGAGAAATGCTTCGATTCTTTCAAGTTCAACAGAAATTTCGAATAATTCATCCCAGAATACTTTAAATAATTCAGATTTATTATTTAAGTTTCTAAAAGATGTCTTGAAAGGTGTGGATAAAAATCAAAAGCTTTCTTCTCTCATAATTCCTAAGCATTTAAACAGTAATTCTTCGACATCCTCAGATAATTCGGATAAACCAAAAGAAATTAGAAAAAGAGATAATGTAGAAGAATTGTTACTCAGCAGGTGGGCGGAAGGGGTTTTAGAGAGATGGAAAGAATAATTTCAATTTGAAGAGAACTAACAACTGCCACAACAATCACTTAAGATATTTCTTCTTTTACTTCTCTTGATTCCTTTCCCCCTTTTATTAACTGCATTGTTGGAAATGGATTGGTTCAAATTTTTGAATTCACTTTTTTTTTAGTTTTATTTTTTTTTTATGTTTAAAGGAATGAATGGTTGATACCTTTTATTTTTTTAGTTTGATATCTATGATTTTCTAAATATTTTTTTTTTGGCTTTTTTTTTCTCGATTTGCTTTGCTTTTAAATTTGCTTGATTGATATTCATATATATTATTGGATGCATAATTTTTTTCTCACAATACTATTTTTCATTTGACTCATTTTGAATCAATTATATACTTTTCTATAACCTTTATAAAATATAAAATTTTTATCAATACCTTTTATTACTTTAAAGAAGGATTATTCAAAGGAAATACAACTAATTTTCCTTTTTTTCTAAATTCAATTTCAATAAACAGGAAATTTAGTATCCACATTCTCTGACCATTTAGCGAGACCTCCAGTAATATCAAAAACATTCTTTAAGTTGAACTCTGTTTTTAAAAATTTAACAGCCAACTGAGAATCGTTACCACGTCTACATACACAGTATATTGTTTCATTTTCTAAATCTTCATCTTCTTTGAATTTTTTATCCTGTTCGATTAACCTTGAATTTAGCAAAGACCTTAAATCTGATATTGTTCCAATATTTTTAAGATCACTGAGCTCAATATGTATAGAATTTGGCAAATGCGCAATATCCCATTGAACTGCTTGCCTAACATCAATCAATAAATGGGGTTTATTTTGTTTCAAAACCGATTTATAATAAAAATCAGACGAAATTCTTTCTTCTGAATCTAAAACGTTATAATCAAGACGTCCACAAAATTGGACATAGTCAATATCACCATTAATTATCATATCCTTTGTAATTTCTGGATTTGTACCACAGATTTTACAGTTTTTTTGTTTTCCTCTCATTTTGAAGGTTTTAAGAGTTTGGGATATATTTGCAAACCCATCATATATTGTCAAAAATGACTGAAAATTTTCCAATGTATAATAGTTAGTTAATACTTTTATTGTCTCAACTGCCATCATAGTTCCAATTATACCAATACAGGGTCCTATAACACCACCATCTTGACAAGAAGTTACGTTATTTGGAGGAGGAGGTCTAGGATAAAAACATCTATAACAGGGTCCTGTTTGCATAAAATTCAAAATTGATAATTGCCCTTCTGTTTTTAAACCAGAACCTGATATAATCGTTTTTTCTAATAAAACACAAACATCATTTATAAGATAACGTAACATTGGTGTATCTGTACAATCCAATACTAAATCATATTTATCAATTATCTTGAAGGCATTTTCGTTATTTAATGATTCAGGATATAACTCAAATTCTACATCGGGGTTTAATAATGAAAGATAATTTTTTGCTGATTCAACCTTTAAATTTCCGATTTCTTTTGTATTATGAAGAATTTGCCTATGTAAATTTGATAAATCGACTGTATCATGATCTATAATCCCTATAACCCCTACTCCACAACCAGTGAGATAGAGTAATGCTGGACATCCCAATCCTCCTGCTCCAACAACAAGAATCCTAGAATTTTTGAGTGCAATCTGAGACTTAACTCCATTGAAATCAGGAACTAGTAATTGTCTTCCATATTTTCTATATTCTTTTAATGAAAGTCCTGTAAAATTCTTAATATCATTCTCTTTTAAATAAGCATTTTCTACTTTTTTCAGTGTCTGGGATTTATTTAGTGCTAGTTTCTCTTTCAAGAGTTTATTTTCATTTTGTAGCCTCAATAACTCCTTTTTTGTTTCTTTTAGTGACATTTCAGTTCTTTCAACCATTATTACAGACTTCAAAAATATTTATTCCTCAACAAATACTAAAAGTGTAAAACCTTCAAAAATTAGATTTCAAGTCGAAGGTTTATTATGTCGGACATAGCTGAATAATGAATAATTTCTCCAAAGCACCCACACGGCTGGTTCCGATCAAAGAATAAAGTCATCCAGAAAAGGCTGATAAGATTAAAAAAATGTGTATTTCAATAATGATGCCAGTTTAATGAAATAATTAATATTTCCAGTTGTTAATATATTTTTATAATTGATTTATTATCAAAAATTACTGGTTTTTCAGTGGGGTAAAGCTAATCTTTAATTTTTATTAAAATTATTTTGTAGAATTTAAAAGCGGTGAAAAACTATATTAATAATAAAAGTTCAGAGATCAGAATTACTATAATCAATAACATTAAATAAATGGGAACTTCTCTAAATCTCAAAAATAACGGAAATGGATCCAATGATAATAATAAAAGTATTTCACGAAAAGCGGCCCAAAAAAATCAATATATTCCTAAATTTATTTCTGAATCTCCTTGGTATAAAGCTGAAAGTGATGTGAATAGTAATCATGAAAGTGAGGACTATTTAGCGCATCAAAGAAAAGATCCTTTTGATAAACCGAAAAATTTTTCAGTTTCTAAACATGGATATGGAATAAATGATACATTCAAAGAAATAGGAGATAACAAAATATCATTCTTATCAAAAGATTCTGAAAATAAAAAAAATTCGAAAAGAAAACATAATAACAAGCTTGAATTTACAAAAAATAAAATTTCTAAACCAAATATACAAGCAGATAATAATCCTTTTAATTCAAAATCAAACTTTTGCACAAATTGTGGATCTATAAATCATACCAAACGAGATTGTTTAGAAAAACAAGTTGCAACAAGTATTCAATACAGAAAAAGAGAAAACGAAAAGAAAAGTGATAATGAAAGTGACTGTGAAACCAAAAATACACCCAAAAATACCTTCAGCTCAGTTAATGTGCGAAGCGACGGTGATAATTCTAAAAATAAATTGGATAATTATGATGAAAGGCGTGATAGATGGTACGGTTACAATCGTGATAATTGGAATGATTCTTTGAAAATATGGCAAGAAAATGAAAAAAAGAAATTAGAAAAGGAAAAAATGAAAGAATTAGACAGGTTAATTGAATGCATGAAAAAAAAAGATTATGATGATTATGATTCCTCAGATGAAGAAATAGAATTAAATGAATTAGGTTTAACAAAAGAAATTTATAGATCAAAAATTGAAAATGAGAAAGCTAATGGTGAAAAAATCATTAGAATTCTTGAAGACAAAGCTGTTTATCTTAAAGGTATAAATTCTAAAAAAAGAGAAAATGAAGATGATGATTTAGAAATTTCATATAATCCAAAAACAAGATCCATACGAGATGTTAACACTGGATATATCAATAATAGTAATTTATTTGTTCGTCATTTAAATGGAGAAGCTGCAAATTATGAAAAGCTAAAAACTTTTGCATGGGATTCTAGTAGAACTAAATCAAATGGAATCATGAAATCCAATGATATTAATTCTGAAGAAGAAGAATCAGAAGTTGATTTCACAAAACATCCAGAAGCTAGTCCTACAGATTTTATATTAAAAATGAATAAGAAAAAAGAGGAGGAATTGAAAAAAATAGCTTTGAGAAAAAATTATATCAAAAATAGATACTAAGTAAATATCATTGCGCATATGCTACTGATGATAAATATTTTATTGATATTTGATCCTTTTTTATTACAAGGAATATTTATAATATTTTTGTAATATTGTTTTTTTCTATAAAAATGTATTAACTTTTTATCCCTTTTAAAGGTATATATTTCGCGAGGCTTATGCTTTTATCACTTGAAATTTCTTGATCTACTTTGAATGCTTATAAGCTTTTTAAGCAATTTTTCTAGAATTATTTACAATGATGTTCTATTATTATTGCCAAAACGGGGAGATAAAAACTCGCTGCAAAACATCATAGTTTCGAATTTTTTTTGCTTTTCACCAAATATATATTATGATGATGCAATTATGTAATCTGCTTTAATTATTTTTTCATATATGAAATTGCATATTAATCGTTGATTTTGAACAACACAAAATAACTTTTGTGCTCTTTATTTTTCTATATAAAAATTTCCGGGAAACTCAAAACAAACTCGGCCATCATTTTTGAATTTTAATTATACATATTCGTGAATTATTAACTTCTAAGAATAATTAAAATACTAATGAAGATATGTAATGCTACTTTATGAAAAAACTTTTTTAAAGTATTTGATCTCTCCAGAGAGAGTTTAGTTTGGGCTAGATTTTGGAAAGTTATCGTGCCACGGCATAAAATAGGCTTTGAGTAGATTTCCGGTCCGCTGTTAAAACCAAGGATCAGCTTCAAAACTGATAAGTTGTGGATCAATTGTCCATTACTGTTTTCATAATACGTAGCAGGCTAATTCTGAAAAATAATGAATTATGATTTGATTTAAACGATTCATCTAAATTTGCAAATATATTGAATAATTAAAAAGAAAGCCAATTACTTCAATTGTTCAAAGCTTTCATGAAAGTTAAAGGAAAAGAAACAAGGAACAAAGGTTAAAAATTCATTCATTTTATTTGTGCCTTTAAACTTACTTTATTTCTAGATTCTTCTTTATTGTTGATCAGATATGTTGGATGCTTACTCATATACTGCCCCTTCAAGAGTAAAAACACTATTTATTCCAATTGATAATATTTCGGATCAAGATTTCCTAACATGTTTTGATTCAATTAAAGGCTTTTTTGAAGTTAAATTAAGCGAAATCGAATCTGTGAAATCCTCAATTTTCAATCCTCAGAGTTCTCCAAGTGGAAGAATTATATATGATTTAAGATTATGTTTGAATGATGAAGAATCAATTTTTTTTCAGGATTTTGAACCTTTTAGGAAGAATTTTATAATTGTTGGTGTATTGAATTATTCAGAAATTTTAGATTTGGATCAATTAAAACAGCATTTGGTTAACTTAAAGAAAAAATATAATACTTCAATTGTTCAAAATATAATAATTTGTAACTCTTCTACTGATAAACTTTCTAATCAAACTCAAAATAATATATATAATTTTCCTTTTTCAAAGCCAGAAGATATAATAAAAAGTATAACTCATAATTTTCTATCTGCCTTGTCATTATATGCTCAATCGTTTCAACATGTCACTTTAAGATCTCCTGGAACAATAAGTGCAAGTGATGTTTTAAAAACTTCTTTATCCTCTCATCGCCCGAGGGATTCAATTGCCCTTCCAGCAGTTTCTGCAATATCCAATAAATCAAAATCAAAGTCAAAATCGAGACTCTCAACAGATTCAACTTTAGCTCTTGAGTTAAACAGCAAATTATCATTAAGAGGTTCTACAGAAAAAAAGGAAAGTAGACAGAAAGGTAGACAACAAAAAATTCTTGGAAATTTTTTTTTATTAGCAGGAAAAGTAACTGATGCATTAAAAGAATTCGGAGAAGCTGCCCAATTATTAAAAATGGCGAATGATTTCTTGTGGCTTGGTTCTACTTTGGAAGGGATCGGAATTTGTTTTCTTTTACTATCTTTTCTTGGAATCCCTTATAAAATTCCAATAGGTCTTGATTCTATAATCGGAACTTCAAAAGATAAAGATTCAAATAACTCAAATATAAGTTCTCCAAACTCAAGCATTTCGTTTAATTACTTAAAAGATAGACATAGATCTGATTCAACTGCACCTGTAAATTACGAATCACCTATTACATCACCTAGGAATTCATTTACCCTAAATTCTTCTAAATCTTCTAAAAATGCAACTACTGGTAATGAGAGTCTACCTATTCCTGATATTATATATAAATTAACTAAAAGAACATTATTTTATTATTCTTTAACATTCGAAGATCATGAAGATTATGTTCCTCAACTAGTTTATTGTGAAACAATTTTAAGATTTATGAAATTTATGTCTGTTATACATGTTGGTGGTGGCTTGAATGCAAAAGTTTTAGATCATATTATTCGTGGAAAAAAGATTTCAACAAGAGAGATAAATTCTACATATTTTAACAAATATGATATAATAAAATTTTCCAACAAAATATTTACAGTTCAGCTCAAAAAAATGGATGTTTTATCGCAGTGTAAAGTATATTGTGCTTTGGCTTCAATATTTGGAGACTTAGAGCTTTACAGAAAAATGTCGTTTATTTTGAAAATGTTAATGTCAACTTTAACACCTGAATTTTTCAAAAATAATCCTTTAAGTAAAAGGTTTCAATCTAAGTCAAAACCTGATGAGGGATCTTACTTTGTTCTCTTAGATTCTGTGAACAATAATTTTAATAGAAATGAAATAAGTATAAGTAATGTTGATTCATCAGAAAGGCCTTCGAAGCCATTTGAAGAAAATGTTCATAAATTTCTTGATTCATTGATGTTTGCTTATGGTATTGGTGTATCTCCAGAATCTTCTTTATTTGATTCTACAAAAGCGAATTGGTCTTATTCTCAAAAAGTAATCCTTAAATCCTGTATCAACTTTTGTGAATCTTTGAATGATTTACATGGAGTGCTTAATTTTAGTTCTATTTTATTGACTAGATATTTACATTGCTTGAAAAAAAACGAACAAATACAGCTTTATGATATGATCAAAAAGGGGGTTGATGTTTCTCGAAATTTAAATTTAAGTATAAAGATATATTACTGGGATCCATTTATCATCAGAGATGTATTTCTTATTAAAAACTTTGATGAAAGTTTAAGACCTATAAGATTATTGGGAGATGAATCAGCTCTAGAATTAACTCCAAACAATTCTACACCTACTACTTCTAAAAGATCTACTTTATCTTCACCAAGTGCATTACTTTATAATCCATATGAAATTCGTAAAAGTGCTAAAAGATTTTCAAAAAATAGAATTTCCTTAAGTAACAAAAAAATTGATTTTATTTCAGATGAATTTTATGATGATTCAGTGGATTTAATTCAAGACGAATCAATAACTTTACAAATAAGAGTTCAAAATCCTTTTCTGTTTGATATAGAGATTAATGAGATTAAGGTTGAAACGGATGGTAGAGTCAAACTTGAAACATTGATGAATAACAATCATAATCATTTTGTCATTCTATCAAATTCTTTTCAATCTATTCTGGTCAGCGTAAAGCCATTAAACTCAGGTTTTATGAATATTATAGGCTGCACCTTAAAAGTTTGTAATTGTGAATCGCAGTTTTTTAAGATAGCTGCTACTGAAAAGATACAACTTCCTCAAAAAATAAAAATCACAGGTCTTAGATCTAATTTACCTGTAAATAAAGAAGGTAAACCTGATTATTTTAATATGATACTTGAGGAAAATGTAAATGAGATATCTTCAGAAAAGAATTCAGATAATTTCAATTCTGTATTGGTTCATCTATCGAAAGAAAATCTTAAAAATAATGTAATAAGTCAGAGGATAAATTTTAAAAATTTGAAATATAAAGTGATTCAACCTCAACCAATTTTGATTTTGACAAACTTGTCCTTAAATAACTCATGGTTAATGCTTCTTGAAGGTGAAAAGTCTTCTTTGAATGTTAAATTAAAAAATCTTTCTAATATTATAATAAATTATCTAGCATTTAGCTTTTTAGATTCAACAATAGAACCTTTAAGAAACTCATTGGAATCGAGAGATACTCCTGTTAATGAAGTATATGAAATTGAATATTATCTTTTGAAAAGAAAACCTTTAAAAGTCAGAAAGGGAGATTTTGGTAAATTAAAATCAGTTAAACCTTATGATATTGTTTCATTAGATATAGATGTTAAAGGTAAAAGAGGTATGAAAAATGCAACAATTATATTAGATTATGGAAATCAACTTAAAGATAATGAAAAATATTTTAGAAGAGTTAGTATTCCAGTATATATTACTGTTCAACCTAGTATAGAACTTGCTGGATGTGATTTAATTCCATTATTTTATAATGTTAAGGATCATTCTCAAGTTATTGATAATAATTTTAGTGCGGATAAAAATATGTTAAGAGATCAAGATTATATTTGGTCGTATCTTCATAAAAAAGGTGAAAATATTTCTGATTATTGTTTATTAGTTTTAGATTTGAAAAATTCTTGGAATCAAAAATTTAATATTGATCTAAGAAGTAGTGAATTTTTATTTGAAACGGGAGACGATTTAGATAATGAAGATGGAATAAGAGAAAATATTTCAGATATCGAGAATATTGCAAATAAAAATAATTCATATTTCATTGGTGACTCAATTGGGCCAAGTCATACTCAAAGATACTTATTACCTATAAAGAGAATAAATTTTTCATCAGAATATCTTGATAGAGAAATTCCAAGTTTAAGAAATAGACAATATATAAAACATTCTCAAAAGGGTACAAAAGAAGAAACCAGATTTATAAAAGAGTCTTTTTGGTACAGGAAGGAAGTTCTTCGTCATATAAAAGGTCTTTGGAGTGAAGATAGAACTGGTAGAAAAGGCTTTATTGAATTAAGAGGAATTCGATTATCTCAAAGAATGATTAGTGTACTAAAAGTTGAAAAAATTAGTATTGATATTGAATTAATACCTGCAATAAATGATGATGATAATATTCAACCTATAGCTCATAATGGATTATATTGGGAAGTGCAAACAGAACAATTCTTTATTATAAAAACAAGAATTACAAATAGGTCTTCTGAAAATATTAAAGGTTTTATAAGGCATATACCAATTGTTGCAGGAGGATCAATAGAAAGAAAAATCTTATATAATGGAACTTTACAAATGGCGATTGAACCGTATATTAAGCCTGGAGAAAGTAGTATATATGAGCTAGGTGCAGTAATTTTAGCTAAAGGTGAATATGAATGGGGTACAATATTTGATGAGAGAATATTTAATTCTAGTAATAATATTTTACAACACACTCAACGAGCACCTGTTTATATAAGAGCATTATAGATTTTAGAATATAAATTTTTTAAAAAAACATAAAAAAAATAAGAATACAAGTAACAAAAATATGAACTAAACAGAATTTCTGAAGTTTTTGATTATTCACACCCTTTTATTCTTTGTAATATTGCGAAAAAGAGTTTAATTAGCCGAAATTTAGATTACTTCAATCTTTATTTGTTATGTAAAACAAAGTTCCCGCAAAAAAACAATTAAGGTTTAGGTCTAGAGAACCAAAAATATAAAAGGTTTGACGTTATTAGGTTATAAAAAAAACAATATTTTCATCACGGGAGTTTATTTAGGGCTTTTTGGTTTAAAAAAACAAGTGACTGTTAGCACAAGCGTAGTTTTTCCAAATAACTATCATGTGATTAGGGCTAAAGTATTCTTTTAGAGTATTGCGATAGTTTTCAAATTATAATTTTTGTTTTTTTTGAAATCGATTCTGAAGACTCGTGACTTGTTGGAGTGTTGGCAAAAAGTAGCTTTATGAAATTGAAATTATTGAAGTAATAATATATTCAAAATTGATAAATTTAAAGTGACAGAGAATATTATTGAAAATAGCAAAAGAAAAATATCCAAAAGATTATCAAAATGTCAACAGAAACATCAGTTAAAGCTAGTAAATGGAGACTTGTAGAAGTTGGTCGTGTTGTTTTAGTCAACAAAGGTCAATATAAAGGAAAACTTGCAACAGTTGTTGAAATCATTGATCAAAAACGTGTATGTATCAACTAAAAAAAAAAGAATCAAAAATAAGAGGAAATAATGGGAATAAAGTTCATTAAAGATATATAACAAAAATGGAATAGAAAATTAATAAGGGTGATATTGAAAAATAATCAAAATTATAAAACATTCAGAAGAGTAAAATCTATTATCCAAGTAAAGGATTTAACAACTTTTAGAATCAATTCCAAATTATAAAACATAAATAATATTTATTCCATAAATTTGAAAGTTTGTTAAAATAGTATACCAACCATAAAAAATTAAAAAGATTTAGTTAGTCTACTTGGAATTTGTATTTCATAATTGATTCATTAATGAGTTAAATAAAAATCTAAAAATTGGTATGATTGAATTCAAGAAAAGTGTAATCAGAAAATATTCTATAAAACATTATTTTTTAAAAAAAATGATAAAATATAGTGTTCAATTAGTTTTTTTTTTATAAACTATTATATTCTGAAATCAGTAAATCTTCAAATCTATCTTTCATTTCATTTTCAAACATAAAGTTTCTCTTATATATTGGAACCACTGATTTTTCATTTTTGTTGATAAAAAATTTAAATACTAACTTATTGTCAATTTTTTTTAATAACTTTTTTTTTTCCGAATAGGTTTTAGTTGATGGACCAGCATGTGGTGTACCAAGACAATCTATATCATTAGCTAATGTTGTTTTAACCACATTAGTTGTTGAAAAATTACCAAGAGGTGCAAGAACTGCTACAGTTGCAAAAAAATTTCAAGCCGCAGATATTTTAAAACAATGGGCAGCAACATCATGGGCTAAAAAAATTGCTCAAAGAAAAAGACGTGCTGAATTAACTGATTTTGAAAGATTCCAGGTTATGGTTTTAAAAAAACAAAACAGATATGCTAATAAAAAAGCTTTAGCTAAAGCATAGATATTATTTTCAACTTAATTATATCATAGTTTTAAAACAATAAATGTACAATCCGTTTCAAATTATGATTTTTTTTCATTATTTCACTCAAAACTTTTGTAAGTACCGAATTTTGTAGGTTTGAAGTAAAATGTAAATATTTCAAGATAAAGTGTCTGCAATATTAATTTATGTTATTTGATAAAGTAAAGTGAAATAAGCTTGAGGTATAACTTCTGTTGAAAGCACTTGATATTTTTGTACGGATACCAGATAACCGGGAATAGGAAAATCAATTCCGCCAAATTTACTTCACCAAATTGAATCACTTAAAGGTAACGTTATCAGCTGTTTATGTTACTAAATTTGATAAATTTTTTGTAAAAGTTTACTCTTTCTTACCTATTATTTCTTTTCAATCCAGAAAGGTGGTTTTAACTCGATTTCTGAGTATAAGTTTATTATATTACTTTGATAATCTTTTAGAAGTTTTTTTTCAAAAAAAAATCAATTGACCATACAGCCTTATGTCAGTTTTAATGGTCTGATAAACTTTCTTTGATTTATTAAATACTATTGAAAGCAATTATCGATTGATTTTCGTTATCTATTGAAAAACCGAAATTGCAATAATCTTTCTTCTATTTTCTTGTTACAGATTTGTGTTATTTGAATCACAGAACTAATAAATCACTGATTGAAGTGTGATTCAAGAAAGCTTGAATTTCCAATACCTCAGAATAATTCAAAATAATTCAAACGTCATTCCACAAAACCGGTTTTAAACCCCGATCAGGAAAATTATAAACCATTGCTCAAATCATAATTTATGAGATCAGAGTTACATTAGATAAGTGTAATTTGTTACAATAATAAAAAATTCGACAGAAGCAAATAGTCTTTCCTTTCTGCTTTAGCTGTTGGAAATACTCCTTGAAATTGTATTGAGTATGTAAACAATTGATTTCTGAAGTTTGTGACTTGAGAAAATTACTCCTTTGAGATCTTGAAAAGGGTAATACTCCTAATGATGATTACGTAATTTATTTCTTGTTTGTATTTCAGTAGTCAGAGTAACATCTTTATTTGTTTTTCTTTTATCGATTCAGGTAACTGCTTCTTTCGGAAGTTTCCGAGGCCTCTCACTTGTTTTCTTTTCGAAGTTATTACTAGACATTTTCTATCACGTTTTCGACTTATTTTTGCCATCGTCCGACCACCGGCAGGTTCAAAATATTTGAAAGTGACTCGAGAGGAAAATGCGTCAGATGTTGATTCGGTCATACTGCTCACAGGCCGTCCATCACGGCGCGTCCGTTGTTGTTGGAGAAGGCGGAGCAGACCAAAAGATGGGCCGCTCTTATTAATGACTTCCGCGGCAGCCAATTAAAAAGCATTGCCTCTTACTTTTTTGCAGGACATGCGTCTGTCCGCCGAGTATTCAGAACCAGCAACACGCATTGAGCGCAACTAAATGCGTAGTAGCCCATTTCCTATGCTTTATAACGCTGCTTTTTTATGTACACAGATTATATCCTCGCAATGGAAGCTAAGATTAGCGATATTCTTCCCAACTCAGAACGACCAGCGTAGAAAAATGGGATGAAGTGGGCTTAATTCGGAAATCCAGTTGAATAAAAAGGAAGTTAAAATCAACTTTCTTTTACAGGAGTCTAAATATAGACTCAAACGTTTGAAAATGCTTTTTTTTTTTTTTTTCTCACAGGGATTTTTAAATCTTTTCAAGCATTAAGAAAGAATATAAATATCTTCGTGTTTTCACAATATTATTTTTTTATTATTTATTTCTCTTTTCTTTCTTTCTTCTTCTTCTTCCTTTTTATTTCTTTATCTTCAGATCTTAATAAGTTATATCTTAGTACATTCGCTTTAATCTCGTTAATTTTTCAATTTTCAAATTTTTAATACCAAATCAAATATTTTCAAAATGCAATTCTCAAAAGTTTTATTAATCGCTGCTTCTGCCGTTGCTGCTTCTGCTTCTTATGCTAATGTCACTGTTTCTGACATTTCTACAACTATTATCACCATTACTTCATGTTCAGGTGTTTCTGTCTGTACTGAAATTCCAGTCACCACTGGTGTCACTACTGTTACTGAAACTGTTAAAGGTGAAGAAACTATTTACACTACTTACTGTCCATTAACTGCCACTTCATCTGTTGCAGTAGAATCCTCTACTTCTGCTAACTCTACTACTCCAGAAGTTGCTACTGCTAATGGTGCCAACAAATTAGCTTATGGTTTATCTGGTGCTTTAGCTGTTGCCGGTTTAATGTTCATTTAAATGTTTTAAGAATATCTTTTTTTAAAATCATTTAAATTTTTGTCAAATCGTTTCTTGCTAGTTTAATTATTCCCTTTATCATTTTACCATTATTATTACCCTTATTTATTCAAACAAAAATAATCAAAAATTAATCAATTTTTATTCATTTAACATCCTAATCATCTCATACATTCTGTTCTGTAGTTGGTATATTAGTTGTATTTTTAATTCTTATTCTAATTCTCTATAATTTTTTATAATTTTAAAAAGTTGTAAATTTTATCTATGGACAAATCTTCAAAGTTCTATTTTGTTCTTTTTTGCTTCAATTAATTTTGATTTTCTAATAAATAATTTATAATATAATATTTATATCTTAAATTTTATTAAATTTTATCATTTCAAATTTAGTTATTTTAATATTTGAAATTTATCTTCTCGTATGATTGTAATCTGTAATTTCTAATCCGTAATCTATTTTCTGTAATATATTTAAGATAATCTTTTGACATTCTTTTGACATATTTTTAAAATCTATTGTCAATGCAGTTTTCTTCTCAGTGCATTTTTTTCCTCTTTTCTTAATACTCGCAGTTCCGTTACTGTAGAAGTATTTGAGCCTGAATACACGGTCCGCCGATAGAAATTATAAATCAACGTTAATTTCCTGTTACAGTCCAAAATCTGCTATCGATTGAATCATCAGTAAATAAATATTATGATAATCATTATCTTTGATTTATTTTTTATATTTTATATTTTAACTATAAAGAAAGCTCCATTATTCTATAAATTGAAGAAATAAGTTATCAATGAATTAAAATAGAATAATTATCTTTCATTCTTTCCATAATCATATTCTTTCAAAGGTTCAATAAAAGATGAATTCAGTTATTAAAAAATTCTTAATTCGAAATATTTCAACAAATACAGATCCAAGATGGAAATCAATAAAAACTGCGAAACCTTTCACTGATTTTTTAACTGATAGTTTTGGTAGAAATCATAATTATCTTAGAATTTCATTAACTGAAAGATGTAATCTTAGATGTAAGTATTGTATGCCTGAAAATGGTATAAATTTATCTTCAAATGAAAAACTTTTAACAACTGATGAAATAATTTATTTATCAAAAATTTTTATTTCAAATGGTATTTCAAAAATTAGATTAACTGGTGGTGAACCAACTATAAGAAAAGATATTATTGAAATTTTTCAGAAATTAAATAATTTTAAAAAAAATTCAAATAATAATTTAAAAGAAATTTGTTTAACTTCAAATGGTATAACTTTAAATAGAAAATTACCAAAATTATTTGAAAATGGTTTATCAGGTTTGAATTTAAGTCTTGATACTTTAATTGAAGAAAAATTTGAATTTATTACAAGAAGAAAAGGATTTAATAATGTTATTTCTTCTTTAAATACTGCTATTAATCTTGGTATACCAAAAATTAAAATTAATGTTGTTATAATGAAAAATTTAAATGATGATGAAATCATTAATTTTATAAATTTAACTAAATTAAATGAAATCCAAGTTAGATTTATTGAATTTATGCCCTTTGATGGTAATAAATTTTCAATGAAAAAATTTGTTTCAAAAGATGAAATGTATACTAAAATTTTAAAAGAATTTCCAAATCAAATTTCTAAATTAGATTCAAATTATGGTGATACTTCAAAAAATTTCAAAATTAATGGTTTTAAAGGTACTTTTGGTTTTATTTCTTCAATTTCTGATCATTTCTGTTCAACTTGTACAAGATTAAGAATTACTTCTGATGGAAATTTAAAAGTTTGTTTATTTGATAATAATGAATTAAATTTAAGAGATTTAATTAGATCAAATCAAGAAGAAAAATTATTAATTGCTATAAATAATGCTGTTAAAAATAAGAAAGAAAGTCATGCAGATATTGAAGATTTAAAAAATATGAAAAATAGACCAATGATATTAATTGGTGGTTGATTATTTTTAATTTTTTTTGTTCATACGTTCAACTATATTTCTTTAATTACTAAATACTAACTAATTTTAGTTTTTAAAAGGAGATTTTTATCATCTACTAAAAGTATGAATAATAGTAATGACAATAAAAATGAAAATAGATATTCTGAATTTTCTCATTTAAATTTAAATGGTGAAGCAAATATGGTCGATATTAATAACAAAATTATAAGTTCTAGAAAAGCAATAGCAACTGGAATAATATCATTTAGTACAAAAGAAGTAATTGAATCAATATTTTCAATGTCTAATCCTAAAGGTGATGTAATTTCAATTTCAAGAATTGCTAGTATTATGGGTGTTAAAAAGACATCAGAATTAATACCGCTTTGTCATCCAATTCAAATAACAAAAATTAAAAGTGAATTTAAAATTTTAAAAAATTTTAGTAAATTTGGCTCTATAAAATTAATATGCGAAGTTAATTGTGATGGTAAAACTGGTGTTGAAATGGAAGCATTAACTGGAGTGAATATTGGACTTCTTACAATTTATGATATGTGTAAAGCTGTTGATAAAGGAATGATAATTTCTGATATTCAATTGATTTATAAAAATGGTGGAAGAACTGGTGAATTTATTAAAAAATGTGATTAAATTAAAAATTATTTCATAAATTATAATGTATACATATATTCTAATTATAAAAATATTAAGCATTATTATCCCATTGTTTTAATATTTGGAGTAATTCAGTTAGACTTAAATAAAAAAAAAGAAGTTAGTATTGAAACATAAATGAGTGAGAGATTGATTAAATAAACTAATAAATACATACGAGTCAATGACAAAATCAGTTTCTTTTGCAGTTTTTAAATGATGATTTGCATCAGTTGTTATTAAAAATGTTATACAACCTGCACTTTTTCCAGCTTTCATATCATCAATTGAATCACCAACCATGATTATATTTTTTGAATTTAAATTCCAATTTGATAAAATATGTAAAATTGGTTTTGGAGAAGGTTTTGGGGGATTAAATTCTCTTGTAATTATTGGAAAAAATTCAATATTTGGTAAGAAATTTGAATTTAAATATAAAACTGGGTTTAAATTATTTCTTGTACATATTGATTTTTTAATATTTTTTTCATCAATATATAACATTAATTGATTTAAACCATCTCTTGGTTGCATTTCATTCATTGCTTTTTTTTCAATATCTAAAATTTGATTATTTTTAAATAATTTTAAATCTGGATCTGAGATTGATTCTAAATGATGAATTATATCAATTCCTTTTTCTATTCCTAATACTTCTCTCATAGCACCTAAAAAAAATTTATTAGTATTATATTTCACTATAAGAAATGTTTAGTATTAAAAATGTAGAAAATAAAAAAGAAACTACATACCAAACATCCAAGTTTGAGGCATACAAAGAGTCCCATCCATATCAAAGATGATTCCCTTTATTATAGGATTTTGTAAAGTCATAATTATACCTGATGAAAAACACTTGAATGATTTTATTTTAAATCAATTGAGAAATATAAAAGAGATCGTAGATTTCTATTGTTAGTCTCAAAAATTTCTTTTCTTTTTTTTTTTTTCTTTTCGGAGATTCTGTTATCTTAACTTTGATTAACGACTATTTTTGAATAAAGAAAAAAGAAAAAAGGTGAAGAACCAAATCAAATTAAAGAGAATAATATCAACTTCCAGTTCAACAATATATCCAATGAATATGAAAAGGATAATAGTTCTGAGCTCTTAGTCGAATGAGTTGGTTATTTGAAAATGCTCAGATTTAGTCACACTCTCTACGATGAATATTTCACCAAAGGAAACAGGTGAAATTTCCTAACGTTAAGTGAGTCGGGTATCGTCTGGCTATAACCGACTAACATAGGATCCGCATTTGTGAAAATTAAAAAAACAGCAGAATACAGTTGGATACATCAGATAACTTTGAAGTACATACATAACTTGATTACGTAATGCGGACATACTTTCCGGGCATGGATTTATATCCATGTACTTTTCTTAAAACCAGTCTGATGGGTTCTTTCTGAGGTTTCCATTAGCCTCATTAGAATGGAAATTGGCATTTGAATATAAAAGAAGCAGAAACAGAAGAAGAAGAATAAGAAGAAGAAGAAGAAAAAGAAACTCATTCAAATCACTCTTATTAATCATTTACTGAACATTCATTAAGCAAACCTTTTTATTATCTAAAAACTATTTTTCTGAAATATCAAACAATCAAATATTTACTTTTCAAAAATGGGAATATTCTCTTGGTTCAATTCTTCAAATTCAGAATCAACTCCTACAAATACATTACCTTTAAGAGCTTCAAGGAAGAACTGTTGGGAAAGTCGTGATAAATATTTTGCCTGTTTAGATAAAATAAATATTGAAAATGCAATTGATCCAAATCCAAAAGTTCAAAAATTAATAAAGGATACATGCTCTTCACAAATTACTCAATTTGAAAAAGATTGTGCAAAAAGTTGGGTAAAATATTTTAAAGAAAAAAGATTTTATGATATTAAGAAAGCAAGAATTGAAAAAGAAATTGAAAATAATAATGCTTCTGCTATACCTTTAAATGGTACTTATAATTCAAAATCTAATTAATTTTCATCAAAAATTCAATACATTTATATTCAATTCAATTTCTCTTTTTTATATATACCCTGTATCGTTACTTTCAATCATGTATATAATTTTAGTCTTATTAATAATAGTAAAATTTTATTAAATATTTATTAAAAAACATTACCTCTTTCAAAATTAACGAAATGTCAATTTTTATCTATAAATTTGATATCATTTGGAACTTTTTTATTTTATTCCAATATCAATAATGCAATACAAAAGTATGTACCAAAATAAAAAAAAGAAAATGACACAAAACAACTGAAACAATAAAAAAATCAAAAAAAAAATTAAAGAATTAAATATTAACAAGTTTAGAATCTAAATTTTTATAACAAACGATAAAAAGATTAATAATAGCATATAACAAAAGAAATGAATAGTCTGGTTAACAGAAAAGAAACATCAAAAGACAGAAAAAAGAAAAAATAAAAAAGAAAAAATAAAAAAAAAGAGAAGTGAGTAGTTTGATTATAATTTAGCAGCATTATAAAATTCTTCAATTAATTCTTTTGTATGTTGAATATACCATGGATCATGTCTCATAATCCCAAATTCTTTCCATTTTTTTAATTCATCTTTTCTTATATCATATTCATTTTCATCTAAAGTTATTTTATGTTGTTCTTTGATAAATTTTGTAAAATATCTTGTTTCTGAAAATTCATCAAATATAACTGATAATTTAAAATCTTTAACAAAATCTATACATTGATCATCTTTTATATCTGCTGAACATAATGCTTCCGGTACCCATAATCTTAATTTTTCTCTATATCTAAAATCAAGAAATTCTTTTTCTTCTAAAGCAATCGGTGAATATTCTCTTTCCATTGTATGAATTGATCTATGAGGTATTCTACATTTAACACCTTCAAAATATGTTGAAATTAATGGAGATATTTCATCTAATGAATAATAATGATTATTTCTACAATTATAAATTAATTCATTTTCAATTAAATTATCTTTAATTCCTCTCATTTCATTTTTATAATCATCATTTTTAACTAATTCTTCATTTTCTGATTTTTTTTTTCTATAATCATCATCTAATAAACTAAAAAATTCATCTTCAAATTTTTCATTTTCAAATTCAATTTCATCTTCTTTTTTTAAAGTTAATGCAATTGCAGTTATATCAACATAATAACCAGTTTCTGTATCAATAAATCTTGCATCAATTGAATTAAATCCATTACCTTTTGATCTTGAAGTAAAACTTGTACCAATATCAAGATAATAAGTACTTATGGCTCTTTCAGCTTCATTTGAATCTGAAATATCAACAATTAAACTATTATTAAAATTTCTTGCTAATTTAATTAATGAATTAACTGAAACTTGAACATCTAAATCTGTATCCCAAGGTAAATTTAAGCCATTCCAATAATAACCAATTAAAGTTCCATGCATTATCCAACTTTCAATACCAGCATTATTTGTAAATCTTAACCAAGCTCTTGAAATACGATGTAAAATTGCAGAAATTTCTTCATTTGAATAATCAGCACCATTAAAAAATCTCCAATCATAATGATTACCATCACTTTTTGGAGAATCATTAATTTTTGCTTCATGTAAATATTTATCAAAATTTGGTTCAATTTCTTTATTTTTTAAAATAATTTGTAATAATTTATAATCAAGATCATTTTCTTTTAAATTTTTCAAAATTTCATTTTCTTCATTATTTTCATTTTCATTTTCATTAATATTCTTATATCTTTCATTTAATAAATTATTTAATCTTTCAATTTCATTATCATAATTGAAAACAAATGAAGATTTTTCAATTTCTAAAGAAGGATTGAATAATTGATCATTAAAAAATCTGAAATTGTCATAGACTATTTCACTTTCTTTTTTAATTGAATTTTTGAATAAATTATCATTTTGATTTATAACATTATTGATTTTTTGAATTTCGTCTTGAAAATTTAAACCATTAAGTAATAAATTAACCCAAGATTGAGATTTTAGAATTTCAGATTGATTAAAAGAGTTTTGATTTTCATTACTGTTATTATTTTCTTTATTTTCATTATTATTTTCATTATTATTAAAATTATTAAATACCTTTAAATTTGGTAAATAAAATTCAAATTCAAGATAAGCTAAAGAATCAGATAATAAATCATCAACATTACCCTTTTTTGTTGGAATTATAACAGAATAATTTGAATTTAAATTTAAAAAAACTAATTTTGTTGGAGGAGGAGCATCATTTAATAAATATGAAGCACCCATTAATTTTCTTGCTTGAACATGTTGTGGATCATCATGAAAATCAGTTATTGTGAATAAATTATTATTTAATTTAAATGGATCATATGGAATTATTTCATTATTATTAATTGGATTACTATCTTTTTGATTTTTTTGATTAATTGATTTACATGGAAAATCAGATTGACCAATTTCAAAATAAGTTTTAAAATCTTCACAATTCTGAAATTTTAAAAAATGATCATAATCATTACCAGTTATTGATTCAAGATAAGAAGAATGAGGATCAAAATATGAATAAGAATTTATATAAGAATTTGAAGTAGAATTAAGATTATGATTTGAATCTAATTTTAATCTATCAGATAAATTAATCCAAGAATACCAATTAAATGGAATTTTATAATTTTTAAAATCATCTAAATTATCTTTTTGATTATTATTAAAATTTTGTAAAGATTGTCTTAATAAAGCAATATTTAAAAGTGGAGATAATCTTGGATCAAATTTTTTTGAGAAATATTGAAAAATAGTATTTTTTTTTAATAAATTTAATTGATATTTAATTAATTTATTTGTTTTTTTTGAAGAAGTTGTTGAAGGTAAATAAATTTCATTTGAAATTAATTCATTTGGAAAATAAATAATTTCAGATATATTTTTGATAAATGGAGAAAAATGATAAAAAGTATCAATTTTATTTAATTTTAAATTTTTATAATCATTATTTATATCAAATTTTTGATTTTTTTTTAAAGATTTATAAATCGAATTTGATATTGAATTTTTAAAAGAATTTGATAATGAATTTGATAATGAATTTTGATATTTATATTCATAAGAACCATATTCATTTAAAGTTAAAATAAATTCTTTTGAAATTAAATCTTTTGAAATTATTAATAAAGTAAAAATTGAAGTTAATAATAAAGATATTGAAAGAATAGTAAAATTCTTACTTTTTTTTTTGATTGAAAAAACTTTTGATATTAAATTCGTTATTTTATTTAAAAAAAGTATTATTCTTATTAAAATATCTTTTAACATTATTAATATTGTTTCTTTTTTGTTAATATTATATGGTTATGGATTATATTATAAATATTATCAGTATTTCATAAAGGATATTGATATAAATGTAAATGAAGATGGAATGAAATATATTAGAATATGAAGAATATAACAAAAACGTCAGAAGGAAAATGCACACACGACAACAAAACTAGTCCAGGAAAAGAAAAGAAGAAAGAAATGAACAAGAAGATAAAGAAGATGGTGAAATATAACAGCAAGGAAAGGCAGGCTGGTTAGAACGCAGGTGAGCGTAGCACACGGCAGAGCAGCAGGACCGCAAGACCTGAAACGGGTCGGGGTTGCTTTGGGAAGGGAGTCTTGCGACCCGAAACTTGGTGGAATTACTGCGGGATTCGGTGGCTTACTCAAATGCCAAGAAAACTCCTCGGCTTTGGCCACTCACAGCACGACATGGTGGTTGTTACAGGCGGAGTGTTGTCCAGCTCAACGTGTTCCTGCATTGGGTTGCCCTGCTGATTGTTTATTCACCAGCCACAAATAAATAAACAATTTTCAAATGCCGTGACAAGCTCGTTTGACGGATTTCTGTTCCAGGAACAAATTGACTATCCGACGGGCCCTAAAAAAAAAACGGGTCGTTTAATATTTTGGGGTCTTTGCGTGCCTTGAGCAAAAAATAAGTGTTTTTTTTTTCGGGATTTGAAAGGACCTCGGAATTCAAATTGAAATACGGAAATTGGTCACGCGATCAGACCTTTTTTTCTTTTATTTTTCGTAACTCGATAAGTGATTATCACTTCGATCAAAAATTGGTTTTAATCAATCTATTTCTTTTTAAGAAGTGTTTTCAAATTTTATTAATTCATTTAAAAGAATCCTATCAAATTCTTGAATATTATCTAAATAAACATGATGACCAGCATTTTTAATGATTTTAATATCAGCAGTAATTTTATCACCATTTTCATTAATAGTTTTATTATTTAATAGTTTTATTGCTTCATAACCGCCATTAACATCCATCCAATCATTTTCACCATAAATCCAAGTTGTATCACAAGTTAAATTTTTTATTCTATTATTTTTAAAATCAATTAATGGAAATCTTGGTATACCACCAGGTCCTAGAACATAATTTAAAATATATTCTCCAGAACCTTTATTATTAAAAATACTATAAGTATATTTATGTAATAAATTTTTTAAATTTTTATTTTTTAAATTATCAAATCTTCTAAATGACCAACCACTAACAAGATATGAACCAAAAGGTCCTGAATTTCGAATTAATGAAAATGGTGAAATATTTAAATTCCATAAAATTTTAAACCAACTTGGTATTGGTTTTGATTGTGGTTTAATTATACCTGCTGGACTTAACATTAAAATTTTTTTAAATTTATTTGGAAATTTTAAATTAAAAATTACTGTTAAATAAGCACCAAGAGAATGTGAACAAAATAAGATTTTATTTTTATTATTTAAATTTCTTTTAATTCTCCAATTTTCTAAAGAATTTATAAAAAAATCTTCACAATCTTTTAAATTTTTATAATTAAAATTTGGTCTTGAAGAATTTCCATAACCTAATAAATCAATTGCATGTAAACACCAATTTTTTTTATTAAATTTTAAAAAACTTTCAAAATTTTTAATAAAAAATCCAATACCTGCACCATATCCATGTAATAAAATTAAATGATTTAAATTTTCTTGATTACTATTTTTTGGATAAATAAAAAATTCATTAATATAATTATTATTATTATCAATTTTAATTTTTAAAATTTTTGAATTAAAATTTTCATTACCATTTGGATAACAATCTAATATAGATAATAAATCATTTTGAATTTTATTTGAGTTATTATTATATAAGTTATAATCATTGAAAGATTCTTTTAAAGTTAATGGAAATGAATTTGATAAAATTTTTAATAATGGAACTCCAGATGGTGATTTTGGAGCTTTATATCTTGAATTAATTTCAGATTTTAAACTTGATTTTGAATTTGATTCTAAATTTGATTCTAAATTTGATTCTAAATTTTTTTCAAAGGTTTTCAGAATTATAAATTTTTTGAAAAAATTAGTATTTCTAATTATATTCATGATTTTTTATAAAAAAAGAAAAAAAATAATAAATTTGGACTAAAAAAAGAAAGAAAAAATATGGGGGAATATTGGAACTAGTGTAACTTTAGTTGAAGTTTCTTAAAAAACCGTCATAGAGAATATGATTTTAATCTTAATTTTGTTATTTTTATTATTTTTTTTGATTTTGAATTAAGATCATAATAATATTAGCATAAGGTTTTGAATTCATTTAAGAAAAAGTTCCATTAAAAGAATAATTTCCATCAATAATTGATTCAATTTCGTTAGTAAAATCTTGAAGTAATGATGGTATTCAGTTCCCTTATGAATAAATTTTTCATGGAGAAAATATTTAGACGAGAAAAACGGACGCTGATTGGTTGGATTTTGTTGGTTTGGTATGGGTGAAATTAACAAAGAGAAAATTTCTAGTTTTTCAATGGAAAAATAAAAAGTGATTGCATGGACGTTGAAAAAGTTAAGTCACATGATAGAAGTAATGATAGCGTCAAAGAAGCGGCAAACTCCTCAGACGACCGTCTAGAGAGATAGAGCCCTGTTTTTTATGTTGCCAGAGCCCTGTTTGAGAAGAAATTCTTTTTTTTTGTTCGTTGTTTGTGGTCAAGTGAAGCCACAGCACCGCACCGCAGCATTGGAACAACAACAGCCGATGGAAGTTGAGTGGTGGATTGACGAGTTGCGTAATTGCGTGTTCCCTGCATGAGTTCCTCAGCACGTTGGACGTTGAAGAGAAATGTCGTAATTGCACCAACAAAGCCAGAAATATACGGGTTGCCATGCGGAGGAATGCAGATGGTATACTATTTTACAGTATATAAATAAATATTAATATAAATATAAATATAAATACTAATATAAATATAAATAAGAGATGATGGATATTCTGAAGAAGTGGTAATGGAATATTATAAATAGACTGTGATCCTGTCGACTTTCCTGTAGACCACCATCACCACGGCAAACACCCACACTACTCGAGCCTGTTTATTTTTATCCCAGCTGGAGGAGCGAGGAGCGAGTGCAGTTCTGCTGCCAGTTCTGTTCCCAGGTCTGCTGCTTTGAGAGCACTTCCATTAATAACAACTCGAGAAATGCAATAATGCAATAGAGCAATAATAACTAATGACTTATCACACACACAATGCCAGTACTGGCAACATGTAACAATATATATAACAAGATATATAACAATATATATCAATATATAAAACAATGGTTATTCTCTCTGAATCCTTTTCATTCATAAAATAAACATCCTTCAAATACTCAAATTTACTCCATTTGAAAATCATTTTTATATTAAAAATTAAATCTTATCATAATAATTTCCATAATCAGTCAATCCAGCATTAAACATTTCTTAGCTTATCCTTAAATAATTATAATGTTTTTCTCTAAATTATCAATTAAATCCTTAGCTTTATTAGCTTTTTCTTCTTTTAACTTAAAACAAATTAACGCCGATGATAGTGATGATTCTTCTTTATTTTATTTATATTCATTAGCATCAGGAACTGATATTGAATTTGAACAAGTTCTTTTAAAAGATTCTTCTTTAATAATACATCCAAGTGAAGAATATCCTCAACAATTAGAAGCTACTATTACAAATGATGGTTATTTAAAATTAAATTCTTCAAATAATTATGTATATATAGATAATGATAAATTATCTTTTGGTAATAAAAAATCTTCAAATGATTGGTCAATTTCTTCAAGTTTATTAAATTTAAATAATAATACTGATTTTGTTGCTTGTCCTGATGATTCAAATTCAACTTATACTATATATACTGAAGATTATTCTTGTGATAATTCAATTGATATTACTTTAAGAACTGCTTTGGTTGGAAAATCAACTAGTTTAACTGATTACACTCCTTCAAATGTTGATTCTGATGATACTTCCTCTTCTTCATCATCATCATCTTCTGCTACTTCATCAACTATTTCATCCAAATCAGCCTCTTCTTCCACTTCGTCTTCCTCCGCCGCTCCTTCAACAACCTCAACTACTCGAAACACTTCTTCCTCTTCATCTGCTGCTGAATCTTCTACCACTGAGGAATCCTCAACTGAAGAATCATCTTCATTTACATCTTTCTCATTCAATTCAGTTTCAACCTTATTAACTCAAATCATATCTTCTTCAGATTCTTCATCTTCATCTTCATCTTCATCTTCTTCAACAATTTCAATTTCTAGTGAAAATAATGATGATACTGAAGAGAGTATTTCAACTTTATTCTCTTCCTCAACTTTCCCAGATGTAGAACAAAGTAATGATTCTCCTTCAATCAATTTAAATCATAATTATAATTCAATTAATTTATATATTATAATATCTTTAATTTCTTTAATTCCATTATTTTTATTATAATTAAAAATATAATTTCACTTCTTCTTTTTTAACTTCTTCTTTTTTATAGCTTTAACAATTCTCAATATATTATATAATTTAATCTAATCTAATTTATTCATTCATTTATTCATTCATTCTTTAATTGATTTAGTTTCTTAACGTTAATACATATTATACTGTAAATGTGCATACTTTGATCACATGTTCCACCCATTGAAGTTAATATCTTTATTTGTTTCAGCGCTTAAAGGAATCTTTATCTTTCTTCAATAATAATACTCAATACTATTATTATTAATACGATTGGTAACATTATTTAACCTTCTTTTTTATAATTTATATATATATATTTCTAATTAAAATATTAAATACTTTTATTATAACATTATTATTAGATTAATAACTAAATGAAGGTTAAATAATATTATTCAATTAATTTAATTTTTTCAAATTTTTATTTATTTCTCAATCACTAATTTTTTTTCATATAAGAAATCTTTAAAATTGGATTCTTCTTCGATATCTATCTTTTCAAAGAAGATAGATGAAAATAATATTCTTTTAAATAATAAAATTAATAATAATCAATTTAAAAATAAATTTAAGAAAAAAAAAATGTATAATGAAAGAAATAATTCCTCAATTTTACCATTTTTAAATAAAAAAGGTCCATTTACTGATGAAGAATTTGAACCAAATAATTTAAAAATTTTATCAGTTTTAAATAATTCTAAAATTTTAATTATTGGCGCTGGTGGTTTAGGTTGTGAAATTTTAAAAAATATTTCTTTATCTGGTTTTAAAAATATTCATATAATTGATATGGATACAATAGATATTTCAAATTTAAATAGACAATTTTTATTTAGAAAAAATGATATTGGAAAATATAAAGCAGAAATTGCAGCAAATTTTATTAAAAAAAAAATTAAAAATATCAATGTAACTTTTCATAATTGTAAAATTCAAGATAAAAATGAAAATTTTTATAAACAATTTAAATTAATAATTTGTGGTTTAGATAGTGTTGAAGCTAGAAGATATATTAATTCTTTAGTTTATAATTTAGTTGATGAAAATGATTTTAATTCAATTATACCAATTATTGATGGTGGTACTGAAGGTTTCAGAGGTCAATCAAGAATTATTATACCAACTTTAACTTCATGTTATGAATGTAATTTAAATTTATTAAGTAATAAAAAAACTTATCCTGTCTGTACAATTGCAAATACTCCAAGATTACCTGAACATTGTATTGAATGGTCAATTTTATTAGAATGGCCAAAAGTTTTTCCAAATAAAAATTATAATTCTGATAATTTAGAAGAATTAAATTGGATTTACAAATCTGCTTTAAAAAGATCAAAAGAATTTAATATTAATGGTGTTACAAAATCTTTAACTTTAGGTGTAATTAAAAATATTATACCTTCAATAGCTTCAACAAATGCTATAATTGCTGCATCATGTTGTAACGAAGCTTTTAAATATATCACAAGTTGTAATCCAATTTTAGAATATTATATGTCATATACTGGTGATCAAGAAATTTATACATTTAATTTTGAACCTGAAATAAAAAAAAATTGTTCAATTTGTGGTATAAATTTTGAAATTTTAAAAATTTCAAATAATTTAAAATTAATTGATTTAATAAATTTAATTAAATTAGAAAAGAATCTAAAAAATCCTTCTTTAACTTCAATTACAAATAAAAAAGATTTATATTTTTCAATACCAGAATCTTTGGAAATTTTAACAAGAGATAATTTGAGTAAATTAGTTTATGAATTAATTAATGATAATGATTTAATATTAGTAAGCGATAGCCAACTTCCTACTGGTCTTCAAATTCAAATTCAATTTACTAATTAACAATTTTAAAAAAATTTATTTCAAACTCATTATTTATATAGTATATACAATAATCATCTCTTCTCTCTTCTTTGCATTTTCTTCTTTTTTTCAATTGCTTTATTTCTTTTGGTGTGTTTCAATGTCTTTTCCCTACTTAATTATTAACTTTTTACGCAAATATATATTTTTTGTTTCCATTGAATCATTTATTGGAAAAATATTCCATTAAAATCTAAAATTAATAAATTTATCATTTTGGTTTACTGCGCACGTGATCTTTATATATCATGATTTTCTTTTTTTTGTTAACATTAGTCAAAAGCTTTTTTTTTCATTTGTAGACAAAGTGAAAAATAGAATTAAGGAAAGTCATTGAAATTCTGAAATTTGGACTGAATTTGATTTAGTTCTTTATTTGGATATTTTCATCTATTCTCTTCTTCAGAATGCTCAAAGTAAGATCAAAAGCTTCATTGGGAAAGTACCTTCCCAAGCAACTTTGGGATTCAAGTAATGCTTTTGGTGCACTTGTTGGAAATTCCAAATTTACTCCAATTAGAAATATCGATTTAATAAAACTTGGAACAATTTCTCAAAATGCTTTTTACTCAAATTCTTTATCCCATGATACAAATGATTCAATTAAAAATGTATCAAGATTTGAGAAAATGAATTCACCGAATAATAATAGGAATAACTATACAAATCCTAAATATAAAGATTTAGTCGAAGATTTATATCAAGGTTTAGAAGAAATGTTAAAATCTGATAGTTCAAGTGAAGCTGCAAATTATTTAACTGCAGGTATTGATATTATCAGATCAACTGTTCCTGATACTTATCATAATAATGTTACTTCTTTATTAGCAAGACGTTTAAATGATATTTTACTTGAATTATTACAAAGAGCAAATTCAGATTTATTAAAATTTAATTCTAATTCGAAATCTAAATCTAAATTCAATAAAAATGAAACTGAAAATGATAAAGGTAATGAACAAAGTGCTTCCAACTTAATTCCTCCAATTCCACAAGACTTACTTAAATTTTTAATCAAAGAAAATATTGCCAGTAAAAATCATTTTATAGAAGTTATGAGCCAATGTATTATTCAAGAAAATCCAAAATCTGCAATTACAATTTGGGTTTCATATCTTGAATATCAACAAAAGAATTTCTCTGAAACTTTTGAAAGAAAAGAAACTAAAAAAGATTTCATTCTTAAAGCTTTAGTAATTGCTGCATATATACAAAATGTTACAATAGATAATTTATCACTAAATGCAGAAACACTTCAAACACTTTTATCTTCTAAAACTTTAATAGATACACAAAATTTTAAACATTTATTAACAGGAATTGAAAATTTTGATGAAAATAAAATTAATGGATTTATTGAAAATTATGAAATTATTAGAACTCAATTAATTGATTTTGATGATCCAACAATTCTTAAAGATGCATTAAATTTTTCAAAAAATCATGATTTTGAAAATTTGAATTTAATTTATAATAAATTTAAAGATTTTGCAAAATCTAAAAATATCCCATTACCGGAAAATATTTTAACTAGTTTTATGAGTTTTTTTATAAGTTGTAATAGAGCTGATATTTCATTGAATATATGGAATGAATTAATTAAATCATTTCCAAAACCAGATGTAAAATCTTGGAATACATTATTATTAGTGAAACTTAAAAGTAAAGAAAATAGAGAACAAAAATATTTAAATACACAATCAATATGGAAGGAATTTAAAGAAAAAAGTAATCCGAATTCAAAATCATATTCTATATTAATGGCTATAAATACAATGACATCACATTTCAAAGAAAATGAAATTTTATTTGAAGAATTCAAAAAGTTACCAGATCAATCAAAAACTTCTTCAGTACCATATAATGTTAAATGTGCATATTTAGAAAGTTTATTAAAATATGATATTAAATCATTTCACAAAAATTTAAATTACTGGATGAGTGATGAAGGATTTATACCAAATAATATAATTTATAATCAATTATTGAAATATTATGTTAAAGAAAAAAAATTTGATAAAGCAAAAGCAATTTTAGAAAATATGGAAGCAAATGGAGTTTCACAAGATATTACCACATATTCAATAATTCTCTATATGATTTTTAAACAAACCTTATCAAGAGGAGAAATCCCAAGTAAAAAATTACTAAAAGCATTTTTTGAAGAAATGAGTAAAAATGGTATTAAAATTAACACTATTACAATTTCCACACTCATTGATGGATTTATGTCAAATGGAGCTACATTTGAAATTGGAAAACAATTAATTGAAGTTTTAAAAGCTACAAAAATATCTTTAACACCATCTATGGTTACAAGTATACTTAAATCCAAAGCTATGAATGGAAATATTGGAGAAGCAGAAATAGATTTTGAAGAAAAACTTTCTAATTTTGATATAAATAAAGGTGAGTCTCTTATCCCATTATTTAATTTAATGATAGATGCTTTTAGACGTAAGGATATGGTCGATAAAGTTATAGAATATTATAATAAAATGATCGAATTAGAAAAAGTTTATAAAGAAAAAAATTCAATTAACTTAAGTAAAAAAGTTAAACCAAATGGATATACATATTATTTTGTTTTAAGTTCATTATCAAAACATGAAAAATATGATATTGCAGAAAAAGTTTTAAAAGATATTGAGAAATTTTATAAAGGTGATATTTCCTCACAATTAATTTCAATTATTAAACGATTAAGCACACTGGGAGTAAAAATTCCAGATGGAATAAATTCCAAAATTCAAAGTCAAGCAAAAAATTGATTGAACTTTTTGAAAATAATGTATATAGGCTATTTTATTGGTTTTTTTTGAACCCCTCAATCAGTTTAACTTAAATCAATAGATAAGAACATATAAAAATAAAAGTATATAGAAATATATAAAAATATATAATTAGTATAGTGAAATAAACTAAAAAAAAATAAAAGGTTTAACCAAATAAATAAACTGCCGCCGTGTTTGTGGAACTCTTTTTTTCCGCTGGTTTATACTTCCACACTCATTCCGAGTCCGGATATCAAAGTACACTTGTAACAAACATCCGTTCCGGTTGGATGTCCCGGTGACGATAGCGGTGAAGATACTTGTTCATCTGGGCGGATCTGATCGCGTCTTGCGTATTCTCGTACTATCTTGTCCAGACACAGGAGATAGATATAAATCTGAATATACTGTATAAAAGATGAACATAAAGAAGAACATAAAAAAATAAAGTAATGTAATTGGAATAGATCAATTAGATCAAAATAAATTAGAATAAAACAACTTTGGAAGTATTCTTGAACAGTTAATTGTATTCCCAAAATGAATAACCAAGAAGCCATCTTTCGTTCTGCGGATATGTCGCTAATACAGATGTATATAGCGTCTGAAATATCGAGAGATGTTGTAGCTGCCTTTGGTTCAATGAGTAATGTTCAATTTAGAGATTTAAACAAAAACATAAATTCATTTCAAAGAAACTTTGTTAAAGAATTAAGAAGATTAGATAATGTTCAAAGACAATTACGTTATTTAAATGAAATTTTATATTCAAATTTGATTTCAATAAATTATAATTATCAAATTATTGATCAGTTTTCAAATATTAATGAATCTTTAGATCCAACAATAATTAAGAATTTACCAGTTTTTCCACCTTTAAAGACTTCTGAAATTGATGAAATTATTCAAATTATTAATTATTATGAAATTAAAATTAGGGATTTAAATGATAATTTATTAAATTTAAAAAAAAAAAAATTTAATTTAATTGAAAATAGACAAGTTTTAATTGAAAGTGATTCATTTTTCAATAAATCTCAATCTCAACAACATCAAGCTCAAGTAAATTTAAATACAAGAGTATCTATTGATCATAATGATAATATACCTTTATTAAATGAACAACAATCTTTACAATATGATTATGAGCAAAATACTCCTTTAGCATCTCCTTTAGTTTCAAATTCAGATCAAATTTTAGATCCAATCTCAAATCCAATAAATAATTTAAATATAGATTTTTTAACTGGTACAATACCAAGAGATAAAGTAGATACAGTTGAAAGAATTCTTTGGAGAGTTTTAAGAGGTAATTTATATCTTGATCATATTCCAATAATTGATCCAATAATTGATGAAAAGTCAAATACTTCAATTCTAAAAGATGTTATTATTCTTTATACTCATGGTCAATCTTTAGTAAATAAATCAAAAAGAATTATAGAATCTTTAGATGGTAAAATTTTTAAAATTGATAACGATTATCATATTAATAATAGGAATTTATCAAATTTAAATATTAAATTACAAGATATCAATGATGTTATTGAAAATACTCAACAAACTTTAAATTCCGAATTAACTATAATTTCTGACAAATTTATTAAATGGTCAATTTATATTAAATTAGAAAAATCTATTTTTATTACTTTAAATAAATTTGATTTTGATAATTCAAATCAAAGACATACTTTTATTGCTGAAGGTTGGGTACCAACTTATGATATACAATTAGTTAAAAATGCAATGAGAGATATAACTGATAGATCTTCAAATGGTTTAAATACTTCAACAACTGCAGTCATAAATGTTTTAAAAACAAATAGAACCCCTCCAACTTATCATAAAACCAATAAATTCACAAATGTATTTCAAAATTTATGTGATGCATATGGTATTGCTTCTTATAGAGAAGTAAATCCTGGTTTACCAACAATTATAACGTTTCCATTTATGTTTGCATTAATGTTTGGTGATTTTGGCCATGGTTTTATAGTAATGTTAGTTGGTTTATATCTTGTGATTAATGAAAAATTTTATCTTAAAGTTAAAAAAGATGATATTTTTGAAATGGCTTTTTCAGGTAGATATTTAATTTTATTAATGGGTATTTTTTCAATGTTTACTGGTCTTGTTTATAATGATATTTTTTCAATCTCAATGACTTTATTCAAATCTGGTTGGGAATGGCCAAAAGAATTCAATCAAGGTGATCTTATTGAAGCAACTCAAAATCAAAATCATAAAGTTTATTTCTTTGGTATTGATAGTGCTTGGCATGGAACTGATAATGGTTTATTATTTTTAAATTCATATAAAATGAAATTATCTATATTAATGGGATTTTTACATATGACTTATTCATTATGTTTTTCATATATAAATTATAAATTTTTTGATTCAAAAGTTGATATGATAGGTAATTTTATTCCAAGTATGCTTTTTATGCAAAGTATTTTTGGTTATCTTTCAATAACTATTGTTTACAAATGGTGTATCGATTGGATTAAAATAAAAAAGCCTGCCCCAGGTTTATTGAATATGTTAATTAACATGTTTTTATCTCCAGGAACTGTTGATGAACAATTATATAAAGGTCAATCTTTTGTTCAAGTTGCTTTATTATTAATAGCATTGATATGTATTCCATGGCTTTTATTATATAAACCAATGGTTTTAAGATATAAATATAATAAAGCTGTAAGTAATGGGTATAGATCTTTAGAAGCACAGGAATTAGATAACTTAAATAATCAAGTTCAAGATTCCTTAAGTATTAGTGATAATCGGTTTGTGATTGTTGATTATGGAAATAATTCTGATAATGAAAATAATAGTGATCATTATGAAATTAATACTGAAATAACAATTGATAATAAAAATTCAAATAATAGTACTAAAGAAGATTTCAATTTTGGCGATATAATGATTCATCAAGTTATTCATACAATTGAATTTTGTTTGAACTGTGTTTCTCATACAGCTTCTTATTTAAGATTATGGGCTTTATCATTAGCTCATGCACAATTATCAACAGTTCTATGGTCAATGACAATAAGTAATGCTTTCAATGATTCTAAATTTGGGTTAACTAGTGTTTTAATCGCATTTTTTATGTTTGGAATGTGGTTTGTATTAACTGTTTGTATATTGGTTCTTATGGAAGGTACATCTGCAATGCTTCATGCACTTAGATTACATTGGGTTGAATCTATGTCGAAATTTTTTGAAGGTGAAGGTTATGCATATGAGCCATTTTCTTTTAAAGCAATTCTTGATGACCCAGAAGATACAAATCCTTAAATTGTTTTTTTGGATTTAAGTTATAAATTTCTTGATTATATTAGAAAATGGTTTGGTTTGACTATATTTTCGATACCCCCCTGATAGATTGTAAATGATAGTAAGTAATAATTTAAACATTATCTCATGTTTCCATTACATATATTTCTAAATTTTTTTTTTTCTTAAAAATTGTATATCTAGACTTTTAATCTATAAGTCAATATGTGGAATAAAGTACATTAGAGAGATATTTAAAATATAAAACGTAAATAATGAAAATGAAATTTTTAAAATGTAAAAAATTGAAAAAAAATTGTAAAAATTGAGAAAAATGTTTAGAATTCAGTAAAATAAAAGATAAATGAATTTATTGAATTTTTTATTGTAGTAAATATGATTAGTTGAGAGAATTATAGGTTCAATTAGTATTTTAATATTATATTAAATAAAATCCAGTTATTTTTTATCTTTCTTGTGTTTTTTATCTTTTTTTTCTTTTTTATCTTTTTTATCTTTTTTATGTTTCTTTTCCTTCTTTACTTTATGTTCTTTTTTCACAGAAGGTTCAACTTCTTTTTTGATTTCAAGATCCTCTTTTTCACCTTCATCATCATCATCTCTTTTTCTTTTTTTACTTTTCTTATCTTTCTTTTCTTTTTTATCTTTTTTATCTTTTTTATCTTTTTTATCCTTTTTATGTTTCTTTTCTTTTTTAATATCTATTTTTGAAGTTTCAGCATCACTTTCATCATCAGAATCTTCATCTTCTTCTTTCATTGAAACATCAGGAATAGCATCAGCATCAGCATTATAAGCTCTTGCTTCAGATATATCAAATTTTGGAGTTTCTTTAACTATTTTTTTAGAAGTTCTTAAATCTCTACCTTCTAATACACTAAGTCTATCTTCAACTTTAGCTCTAACTTTTAAACCTAAATCACCGGAATCATCTCTTTCTTCAGCTAAAGCATCATATCTTAAAGCTATTGAAGCTTTTGCAGCTAAAACTCTTGCGATTTTACCTTTATTTTTACCAGTTGCTTGACCAACAAGAGAAGCATGATAAATTAAACCATATTTTGGAGTATCATGTTTAGTTTTTAAAGCACGAAAAAGAGCTTTTTCAGAACCAAGAATTTGAACAGTTGAAGCAGGAGCTTTTGCTAAAGACATTAAAGAACCAGCATGAGCAATTAATCTTGCACCAACTAATTCACCTAATAAAGAAGTTAAATTTGGAGCAATTGCTTTCATTCTTGAAAAAAGATAATTTGATAATTGTTCTCTATAATTTGAAAATTCAACAACTTGAGTTGCAAGAGCTTTAATATTTAATAAATCATCATCAGTTATTTCAGTACCCATTGAAACTTCAGCAGCAGTTTTAACTTTTTCTTCAATTTCTTCTGGTAAAATATCAGAAAAATCAGTTTCTGAACAATTTATTCTTATACCCATTTTTAATATTATTCTTGAATAAGCAACAGAATCAGTTACAATTTTTGCTAATTCAGGAAAATGCCAACCATACCATTCTTTACATCTCATTGCATAAATATTTAAATCTTTATCAAGATCATCTAATATAGATATTGCTTGAACAATCATTGTATCAACTTTATCAGTTGAAAATTTTAATTTATGACGACCAATAGAATGAGCTAAACCTAAAGACATTTTTGATAAATCATTATTTGATAAACCAGGTAATAAATCTGGTAAATATTCTCTTACAGCTCTAAATAAATCAAGAGAAGCAGCATCAGAAATTATGGATAAATTTAAACCTAATTTATTAATTGAATTTGCTAATTTTGTATCAGAAACAACTAAAGTTGTTTTTTTATTTGAAACACAATCATCTAATAAATTTTGTAATTGATTTGAGACTTTACCTTCAAGTATTGAATTTGATTCTTCTAAAGCATTTGCAGCGGAATTAAATTTAGAAAAAGCAGCAATTTTAAATTGATTTGAAACTTTTTCAGAAGAATTCAAATCTTGAATTAAAGTTGGACTTTTATAAATTTTTTTATCAGAAGATTTTAAAACAGCATAACCTGCTGCAGTTTCAGTTAAAATCAAAGACATTTTTTTTTATTTTTATTTTTAAAATATCTAATAATTTATATCTAATAACTTATATTGAATTTTGAATATTAAGATATATTGAGGTATATTAAGATATATTAAAGATAATTATCAAAACCAAAAATAAGTTATGGATTCTAATATCTTTAATCAATACTTTTTGTCTATAAGATAAATAAAATAATGAAATATATTTTTTCTAAGCTTTATTGAATTATCTGCTGAAAAATTTTGCAATTACTTTTTTTCTTATTTTTCCTGTTCAAAAAAAATAAATTGAAAAATTAAAAAATTAAGCTCAGTCACGTTTTTTGTAAGGTGTTCTTACGTAATTATTTCAATATTTATTAATTTGATTTTTTTGCTAGAAATCCCTAAATATGGAGATGGAAGTCCTAAGCAAGTATTAGGGACAACATTGTCCTAACCGTGATTTGACTAAATTTTGGTACAGCTGAAAAAAGAGAAAAGAAAAAGAGAAAAGGAAAAAAAGCAAATGAAAAAAGCCAAGAGAAAAGAATTCAATTCAGGAATGAGTGAATTAAATCACAGTTCGCAACAGTGAAAGTTGAAAACGGTTGCAATGATAATCTTTTGGAATCAAAATTGGAGACCCTCTTATTTCTTTTGCAAAAACCGACAATTGACAATGGGTGCTAATTAAATGATCTTGGTAAGTTACGATTATTGAGCATGCTCGTCGGTTTTAAAGGCCTAAAGCATAAGGGTTTTTTTTGCAAGAAAACATCGAGCTTGCAGAGGGTTTAAAGACACACCTTTTTCTATTTTCTACTGTCCACTGTCCACTGTCTATTTTCTGTGTTTTTGTTTTCTACTTGTACTCTTTCTGCTATTTTCACTATTATTTTCCCTTCTGTCACTGTCATGCCACTTACCAGTTATTCATTTATTACCAAATGAAATACAATCACTCTTTTGTGTAAGAAATTGTTGTCGCTTCAAGTGAAGCCAAAAATCCATTTTGTGGCCCAAAAGCCCTGATTTCTTCAGGCCCAAAAGCTTGAATGTGAATCATTTGGGAAAATGCGATTCTGGGCAGGCTGGGCTCCTGGGGAGAGATCTTCCGAGGAAAGCGCATACTGTTCTGTCTGCACAGGGGACAACCCCCTCTAAAAACACATTTTAACTGCACAGAGCCCTCGTGAATAATAAATTATAGTCGCATATATCAAGGTATAGCGCATGACCATCATCAAGCCAGACCCCCTGTTTGCTGCGGCGCTGCATTTACCTGCACCGTGGACTTTTCCCAGCGCCGTTGCAAAAAATCTGTTTTCTGGGTCCTCACCGCTGGGCCAATCACAGCACGCGCCTGCTGCTTTTATCTTTTCAATCAATTCCCTTTTTTTTTCGGGATTTTTTTTCTTTTCTGCCAAATTCCAAAAACACCCAAAAATCCTCATGAATCTATTCACTGAAGACAAGAAAAAAAAATATATATCAAATAAAATTGAAATATTGAAAATATAAAGGAAAAAGTGATAGAAATACATTGAAATAATGAAAGAAACTGGACTGAAACAATATAAAAACTCATATTTCATAATCCTTTCACCGAATATAAACCAATTGAAACCTCATTGGAATGAGCAAACAGCCTTTTTAATCGTCTCATTTTTCATATTCACTGCTTTTAACCTTCCAATAATTGCTGTATCTCACTTCTCTCTCTTCTCTGCAATTTTCATTTTAAGTCTTTTAATCCGTATTACGTTTAAATGCAGTCACTTTTTAACTAACAATTTTACAAAAATTTTGTTTTTTTCCTTATTAATTATTTTAAATTCAATCAATTCGATCAGTTAGTTCCTATTAACTCCATTTTATGATTCTTTCAATTCTTTTTATTCCTTCAATTGTCAATTATCAATTATTTTTACCTACTGTATAATTAGTTTTGTATTTTGTTTCCATTCATTTCTTTCGTAAATTTTTTGATTTTTTTGATTTTTTTGATTTTTTTTCCTCCCTTTTCACTTCTTTATATCTAATTTTTCTTCATATATAAGTTAATTGGTTTTCTCTATTTTCAAAAAAGAATAATTTGCTCTTTTTAATTATTTATTTTATTATATTCTATTATATTTTTATATACCTATATTCTAATAATAATTGTGTATATTATTTCTTTTTTTTATTATTATTATTATTCTTCTTCTAATTAAGCTAATTTAGGCTCAATTAACTCAATAAGAGAATATCTTGGCTTTATTATATTCTTTTATTTCATTTACTTTCTTTTTTTTCCCTAAAAGAATAAACTAATAATAAGATTTAATAAGAAATAATAAAAATAAAATAAGAATAAATTAAAAAAAAATGAATCCAATATCTAAGTCTTTTATATCTTTATGTTTGTTATTAACTTTTTTCTCAAATTATGTTAATGCTACAACTCATACTTGGTATTATAATGTAACTTATGTTGATGCAAATCCAGATGGTACTTTTAATAGAACTGTTGTTGGTTGGAATAATACTTGGCCATTACCAAAACTTCAAGTTAATAAAGGTGATACTGTTAACCTTTATTTAACAAATGGTTTACCTGATAAAAATACTTCTTTACATTTTCATGGACTTTTTCAAAATGGTTCAAATCAAATGGATGGTCCTGAAATGGTAACTCAAATGCCAATAGTTCCTGGTAAAACAATGTTATATAATTTTACTGTTGCTGATCAAGTTGGTGCTTATTGGTATCATTCTCATACAAAAGGTCAATATGGTGATGGTATGAGAAGTTCTTTTATAATTCATGATCCTGATTTTCCATATGATTATGATGAAGAAATTGTTTTAACTGTTGCAGAATGGTATCATAAAGATTCAACAACTTTAGATAATGCCTTTTTAAATAGATATAATCCAACTGGTGCTGAACCAATTCCACAAAATTCTCTTTTTAATGACACAAGAAATAATTCATGGATTGTTGAACCTGGTAAAACATATTTAGCTCATATTGTTAATATTGGTGCTTTTGTTTCTCAATATTTATATATGGAAGATCATTCATTTACTGTTGTTGCTGTTGATGGTATTTATGTTGAAAAAAATGTAACTGATATTTTATATATAACTGTTGCTCAACGTTATTCATGTTTAATTACAACAAAAAATTCAACTGATAAAAATTATGCTTTTATGCAAAAAATTGATGATGATATGTTAGATACTTTACCAAGTGATTTAATTTTAAATTCAACAAATTATATCGTTTATGATGAAGATGCTGATTTACCAAGTGAATATTTTGTACCTGATATTCTTGATTTTCTTGATGATTTTTATTTACAACCTTTAACAAAAGAAGAACTTTTTGAAGAAGCTGATTATTCAATTACAGTTGATGTTGCTATGGATAATCTTGGTGATGGTGTTAATTATGCATTTTTTAATAATTTAACATATGTTGCACCAAAAGTTCCAACATTAGTAACTGCAATGAGTGCTGGTGATGATGCAACAAATCCACTTGTTTATGGTACAAATACTAATGCTTTTGTACTACAACATAATGAAGTTGTTGAAATTGTTTTAAATAATCAAGATACTGGTAAACATCCATTCCATCTTCATGGTCATGTATTTCAAGTACTTGAAAGAGCTGAAGATTTTACAGATTCTGATGTACCTGTTGCTTATAATGAAAGTGATCATGGTGATTGGCCAGAATATCCAATGAGAAGAGATACACTTTATGTTAGACCACAATCATATTTTGTTGTTAGATTTAGAGCAGATAATCCTGGTGTTTGGTTCTTCCATTGTCATATTGAATGGCATTTAAGTCAAGGTTTGGCAATTACAATTGTTGAAGCTCCATTACAATTACAAGCAAATGAAAGTCAACAATTAACAGAAAATTATTTAAGTTTATGTGAAGCTGCTGGAATTCCAACAGAAGGTAATGCAGCTGCAAATAGTGAAGATTATTTAGATTTAACTGGTGAACATAAACAACATAAACCTTTACCTTCTGGATTTACAGCAAGAGGTATTGTTGCTTTAGTATTTTCATGTATTGCAGCTTTCTTAGGTCTTTTTGCAATTGGTCTTTATGGTGTTACAGATATTAAAAATGTTGAAGAAAAAATTGCAAGAGATCTTGATGTTGATTTTGTTTTAAATAGTGATGAAACTGAAGAATCTTCATCTTATGTAAATGGTGAAAATAAAACGGCTTGAAAAAAATAAAAACATAAATTTTTTTGGCTTAATTTTTAAAAAAAAAAAATTAACTCAAATCTATTTTTTTTTTTCAGTTTACTTTTCTAAATTTTTCTTTTCTTTTTATCATATAAACTCTCTTCAATGTCTATATATAATTTTATATTGTTTTCATTAATTTCATTCAGACTAAATTTTAATAATAATAATTTTCGTTTCTATCTTTGTTTCTAATTTCGTTTCTTTTACCGAATATAAAAAAAAATTGTAAATATTCATCATAATAATAGTAATATAGAAAACAGACATAACATAAAAGGTAAGGTTGATTGTTAAGATTAAAAATATTTATAGATTTCGGATTGAGTACGAATAGATAAGATAAATTTGATAATTATTTAATTTTTATCTTGTTTTTCTAATTCTTTTTCTTTATTAATTCTAGCTAATTTTGCAGCTTTCATTATTTCTGCTCTTTTAACTTTTAATTTTGATTCTTCATCTCTTCTTTCTAATTCTTCAATCCATAATTGTTCTCTAAGTTTTGCTTTTTCTCTTAGTAAATCTTCTTTCTGTTTTTTAGCTTCAACACTTTCATTACCATAAATTAAACCACCAACAACTAAAGCAACAATAGTTGCAGCTTGAAAACCAACTCTATATCTGAAATATTTTTGAGCACCTTGTTTATTACCAGTTCTTATTGCTTGAGCAGCATAATATACAGCACCACAAGTTAAAAGTGTTCCTAAAGGAACAAGAGGTTCTCTCTTAAGATGAAATTTCACACGCTCTATAAAGGGCATCTCCCTAAAATTAAATTTGAAAAAAAAAACAAGAATAATAAAGACATTGTTAGTTGGATATAATCTTGATTGTGTTAATTGCTGTCAATATATATACTGTATTTATAAACTTACTCGAGGGTAGCCTCTCTATTGTCAAAACTTGAAGGTAAGCCAGACATTATTCCAAGTAAATTCTGTAAATTATTGATTAAATTTTAATTAAATATTATAATTTGTTTCGTTTGAAAGTTTAAAAGTTCAGCCAAAGGATGTAAATCACATAAAAATTTCACCAAATCTAAATCTAGATCTCAAACAAAATTGAAATTGAAGTTGCAATTTAATTCTAATTCTTTGATTCAGTGTAATTGAATATTCTCAAACTATTCTCAAACTATTCTCAAATCTAATTCGAATCAAAGGCCTGTGAATAAAAACAAAAACATTGCTCAGAATCCATTGATTCAACGTTAATCTCAGTTCAGTTCCCATAAATCACACTACCAACCGGAAACACCGGTTATCAACTATAATAATCTGCTATTTATGGAAGTAATATACACCGGAAATCTCAATTCTCGGGCTTTGCACGAAATCCGAGGGCAGAGCACAAAAACAAAGTTTGAAAGAGCAAATTTATAAATTTCATCAGAAGAAAGAAGAAAGAAGAAAGAAGAAAGAAGAAAGAAGAAAGGAAAGTTGTGAAGAGAAGGAAGAGCAAGAGATGAGATTGATGGCTCATTTGATAATGGCACTGGTGTGATTGGTCATGACTGGATTAAAGTGATATTGAGATTGAAGAGCTTCCGATAACAATATACATTCAGGAAGTAAAAAAAAGAAAACCATATTGTCTAATATAAATCTCGTCTTTTCAAAAGATACTGATTCTTACATCCTTCATAAGTAACTTAATAGAACAATTGAGAACTAGCAATTTGGATTTTTATTTGAGTATTTATCGATTTTCTATTGGTAGTAGTTGCAATGTCTATATGAGAAAAAAAATAGATTCAAAGTTTGTTCATTTCCTTATTCTTTGAATATCTAAATTTAAAGTATATTATACTCCATTTTTTGAAGATTATGTATCAAATACTGTACAATCAAAGTGTTTTTATTTTCAATTTTTAGATGTTGTTTTCATTTGATAAGAAATAAGATTTAGGTGATTTGTCATGCGTCGAGATGCAGAAAATAGGACTCGTTGCTCCTAGATTTTCAACTTTAAAGTTCTACAGAATTTTGGATTTTTGTTTTCTAAAATAAATGTATTTTACAAAATTCAATTTGTAAATTCTATGTGTTACTGAACGATGCTCTAATTGATATATGAAATGATGCTCTTTTCCGAGGAAAACAAGTCTAATGCTCTATTATGAGATGATAACTCATAAAAAAAAAAAAAAGAAAGGAAAAAAAAATCACCTTAAATTGTAAAAGATAATGTCAAAGGTATTGTAAAAAAAATAGTTCTCGGGCTATGATATCATCGTCTTACTGTCATTTAAAAGTAGTAAAAAAATATAAAGCAGCGTGAATGGCAGAAAAAAAAATTATTCAACTAACATTCCAATATCTTTTTGATTTATTTTGGCTGTTGTTGCAAATATTTATTGATATATTGTTCAAAGTATTTAATTTTATCATCAAATTCATCTGTTGATACTTCAACATCTCTAACTCTAATTTTTAAAACTCTTAATTCATATTTTAATTTGAAATAAAGTGATTGTAAATCAGCTAATTTAGATTTAAGTTTTGAATTTTTTAATTTATAATTATAATTTACTTCTGTATTTAAATTTTTAATCATTTCACTCACTTCTAAAGTCTTATAAATAATTTTTGAAAATAAATCATTAATTTTGAACTCATAATATTCATACTTCTTTTTTTCAATTTTTGAATTTATTTTTAGAATTTTATTTTTTATAATTAATTTACTTATATATTCTGAAGTTAAAGTAAAAGGATATTTAATTTTAAAATTGGATAAGTTTTCTTCAATTTCATTGAATGATTTGACATCTGAATTATTAATATCATAATTTTTATTGAAAGAATATAGATTGTCTAAATATGGATGATCATAATTAAGTTTATTTAAATTTATTTCTTCTTTAATAAATGGAAATGAAGATCTTCTATTTAAATTTTTATTAATATTGATATTTAGTTTACTAATATTATTAATATCGGAATCTGAGCATAATGAACTAGTTTCAGTTGTTACAATTGATTCAACTTTACTTGTTTCACTGCTAGTATTATTATTATTATTATTATTATTATTATTATTATTATTATTAATACTATTACTTTTATTGTTTATATTAAAATTCGAATTCAAACGATGATTTTTTTTTAAATTATATTCAATTTCATTTTCATTACTATTATTATTAATTAAATCAATATTTGAATTTAAATTTGAATTATTATCAATATTTATAATAGATTTTGTTTTTGTATGAAATTTATTACGAAATTTTTTACCTTTTGATTTAATTGTATTTAAATTTAGATTTAAATTTGAACTACCTTCCATTGCAGTTGTAAAAATTGCATTGCCAAAACTTTGAGAATAATTATGTTTATTTGATTTTGAATTTGATGAATTTCCTATTGAATTATTATTATATTCACAATTATAATTATCATTTTTATTATTATTATTATTTAAAGAACTTGGACTATTGGGATTATCATCATTTGAAATTGTATCAGATTGAAAATTACAATTATAATTATAGTTACAATTATTATCTTTAGTGATATTATTATTTGTAATATTGTTTGGAATATTATCATTATTAATATCATTAATATTATTATTATTATTAATATTATTTATATTGTTTAATTTTGAAATGTTTGAATTTAAATCATTTAAATAATTAAAAACATTTGGATTAAATTCAACTTCTTGACCAATTCCAAACCATAAATGTTTTAATTTTTTACCTTGAATCATTAAAATAAATTCTTCAATATCTAAAGTTTTTAAATCGTCAAATGATTTTATATCATTAATGTTGAAAGATATTTTATTACTATTACTATTTGTAGTAGTAGTATTGGTATTATCATTATCATTATCATTATCATTGTCATCATTATTATTATTATTATTAATATTAATGTTGTCGTTATCATTATCATTATTTTTCATGATAATATTATCATTTATATTAATATTATTATCAATTGAATTATTATTAGAAGTAGACTTTTCTTTTGAATTATTAGTATTTTTAATATTATTGTCATTAATAATAATATTATCACTATTATTATCAATAATATTTGAATTAAATTGAATATCTGAATTTGAAGAATTGACAGTGATATTATTTTTTAATTTATTAAAATTTTTTTTAGTTAAATCAATATAATTTAAATCCCATTTATTTAAAATTAAATGATTTTTAATAAATTTTTTAAATTTTAGTTCATTATCTTTAAATTTATTATTACTCAAATTTATAATTAAATCTATAGTTTTTAAGTCAAGAAATGAATAATAATAATTATTATTAGTAATATTATTACTAGTATTATTATAGTTGTTAGTAATTTTATAAATTTTTTTAAATTGAAAAATGATATTTAAAAAATTTAAAATATCAAAAGGATCTTTTTTAACATTAATTTCATTTGGAATTATAAATAATAATCTTAAATATAAATTTATAATTGAACTTAAAATTGCAGAAATTGAAATTTTTAAAAAAAATAAATTATTAAATAAATTTTTTGAATTTAAATTTTTTTTAATTAAATTTAATTTAAAAAAATTAAAACCAAAATAAGACCAAAATTTTTTTATTGAATTTATAGTTTTTTCACAAATTAAACCATCATTTATATAATTTGAAGGTAATAAATTAAAATAATATAAAGAAATTTGTAAATAAATAATTAAATGTTTTAAAGAATATGATAAATTTGAATTATTATTAGAATTATTATTAAAATTAATTTTAAACATTGAATAAAATTTATTAATTGATAAATTTGAAGGATTATTAAAAATTAAAGCAGATCTTGAACCACAATTTAATTTTTTTAAATTAAAATTTATAATAAATTGAGAATATAATGAATTTATATCTAAATTATTATTAATTGAGTTATTATTAATTTTTAATAAATTAAGAGATAAATCATCATTTAAATTATAAAAAAAAGATAAATTAGTTATGAAGATATAAGCAAAATTTTTATAATAAAATTTTTTAGTTTTTTGAAAATAAATTAATTCATTAAGATAAGATTTTAAAGATGAAGGTATATTTGATAAGTTATTTAAGAATTGAGAATTTTTTTTATCATTATTATTAGTGGTAGTATTATTAGTGGTAGTATTATTATTGGTGGTATTATTATTATTATTGGCGGTTAATGAAGTGTCGGCGGTTAAAGAAGTGAATTGAAATAAATAAGCAATAAGTTTATCATTTGAATTTCCAGTATATGAAGTTATTAAAGTACCAATTTTTCTTAAATATATCCATTGTTGTACTAAATAAGATTCAAAACCAATTAATTGAATTTTTTTAAAAGAATAAATAAAATTTGAAGGAAATAAAGATTTGATATGATTAAAAGCTCTAATATCTGGGAATATTAAAGATATTAATTTTGAGTTATCTTCTTTATTATTATGATCGGTTGTTATATTGTTATCATATTTTAAAGAGGTTATTGAGTTGTTATTATTATTATTATTATTATTATTATTACTGTGGTTGTGGTTGTGGGTGTGGTTATTGTTGTTATTGTTATTATTATTATTTTTTTTGATTGAAGAATTCAATTGAGATTTTAATTTTGATTTAATTTGAAATTTTTTTGAAGACAGAGATTTTTGTTTTTGATCAGATTCCATAGAAGTTTTAAAGAGATTATTAGATTATAAAGAAAGATGTTTGATTATAATATTGATAATTGATTGAATATTAAGTTTTGGATATAATTTAATAATAATAATAGAAAGAAATAATCAAATATAAGAAAAGAAAAGAAAAGAAAAGAAGATATAAAAAAAGAAGAGTAAAAGAAAAGGAAGAAGAATCAACTGATAACTGGAAAGTGATACTCTTTTCTCTTGGATTGGCATTTTGTATGGAATGAAGTAAAATAAAGCGAAACGGCTGTCAGAGCTGCGGCACGGGGTGGCACGGGGTGGTGGCACGGGGTGGTGGCACGTATGGCTGGTGGTGGCAAGAGCAGTACCATGTATTGGGATCCTGAATTGTCACCTGACATTTAATATTTAGCCACGGTGGCTAGTATACGCCACTTTTCCTGGAGCTACCCGGGGGATGGATATTAGTCAGCGCGTCGGCGGAAGAAGGGAAGCGCGCTGTTATTCAACGTTGGAATCCTTGGAATTCTTGGACTGTGATCGGGAGCGAGGCCGAACAACCCAGGGCAAACAGCGCGTGGAGGACTGGAGCCTGGGAAAGAAGAGCCAATGACGCCGCGGGAAAAGCTGCTGACAGACAGAAAAGCAGTTGAGTCTCCAAACCAGGAGAGAATTGGATCTCCATAGTTAAGAGTGCATAGTTAAGAGTGCATAGTTAAGACTCCATACAACTGAGATCAATATCAAATGTTCCAACAATATCAAATTAGAGCTGTTCGAATTGAGATTGAAATTGTTCAGTACTGGATTTTGTCGATATTTACTTATTTACTGCGTAAGCTGAAGTGCTGACTGTGTGATTGATTGATTGGGTTTATTATTATCATAATCATAATCATAATCATAATTATAATCATAATCATCACTGTATTATATTTCTATTTCTATTTCTATTTCTATATTCCTGTTGTATTCTATTCTACTATCGTTATTATTCGTATTAATATCAAATCAATATTAATATTGATATTCTTTTCATTTAATTCAGTATCATATTCATTATCATATATTTATAACTACAATAATCAATATGTTTAAAAATTCAATTCTTAAATCAACTTCTTATATTAATAACAGTGTTATTATAAATCAAAGTTTTTCAAGAAATTTAGCAACAACTGCAACAAAACCTGCTTTAATTAAAACTTTTAAAATTTATAGATGGTCTCCAGATACTCCTGAAATTAAACCTCAATTAAAAGAATATAAAGTTGATTTAAATCAATGTGGTCCAATGATTTTAGATGCTATATTAAAAATTAAAAATGAACAAGATTCAACTTTAACTTTTAGAAGATCTTGTAGAGAAGGTATTTGTGGTTCATGTGCAATGAATATTGAAGGTAAAAATACTTTAGCTTGTCTTTGTAGAATTGATAAAAATGTTTCAAATCCAACAAAAATTTATCCATTACCACATATGTTTGTTGTAAGAGATTTAGTACCTGATTTAACTCATTTTTATAAACAATATAAATCAATTCAACCATATTTACAAAAAAAAAAAGAAATTCCTGTTGATGGTAAAGAAAATTTACAATCTATACAAGATAGAAAAAAATTAGATGGTTTATATGAATGTATATTATGTGCATGTTGTTCAACTTCTTGTCCTTCATATTGGTGGAATCAACAAGAATATCTTGGTCCTGCTGTCTTAATGCAAGCTTATAGATGGTTAATAGATTCAAGAGATGAAGCAACTAATTTTAGAAAAGAAATGTTACAAAATTCAATGTCCCTTTATAGATGTCATACTATTTTAAATTGTACAAGAACTTGTCCAAAAGGTTTAAATCCTGGTAAAGCAATAGCTGAAATTAAAAAAATATTAGCTCTCGATTAATTCATTTTATTTTCTCCTTTTTAATATATTCTAATCTATTATCCAGTATATATAATCCATAAACTATCTCATAAATAAATAAGTAAATTAAATAATAATAATAAAAATAAGCTGAATATATTTTAAAAAATAAAAAGACCCAAACAAATGGTCTCATCGAACGTATCACATGACTTGACTAAACCACCCGCTACCCTGGTCTCCTCTGCCCACGTGCTCTTTTCTCATCGCTGTGTCGAGTTTCGACCGAGACTCACCAAATCACATAAACATCAATAAACATCAGTAAACATCAGTAAATACTGCTTTTAAGCAGAGCTCGAGATAAAAATCAAGACATGTTATAAAATAAAGGTTTGATTTATAAACCAAAGCTAGAAGAAATACTGATAACTAATTACTTCTTTTTATCTTGTTCTTCTTATCTGATATCTTTTCTTTTCTTTTCTTTTTTATTTATTTATTCTTTTATATACTCTTTCCTTGATTTATTTAATTCAGATGAATATATCTTATTATCAATATCTCATACTGACTGACTTATTTATCCTTTTTGGAATTCGTTTAATATAAATAAAATGTCAGAATCTAATTCATCTAAGAATATAAACTCAATTGCAATTATAATTTCTGATTTTAAAAATCCTTATAAATATAAATCAATTATTGAAAATTCAATTGATCTTTTATTATCAAATCCTTTGGATACTTATTTAATCGATAAAAATAATTCAATTTTTAAAAAATTTTTAATTAATTTTAATAATTTATCAAAATCTGATGAAAAATTTAATTATTTTAATCAATTTTTAAATGATTCAAAAATTTTAATTAATAATAAAAAATATTTAGATTTTTATTTATTACCAATCATTAAAAATTCAAATGATTTAGAAAAAATTTTAACTTTTTTTTATAATTTCTCAAGAAAAATTATTAATAAAAAATTATTTATTTTAAAAAAAAAATTTGTTAATAGTAATAAACAAAATTTAATATTTATTAATCCAAATATTTTCACTCAAATTTTATTTAATTTAAGTAATTTAGATTTTAATATTAATAATAATAACTTAAATTTTTATAATTATAATTTAATAATTTCAAATAAATTTTCAATAATTAATAAATTTTTAAATTTATCTTCTTTGAAATTTAATAAAAAAAATTTAAAAATATTTCCTTTAAATGATTCAAATGATAATTTAGATGATTTGAATTATTCAAATAGTGATTTAATTCAAGATTCAATGAATGAACTAGATAATAATTCAAAAAGTAATTCAAAAAGTAATTCAAGAAGTAATTCTATTGAAAATTTCAGTGAAGATTTAAATGATTCTGTTTCCGATTCAAGTGATTCAAATGAAGATTCAGAAACTTTGAAAAATAGTGATAGTCTTAATTATGATTCAGATTCAAACAATATTGGTAAAGATTTTTATGAAATATCATCAGTTGGTGGAACTTTTGATCATTTACATGATGGTCATAAAATTTTATTATCAACATGTTCTTTTATAACTTCAAAAATTTTATATATTGGTTTAGTTGGACCAGGTTTATTAATTAAGAAAAAAAATTTAATTTTTTTACAATCTTTTAATTTAAGAAAAAAAAATATTTTAAAATTTTTAAATAAATTAAAATCAAATTTAAAACATAATTTAATTATTAAAATTACTGAATTAAATGATCCAATTGGTCCTGCTTTAAATAATAATATTCAATCAATAATTGTAACTAAAGAAACTTTTAAAGGTGGGATTTTAGTTAATAATGAAAGAATTAAAAAAAATTTAAATCCATTAAAAATTCATATAATTAATGTAATTAGTGATATTGAAAATGAAACAAAAATTAAAAAAAATAAAAATTTTGATATATTTAATGATAAATTAAGTAGTTCTCAAATTAGAGATCAAATTTTAGAACAATTTAATTATTTTCAATCAAAAATTTCCAATTAAGATTTAAAATTTAAAATTTTTTAATTAATAATATATATATATATATACTGTATATATATAAAATAATAGATAATAATGATCATTAAGTATCAACTTCCATAGGTTCTGGAATTGAAGAAGTATTTATAAATTCTTCTTCAGATATAAGATCACAAGAATTATAAATTGTTGATTCTTTTAAATATTGAGTTGCACCTCTTTTAAATTTATAACTTTTAACTTTTTCTTCTCTAATATTTGGAGTTAAATAATTTCTATATAAAACAGCATCTTTATCAATTTCCATTACACAAATATCAACATTTGAACCAGAACCTAAATCATTCCAAATACCAGATTGAATTGCTTCAGAACATAAATCCATTGCTTCATTTTTAGTTAAATTTTTTTTCCATTTTGTTTCTAAAACAGCCATTGCAGCAAGTGAACCAGAACCTAAAGATTGATAATAACCTAAATCAGTTGAACCATGAGCTTGAATTGAATATAAATGAGCACCAGTTGGATCAGTACCTGCAACAATTAAATAAGCACCAATATGACCTTGATATTTAAATAAATGTTGTTTTGTTAAAGTTAAAGTTGTTATAACTCTTGGTTGTCTATTTGTATATAAAGAATGTAATTCAATATTTGAACTAATTAATTGAGTTACCATTTCAGTATCAGCTGCAGTTCCAGCACCTGCACACCAAATATGAGGTGATATTCTATGTAATTTTTCACAATTTTTATCAGCAACTATTGGACCAGCAGTTGCTCTTGTATCAGCTGCAATCTTTATTAAATTGAAAAAGAATAATTGAATGTTAGAATTATAAACTAATTAGTTGATTAATTGATTAATGATTAATTGAATAATGAATAATATTATACTTACAACAACGCCACCGTCGAACATACATCCTACGATTGTAGTACCAGTAGAAGTTGCCTTTGGAGTTGCAAACCCTTTATCAGAAAGATATTGATTTCTCTGATAGTTTTCAAAACTTAGACCAGCCATTGAAGATATATTGAAGAGATGAATATGAATATAATTGATATTTAGTTATTATTTCAGTTGTATTTCAATTACCATTTCAAAACTATTTCTATTTTCTCTATTATCTTTATCATCGTTGTTTTATTTCTGTCGCTGATTTCACCATCGTTCAAAATCACAGCGAGGAAAATGAACTCCAGCGGTGTCGGGACAAAGAAGAACCACACAACCGGCGACGCACGTGAAATGGGGCTAGAATGTCCTGGATATACCTTAACATAGTCCCTTCTGCCCTAAGTGTGTGTTTTGAATCCGCTCAGAAAAAATTTGCTTGAAAAGTTCAGTTTTGTAAATGACAAATAATCTCAGAGAGAAGACGAAGGAGAAACAGAAGGAGAAACAGAAGAAGAAGAAGAAGAAGAGCAGTCTGGAGATCATTTTATTGAAATAGTATTTAGATAGCGATTAGATATATTATTGGGATAACAATAGGATAGTGTTAGTATACTAGAATACCATAAATACTATAGCAATCATAATAGAAAAGAAACAGATCAAATATCAAATATCAAATATCAAATATAAAATATCAAATATAAAATATCAAATATCCAATATCAAAATGAGTACAACAAATTGTAGATTTTATGAAAATAAATTTCCAGAAATTGGAGAGATTGTAATGGTAAATGTACAACAAATTGAAGAAATGGGAGCATATGTTAAATTATTAGAATATGATAATTTAGAAGGTATGGTATTATTATCAGAATTAACAAGACGTCGTATTAGATCTATTCAAAAATTAATCAGAGTTGGTAAAAATGAAGTTTTAGCAGTTTTAAGAGTTGATAAAGAAAAAGGATATATTGATTTAAGTAAAAGTAATGTATCACAAGAAGATGCTAGAAAATGTGAAGAAAGATATTCAAAAGGTAAAGCAGTTCATTCAATTTTACGTCATTGTGCTGAAAAATTTAATGTACCTTTAGAAACTTTATATAAATCAATTGGATGGCCATTAAGTCGAAAATATGGTAATGCATATGATGCTTTTAAATCTTCAATTACAAATCCAGAAGTATTTGAAGATATTAAATCTCCTTCAAATGATTTATTAGAAGAATTAAAAACTTATGTTGCAAGAAGATTAACACCACAAGCAACAAAAATTAGAGCAGATATTGAAGTTTCTTGTTTTCATATTCAAGGTGTTGAAGCAATAAAAAAGGCTTTAAGAGCTGGTGAATCTGTTTCAATTCCTCATATTGAAATTAAAGCAAAATTAATTGCTGCACCTTTATATGTTTTATCAACTCAAAGTCTTGATAAAGAAAAAGGTATTCATTTATTAGAAGAAGCAATTCAAACTATTAAAGAAGAAATTGAAAAATTCGATGGAGAATGTAGAATTAAAATGAGTCCAAAAGCTGTTACTGCTAATGATGATGCTGAATTAGAAGCTTTAATGGAAAATGAAGAAAAAAGAGCTCAGGAAGTGTCTGGTGATGAAGATTCTGATGAAGAGTAAATATCCTAATAAATATTGTAGTAGTGTAGTATCTAATATTACATAACCCCTAACGTTAGCTTTACATACCCAGTCTAGTAATTGAAATCACCTCGCTCACCCCCAAAAAACACAAACTTACGTTTGAAGCCACCACCACAAAAATTATATTAAAAAGGCAATTTATTCAGCTGAAAGCCGACAGATTTCCGGGCTGATCACCTGGCTTTTTATTTTCTTATCTTCTTTTCTTATCGCTGGTGAAATTTCTGGTGATTTAAAATAAATTAGAATAAATTAGAATAAAATACAATTATTTTTACCGAAGTTTCTCCTTGTTTTGTTGTTTTTGCTTCTTTTAAATCTTACAAATCATATAAACATTACGAAATAATATAAATTTTTCTACTCTTTTTATTCTCCTTTTTTTTTATATTTAGTTTCTTTTTTTATCTTATTAACTTATTTGTTAAAGAAATGGTTTTATCTCGTCCTGCTACTCATGCTGGTACTTGGTATCCAGGTTCAAAAGATTCTTTAAATTCTCAACTAGATTTTTTTATAAATTCTGCAAATATTAAAAATTCAGTTAAAAATGCAAGATGTATTATTGGTCCTCATGCTGGTTATGATTATTCTGGTAAAGTTTTAGCACAATCTTATTCAACTTTAGATTTAAAAAATATTAAAAAAATCTTTATTTTAGGTCCTTCTCATCATATTTATTTTAAAGATAAAATTTTAACAACAAATTATGATTATTATAATACTCCAATTGGTAATTTAAAAACTGATAAAATCTTAATCAATAATTTAATTAAAAATAATTCAACAAAAAATCATTTCGAATTAATGAATTCAAATGATGATAAAAATGAACATTCTTTTGAATTACATTTACCTTTTATTTATAAATTTTCAAAAAAAAATAATATAGATTTACCTGAAATTATACCATTAATGATTTCTCATTTATCTGATAATATCTTAATGAAAATTTCAAAAATTTTATCTAATTATTTAAATGATAAATCTTTTGCTTTTATTATAAGTTCTGATTTTTGTCATTGGGGTAAAAGATTCAATTATATTACTTATTTAAAAAATTATTCACTTGATGATATTATAAATATTACTTCAAAAAATTATAATAATTATTCTTTACCAATTTATAAATCTATTCAATATCTTGATAATGTTGCAATAAAAGTCCTAAATAATGGTAATCCAATTCTTTGGAAAAATTATATTGAAGAAACTGGTAATACAATTTGTGGTCAAAAACCAATTGAATTACTTTTATTATCTATTCAATCCTATAAAAATGAAAATATTATAAATGATGAAAATTATGATAGCGATGAAGATGATGAAGATTATGATAATTATGAAAATTGTAAAAAAAATAATCTTTTCAATTTCATAGGTTATTCTCAAAGTTCTCAAGTTATGAATCCAAATGAAAGTAGTGTTAGTTATGCAAGTTTATATTGTGTAATTTAACTCTTCTTTTAATTTTCATATCTTTTTATAACCTTTTATACCCTTTTATTTTTGTTTACTTGTTTTTTTTGTTTTATTTGTTTTTTGTTTTTGTTTTGATTTTATACTAATGATTACTTTCTACTAACGATTACATAGGGGCTTTCACTTAACTTATCTTGGGAACAATTTTTTAGCTAATTTTTTATTTCGACTTTAATTTTATGTTTTATTTTACTCCTTTTTTGAAATCAACAGGTAAATTTATATTTATATATTATGTATATAAATAGATACACCATACAGATACAATATATAAATATATATTTCATGAAAAAATTATTTACTTTTATCTTATCTATTATCTGCCATCACAACACCTGATATATATTGACTATAAATATTTATTTGAAAATTATATTATAATTTCATTAAAATAAAACGAAAAAGAGAAGTAAAAAAAAAAAAAGGAGGATTCTTTTACCTTTTATTACCAATTTGAAATACTGGTGTATTAAAACATATTCTACCATTAGAATCTTCATCTTTCCAACTATCAAAATTTATTAAACTTTGCATACAACCCCATTCAACTAATTTATTTGTTAGCCATTGAAAATTTACTGGTTTTAATAGATAATCATTACATCCTGCATTTAATGCCTCTTTTCTATCATCTGTACTTGAATTAGCCGTAAGAGCAACAATAACAACTGGGCTATGAAATTTAGATTTATCTAATTTATAAAAATCGGCTTTTTCTTTACCTGATTTTGTTTTAACTTTACTTGTACTTTTTTCCTCTTTTTTTCCTTCTTTTTGTTTTTGTTTCTCTTTTTGTTGTTCATTGAATTTATTTTTTGAAAGATATGTTATACCATTAAGTTCTTCTAATCTTCTAATTCTTTTGGTTGCAGAAACCCCACTAATTTTAGGTAATTGTAAATCCATAAAAATTATTTGATAACCACCTTTTCGAAATTCATGAACAGCTTCTCTACCATTAGAAACAAATTGATGAGGTATTTCATTTGCTTCGAAATACTTTCTAAGAATAGTCATATTAACAATATTATCTTCAACTAATAAAACTTTCATTCTTGGAACAACTTTTACAGCAGGATTATAAAAATAAACTTTTTTAAATGGTTTATTAATAGAAATTTTATAATTTTTTTTTAACTTTCCTTCATGACTAGATTTTTGTTCTAATGATGAAGAAGTAGATGGAATAACTGTTACATCTGTTGTTGACAGTTTTTCAGAAGAATTATTCAAAGAAATTGGTTTATTTGGATTTGGATTTGGATTTATTGGATTTGAATTAATTAAAAAGTCAGAATTTCCTGTATTATTTGAATGAGTACTACTTATTGAGTTTTTTTTAAATCTTAAGTTCGGTCTAGAACCCAAGGCTATAGAAGGACTTGACAGATTTTTTGAATGATGATAAGAAATTGGAGAAGAGTGATTTCTATCCAGATTTTCATCAACACTCATTGTTCTTAAATGATAATCAGTTGGAGAATGAAAAGAAGGATATGTATCAACTATTGAACCTCTTGTTTTAACTCTTGGCCTTTTTTTTATTGTTGAACTATTAGTTGATATTCTTGAAAGTTTATTAATTGATTGATTATTATTATTTGGAGGATTATTTATTGAAGAAGAAGAAATTATAGTATTTGAAGATTGAGTCTTTGTTAATGAATTTTCATTAGAGGTAACAGAGGAACGATTGGAAATACATGATTGTAAAGATAAATCATTATTTGCAAAATTTTTTAATTTTTCATCATTTTTTGAAATTGAATTAGAGGGTTCTTTATTAGTATTATTTTTATCAAACTTGATTTCTTTGATTTTTTTAAATTCAGTAGATAATTCTTTAAATTTGTTTAGGTTTTTATTGCTTTTTTTATCAGAAGTTAATAAAAAATTATTTGGAGAATCAAATTTTACAATTTTCTCATGGAATGAATTTCTATGTTTTCGTTTCTCTCTTTCTCTTTCTCTTTCTTTATCCTTTTCATTTTGTATCTCATTTTGTTTTTGTATTTCTTTTTCTCTCTCCTTTTCTTTATCTCTTTCAATTTCTCTATTTTTATCTTTATCTTCTTTATCTTCTTTTTCTTTATTTTTATCTTTTTTAAATTTATTTCTACTTCTTAATAAAGATTTTGATTTTTTTAAAGGAGTTTCAATTGACTGAGATAATAATGAAGTATCTTTTTGATCTAAAGAATTTGAATGAAATAATGAAGAGTCATTTGATATAATTACAGAAGATCTTTGAGAATTATTTGATTGCTGATTTTTGAAACTAAAATTTGGTTTTAATAAATTTTGATCATTTTTATCAAATTTATTATTTATGATATTTATATTACTTATACTATTTATATCAGGTTTATCATATTTATCATTTTCAATATTTGAAGTTGAAAAATAAGAAGATTTATTATCAAATTGAGTTGTTGAAGAAGATGAAGTAGATGAAGGAGAAATTGTAATTATGAAAGCATCTTTGGGTTGCATTTGAAAAGAGAAATTTTCTTTGATAAAATTAAAAATATTTGTATCCGGAGATAATAATTGTAAATCAGATGATAATAAATTATTTAATTTTGAATGAAAAGTTAAATGACTTGAAATTTTTGATAAAAACGTTGAAGATCTACGTGATTCAGGCTTATGTGGTAATTGATTAATAGTATTAGAAGTAGTGGTATTTGGAATTGTTGTACTTGAAGAAAGAGTATTAAAATAATTCTCAGGAGTATTATCTTGATTATGACTATGAAACTGAGATTGAGATGGTGATTGAGCTTGAGATTGATTGATTAGATTTGAATTGTAATATATATTCAATTGCGAAGTATCACAATTTCTACCTAAAGTATTTGGAAATCTTTGAATTATGAGAAATTTCAAATCATCTATCAAAGCATATTGATCTATCAAAACCGAAGTTGGAGATTCATTATTTCTCTTGATCCAGACTCTTATTTTATCTTTCATGGGAGTATTTGCAACATTTGCAACATTTTTATTCCTAAAAGACATCTTCTGTAGATGATGGATTGAATGAAAAAAACAAATCCCAGACTAGCAATTTCTTCTTTTTCAGCAAACAGAGAAAGTATCAATCGGAAATGAAGCAAAACCAGAATACTCTAACTAGACTGGCACCTCTTCAATTGGAGTATCTTTGATGTGTATTTATACTTTCTTCTTCCTCTTTTTTCTCTTCTATCTTGTAGCTTCTTTTATATCTTCTTCCTTGGACCTTCTTTTCTCTTTCGCTTTGGCCACTCAAACAGCGCCAGATTTGCATCCGCTGCACTTCTCTCGCCGTGGATTCTAAAACACGCTCTGGAAACGAGCAGACTTTTTCACGGATGTTTTGAAATGCTTTTAGAATTGGTATAAGTACGCTCTATTCTAGTTTATTTTAGTTTATCTTTGTTTATCTTAGTTTAGTTTATTTCATCAGTGCTTTATATTCAATAATCAATAGACAATAATATCAGTCATAATCATACTCATAATCATAACTACAATCTAACAAAGATGAGCAGTCTTGGAAAAAGAGATAAAGTGGAAAATACTCCTCTTCATGGAATATTCATACCTTCTTTTTTTATTCTTTTTGGTTCTGCTTTGTCATATGATCTAAAAGTATTTGCAGGAGGTGTATCTTTAGTTCTTGCTCTTTTATCTTATAGATTTTTAAAAATTTATTTCAAAAAAGATGAATCTTTATCTTCAAAAGTCTTCAGAAAGTTCGAATTAATTGAAAAAACTATAATTACAAAAGATACTGCTATCTATAAATTTAAATTACATAATAAAAATGAGTCTATAAAAATTCCTTTGGGTCATCATTTAGCATGTAAAATGTTATTACCAAAAGATAATTCAACTTTCATAAGTTTACAAAATCAATTAATCAAAGCAAATGAATCTGAAAAGGATATAATTTTTAGCAAAATTTCAAATTTAGAAACTGAAGAAGTTATACGTTATTATACTCCAATATCTTCAAAATATGAAAAGGGTAAATTTGATTTGTTAATAAAATCTTATCCTCAAGGTTCAGTTTCAAGAACTTTTGCTTCTTTACCAATTCATCAAATGGTTCATTTTAAAGGTCCTGTTGGTAGATTACCTTCAAATTTCTTACCTTCCGTTTTTGATAATGCTGATTTTATTGAAAAAAGTCATTTATTAATGATTTCTGGTGGTTCTGGAATAACTCCAATGTTAAGAGTAATATTAGAATCTCCAATATCTTTAAATTTATCTTTAATTACTTTCTCAAATTCTGAAAAAGATATATATTTAAAATCTGAAATTGATCATGTACAAAATTTAAGAAATAATTTAAATGTTAATTATTCTATCGGTTTATTTAATTATTCAACTATTAAACCTTTATTAGATCAATATTTAAATGATTTTTCAAAAAATAATATAAAATTATTAATTGCTGGTCCAAAGGATTTTAATAATCTTGTAAAAACTTCTTTATTAGATTATGGTTTAAATGATGAAAATATCTTTGTTTTATAGATGGAAAAAAAAAAAATTGTATATATTATGTTTCACTTTTTACGTTTTAATTTTCGATTCTCTTTGTTTATATTCATTCTATTCTAATTCATTCTCTTTTATTTTCTTTTATTTTCTTTTATTTCAAAAACTCTAAATTCTATAACTCTATAATTTAATAATCTTATCTCATTTTATAAATTTCAAAAATACACATTTTTTTGCCTTTGCTTTCTCTAACTTTTAATTATTTACATTAATTACTATTTTAACTTTTTTTTTTAGTTAAAAAAAAAAAGTATCAATTTACATTATTATCGTTGACTTTAAATTGAATTTCGAATTCAATCTAAACTCATAAGCTGATCCATTTATTCTAATACCTCACTGATTCATTCATTCAATTTACTTTCTTTGATACTAATATTGCTTTATCATTCTTATTTTCATCTTTATCAATTTTCATTTCTTTATCAATTTTATTTTTATCTCTAACTTCTTCAAGTTTGATATCATTAAATTTCAATATTGCAGGTCTTAATTCTTCAGGTAATTTATAATCATCTAATTTAACATTATATTCATCTAATTTATTCTTAATATAATTTATTTCATCTTGAAGTGCTTTTATATCATCGGAAATATTTTCTCTTCTATCTAATTCTTTCATTCTTGATCTATATCCTTCAAATAAAATTATTGATCCTGCAACACTAAATACAAATCCTTCTGAAAGAAAATAGGCTGCATTCTCAAGAGCTTTTGCTTCATTTAATGGTCTTATTTTACTTGGTGTCATATCAACTCTATGTTTTTCTCCTAATAATCTCATTCTTAATTTAACGTCTGTTGAATGAACTTTTTGAGCAATGCTTATACAAACTCTTTTGAATTTATCACTTTTAAAAGCTGCTGCTTTTAAATTATTCTATATTAACCACAATTTCAAAGTTATTAGTATAAAATATTCTCTTCTATATATTATATAACAAAAAAAAACAATCAGATTTTAAACTTACTGCCATAGGCTTGGATATTTGCCTCAACAAAACAGAAAAAAGTTTGATTCCAATGCCACTCATTGTTAATATATGAATAAGAGAATATAATAACTCTTTAATGACAACTTCTCTTTGTCAATTGTTTTATTCTGTTTTAAATGATATTCTTATTTTTATTCTTCTTGTTCTCTACAAACTTTGAATCACTCGTGAATTTTGGCTTTGTTATTGTTTGTTGTAAAATTAGCCTTTTGCGACTGGAATAAAGTGATTGGCTATTTGCAGAGAAAGTTAAGCATTTACGGTAAACTTTCGGATTTTTATAATGTTACCTATGGTTGAACTACAATAATTATATAAAATCAGATATTCAAATCATTTTATAATATCAATTATCAAAAATGATAATAGAACCATATTGGATTTAGAAAAGTATTTTACACGATGAATATATGTTTTATTGTTATATAATTGGGAATGACAGAATATTTAAAAAATGAATAAATGTGTTGAAATTTTATTTATTATTCTTCTCTGTTTTCCCTTATTTCCCATAAAATCTCAGCAGGATTTTCAGGTAAAGTTACCATACTTTGATAATCTGGATTTGGAACATGAGTTATACCTTTTGTTAAAGACCATTTCATTTCTTTAATATAAACACTCAATATAGTACCTAATTGCATATAAGCAAATTGCTCTCCAATACATCTATGTCTTCCTCCACCAAATGGTAAATAAGGACTCGAAACCCCTTTTGATACTGCTCCAAATCCATAATCAACAGTTGTTGAAGCTTCATTAGTTTTAGTATTGGATATATCCCATCTATGAGGATCAAAGTTATTTGCATTTGGAAAATATTTATCACTTAATTGGGTATAACCTGGAGAAACAAGAACAAAATGTCCCTTTGGAACAACAAATGAAGTAGAAGGAATATTGATATCATTTTTAACTTTTCTAAAAATTGAATGTAATGGCATATGTAATCTTAAAGTTTCTTTAATAACATTATTTAATAAAGGCATTTCTTGTAAATCCTCATAAGTTAAACCATCTTTAACGTTTCTACCTTTTAAAACAGATTTTTGTTCTTTTAATAATTCATCTTGTAAAAATGGTTTTTCTGCTAAATGTAATAAAAACCAAGAAGATGTTGCGGCACTTGTATGTTGACCACCCATTAATACTCCAATTAATAAATTTGCAATTTCTTGATCTGTCATTTTAACACCATCTTTATAAGTTGAAGATTTCAATAATGCATCAATTAAATCTCTATCTTGAATATCATTTTCTTTTCTTCTTTGATTTATTAAAGACATATAAGTATCTGAAATTTTTTGTTGAGCATTATCTCTTTTTTTGTAAATCGATAAAAATGGTAACCATGGAAAAACAAAATTAATTGGTGTAAACCCCTTATCTAAATCAGAATATAAATCTGCAAATGAAGCATCAAATTTATTTCTCATATCATCACCTAATAAAGTTCTACAAGCTGTAAAAATTGTCATTTCTGGTTGAGTTTTCATTACATTTGCTATACCATTTTTTTTACCATTTTTTAAATCAAAAGTTTCACTTGAAAATAAATAATTATAAATTTCTTCTTTAATTTTTGGTAAAAATTTTTTGAAAGCATCTTTTGTTAAAGAACCTTTGGCGAATTTTTTTTGTTCCATTAATTTTGAATTTGGACAATCATAAATTACACCTTTGCCAAATACAGGAGTTGTTAAATGTTTATAAGCATCTTCAGCAGATACATCATTAGATTTTGCGTTTAAAACAAATTCATGACCATTTGGACCTAAATAAACTGTCATAACTCTACCTAATAACATAAAAGCAAAAACATCTCCATATTTTTTATTACAATCTCCAAAAAATTTATATGGATTCATACCATAACTTACAGCAGATCCAAACCATGGAATCCAATAAAATACTAATGGAGCTCTATCATTTCTTAAAGAATAAATAAATTGAGATAAAACATTATAAATAATTGGAATAATAATCGAGATTAAGATTAAATTAGTAGTCGAAAGTTTATTTAATTCTTCAAAAGCTAAGAGAATATATAATTTTCCATATGCGATTAAATCTGTTGTTAATGCCATGTTGAATAATTCAAAAATAAGAATTAAGAATCGAGAATTTTTTTGAGAAAAAGAAAATCAATTGATTAGAATTCTTTTATTTTTTTTTTATAAAAAGTAAAGAAAAAAAATAAGAAATAAAGATATGAAAATAAAATATTAAAAGAAGGAAATCGTTAATAAATTTCAGAATCAGCAGATAAAGCTCCAATTAGTAAAGACCGATATCAAATCGTACGTATTCTTCTCGTATCCAACCCAGCCACACCTCCATACGAGTATACGCAAAACCCAGACCGCGGGAAAAAATGGAATGAATAACGCAAAATATAGAGCGCACATTTAACAACGCAATACTGAATGCGCATGCTAAAGACGCGTAACGCAAAACGCATCCCGCAAATGTAAACGCAGAATTAGAATTGCAAACCAAACGCAAAACAAGAACAAAACACATAATGATTGATCTCCAAAACTATGTGTGCGAAATGCGGAGCTTCATATGACCAACGCTGAACTTCGAACAATAAGAGAAACGCGCAAAATTAAGAACGCATAAATAAATTAAAAACGCATTCCGCCCATCGCGGAAAGCTAAAAGCAAAATGCATGATAGAAAACGTATAACGCAAAATGTATACCACAAAAATAGTAACGCCGAAATAAAAAGCTGCTCAATTGCGGTTCTTCTGCGAAACACAAAATCTATAAGCTTAACGCAAAAGCATAACACAAAACCAATTGGCGAAACTAAAGCGCAAATAGTTTATAATGCAACGCAAAATAGAAGTAAGAACGCAGAACGCAGAACGCAGAACGCAGAGCATCAAACACAAAACATAAAACACAAAACACAAAACAACTTCCGTAGAAGGAATGGAAAAGTAATTTAGCTCTTCAATCCAGTATTCTCCGGATTGGAAATAAATTTATCTATAAATTATTTTTATATATACAAGTATTTAACTATGGAAGAAGTAATGTAAAGTTGAAGGTATTTATGATTATAATAAATTTATTCAAAGTTTTTTCTGTTTACGAGCTTCTTTACGTTTCATAGCTGTAACTTTTTTACTTTCTCTAACTAAGATTCTATCACCATAAACTTTGAAATCTTGCATATATTGTTTATCCATATTGAATTCTTTTGTTACAGCAATATCTGTTAAACCAAGTTTAGCTATAGCCCAAAAATATTTTTTTGGATTATCTTTTTTTAAATATTTTAATATTGATTGTCTTTGTTGTACTAACATTCTTAATTTTCTTATATTTGCAAAATCTTTTTTATGTTCTTTGATATGATTAAATAAATAATTAATTTTTATTGACATTATAGCAGCTTGAACTTCACTTGAACCTGTATCACCAGGAAATCTTTGGAATTCTTCTCTTGCAAGTTTAATTGCAATTTTTCTTTTTTCAAATTCAGAAGAATTTTTAATATTTAAAATTCTTGAAACAATTTCTCTTTTTGATGATTCTTCTTGTGAAATAAGACCTTGAATACCAGAAGCATTATTAACACCTAATAAATATTCTTCAACCCCATAAAGTAATTTATCAACATCATCTTTTTCATAACCATGAGATAAAATATAAGGTTCTTGAACAGCAGCTGTAATTCTATTAACAAATCTATTATTTGATTTACCTAAAACAGGATCTGTTCTATCACCAGATTTTGCAAATTTATGACGTTTTAATTTATTTATTTCTGCTTTTCTTCTTGATTTTAATAAACGAGCTTGAGCTTTTTTACCTTGTGAAATATTTGTTGATGTGAAAGTTCTAGTTCCTATTGAAAATAAAAAGGAAGATGATCTTATTGTTGGAATCAATGGTGAAATCATTGATGGAATTAATGTACTTTTCATTTGAAACACATTTTTTAAAGATGTGAAAGAACTCATTTGACTACCTGAAAAAAAAAAAAAAGATCGTTTATATTTATATTCAGAAAAGAAATATTTCTAAATATATAATTCACCCTTTTTATTTGGTTTTTAGCTTCTCTGGCTTCTTTAATTCCAAGGTTTAAAATCTATAAACTTTTCAATCTTCTGATTTAGATACCTTCTTTCAATTATGAAGTATCATCAATGAAATTATATCGTTTTCACTCTTTTCACACTATTTTCACACTATTTTCTCACTATCGTTAATTAAGATTAACTTTCTGGTGATTGATTAAAGAAAATATCAATATTTTAAAGAGCAGTCACGGGGTACAAATCACATGATTAAAAGATCCCAAATAATGGTCTCTAATAAATATTGAGACCAATTATCTGGGTACTGTAGTTTGACGCCACTTTAACGGATGCTCTTTTATTGACTCCAATATCACGGTACTTCTTTAATTGACGCCAGTTTTGTGGTATTTCTAAATTTTTTTTGACGCCAGAATCACGGCTCTTCTTTAACAACGCCAAACTTTAATTTTATTACGCGTAATTTGGAATAATAATAAAAAACAATGCAAAAAATTAGAATATAAAACTGTTACACATTCTTTAAATATATTTCAATTATATTTTTTGCTTATATCCTTTAATTTCATTTATAAATGGTCAATTCAATTCAATTTAGTTCAATTCAACTCAATTCAACTCAATTCAATTCAACTCAATTCAATTCAGCTCAAGTAATAATATAAATGTCATTGAAACTAAATATAGAAGATGAGAAAAAATTATCATTACATGATAAAAATAATTTATTAATTAATAATTTGATTATAAAAGGTAAAGAAAATTTTAAAAAAGAAAATTATAGAGAATCATTGAAAAATTTCTCAAATGCTATAAATTTAATTAAAACATTACCACAAGAAATTATAATTTCAATAAGAATTAATAATGGATTAAAAGCAACACCTGATTTTGGAGATTTAGTTCATCCAAAATTATTAACATTATATTATTTTAAATCTTCAATTTATGAAAAATTAAAATATTTTGATAAAGCATATATAGATTCATTAAAAATGATTGAAATTGAACCATTTAGTTGTAGAGGATATTTAAAATGTGGTAAAATGTTAAAATTATTAAATAATAATATTAAAGCATATCAAATTTTTACAAATGGTATAAAAAAAATTGAATTTTATAAAAAAAAATATGATATTGAGGTTAATGAAAATTATTTTAAAACATTAATTGAACAAAAAAATTTATTATTTTTAAAAATTAAAGAAGAAAAAAAAGATCATGATTTAAAATTAAAAGGTATAATAAATAGTAATAGTAATAGTAATAGTAATAGTAATAATAATAATAGTAATAGTAAAAGAAAATATCAATCAAATTTAATTGAATATATTAATAATGATAAAATAAAACAAAGAAGAATAGAAAAATCATTGATAACATTAAAAGAGATTAATGATTGTATGAATAAATCAATGGATCCAATGATTAGATTACCAAATGAGATTATTGAAATAATATTTAAAGAAATTGATTATAAATTTATAATTTTAAATTGTTTAAATATATCAAAATTATGGAATTTTAAAATTTTAAAAATTTCATCAATATTTAAAAAAATTGAATTTAAGAAAAATTTAAATTTTAAAGAATTTATAAATTTTATTAGATTTATTAGAAAAATTCCAAATGGAATTAATCTTGAATTAATGAAATTCAATAGAATTAAAAATAATGAAGAAATTTTAATTTTAAAAAATTTAATTTTTAAAAAATTTATGAATAGGAATATAAGTATTAAAGAAATTGAAATGATTTTAATTGAAATTAATTTATTTAAATTTTTTGAAATTTTAAAATATAATGATAATAATGAGTTTTTTTTAAATTTAAGATTTTTAAAAATTAAAATAAATTTAATACCATTAATTGAAGAAAAATTTTTAAAAATATTTCCAAATCTTGAAAGTTTAAAGATTATAATAATGAATGAGAATAAAGAAATTAAATTAGAAGATGTTTATAAACATGAATGTTTAAAATATTATAATAATAATAAAAATATAAGAAAAGTATATAAAAATTTAAAAATTTTAGGAATTTATGGAATTTATGAAATTGAAGGATATAAATATTTTAATAATTTAATACCATTTAAATTATTAATTGAGAATAAAGAAATTGAAATACCAAATTTAAAAGAATTTTATTTAAATGGAATAAATTTAAATTTTATTAAAATTTATAGAAATGAATTTTTTTTAAAATTAATAAATTTTAAAAATTTAAAAATTTTAAATATTGAGAATTGTAAAGGTATAAATTTTTTAAATATTTTAAATAGTTTAAAATTATTAAAAGAAAATGAAGAGGATAGAGATGAAAATGGAAATGAAAATGGAAATGAAAATGGAAATGAAAATGGAAATGGAAATAAGAAATTTATATTTAAATTAGAAGAATTAGTTATTAAAGAGAATAATAATATTATAAATAATGGAAATGAAGTAAGTAATGAAGTGAATAATGAGATTTGTGAATATTTTGATAAAGATAAAAGTTTTAATAGATTAAGATATTTAAATTTATATGGTAGTTCAATAAATTTTAAATCATTAAATAATTTTTTAAAGAATAATGGAAAATATTTGAATAAATTAAATTTAGGAAATTGTTATAGATTAAAATTTGAGAATAATAGATTTTTAAACAATAATAATAATAATAATAATAATAATAATAATAATTTAAGAATAATAGAAGGAGAAGATAATTTTAAATTTGAAGAATTTATTTTAAATGTTTTAAATTTAAAAGAATTATATTTAAATGATAATAATAATTTAATTAATGATATAACTTTGGAAATTTTTAAAAATAAATTAAAATTAATGAGAAAATTAAATAAAAATAAATTAATTTTAAAGAAATTAAGAGTTTTAAATTTATCAAATAATAATATTAGTGGAATTGGATTATTAAAATTTTTTGATTATTCAATTGATAAAAAAGATAAGGAAAAAGAAAAAGAAAAAGAAAAGGAGAAGAAGAAGAAGATTAGTGGAAATAGATATGGAATTAGATTTGGAAAAAAGATTAAAAAGGAGAATAAAAGAGAAGATAAGAAAGATAAGAAAGATAAGAAAGATAAGAAAGATAAAGATATTGAAGAGATTAAAAGAATAGAAATTGAAGATGAAAGAGAAAGAATTTTAGAATTGGATGAAATAATTTTAGATGGAATTGAAATTTCAAAGGGAACTTTAAAAATAATCAATGGGTTTTTAAATACCGAAAAGTCCAGGTGAGGAAATCGAACAGAGATCTAAAGTTTAAATTTGGAGCATTTTCATTTTGTCCGAGGAGGAAATGAAAACGAGGAAAAAGAAGAAAAACGCGATCCGAGCGACGGTAGTAACCCGGACGCAAGGAGTAACGCCGGCCGTCCACGGAGGAGGCAGCGGGCCGGTGCGAGCAGGAAGAGCGGACGGGGACAGATAGGGCAGACAGACAGGACAGACAGACAGGACAGAGCGCTGGAAAGAGCGCTGGAAACTGGCAAATCAAGAGCCGGCTGCGTGAGCTCCAACAGACGCCGTACGCTCGTTTAAAATAGAACCGGTCACGTGGCAGCTCGTGTGCCCGGGCAGCGTGCTTCTGCTGTTATAAATCTTGTCGAATTTCGCTAACATTTTCAGTCTCTCGATCTGGATTAGGAATTTGCTTTATTTTGCTTTATTTTGTTATTTTGCTATTTTATTTATTTTAATTTTTGTTTTTTTAATCTTCAATCCAATTCAATTCAATTCCATCTTCATCATCTTGTAATTAATTGTCATATCTTTCTATTCTATTTCTTATTCTTTCTATCTACCATCTATCTTCAATATTCATTCAATAGTCCTGTATATCTAATTCTATCAAAAGGTATGTTCTCTTCCATTGCAATTTCCATAACTGATAATCAATGAATAATGAGTAATAATATAATAATATATATCCAAGAAAATGTTCAAGAAATATCCAAGAAATATGTAAATGAATATTCTTTCAAACTAATCAAATACTTACTCACTTATCATTCATCTTATTTAATATTACCGCAGTGAAAAGTTTAGATTTCATCTTATTATAATATAATAATACATAATATAATATTATCAAATATAAGTAATATCAAATTTTAAACAATTAAATACTAACTAACTATTCTATCTTAACTTAGATGACAATGACAACACATCAAATAGTTCATGAAGCTAATAATGTTAAAACTCATGAAACTCCTTCAGATTTTTTTAAAAAACAACCTGAAAAATCATATTGTTTAAATCTTGAACAATATAAAAATTTATATAAAAAATCTATAGATAATCCTGAATTATTTTTTAAAAATTTTGCAAATGATTTAATATCTTGGGATAAACCTTTTAATAAAGTTAAAAATGGTAATTTAAAAAATGCTGATTATTCTTGGTTTTTAAATGGTAAATTAAATGCTTCCTATAATTGTATTGATCGTCATGCTTTTAAAAATCCAAATAAAATTGCTTTAATTTATGAAGCTGATGATGAATTAAATAATCCAATTAAAATAACTTATTCTCAATTATTATCTCAAGTATCTCAATTATCTTATCTTTTACAATCTTGGGGTGTTAAAAAAGGTGATATTGTTGTAATTTATTTACCAATGATTCCTGCTGCAATTATTGCAATGTTAGCTATTGTTAGATTAGGTGCAATTCATTCAATTGTTTTTGCTGGTTTTTCAGCAACTTCTTTAAAAGAAAGAATTATTGATTCAAATGCTAAAATTATTATTACTTCTGATGAAGGTAAAAGAGCTTCAAAAACTATTAATTCAAAAAAAATTGTAGATTTAGCTATAAATGATTTAAATTTTATTGAAAAAGTTTTAGTATTTCAAAGAACTGGTAATAATAATATTTTAATGAAAAAAAATAGAGATTATTGGTGGCATGATGAAGTTAAAAAATTTAGAAATTATTTTCCTCCAGTTTCTGTAGATTCTGAAGATACTTTATTTTTATTATATACTTCTGGTTCAACAGGTTCTCCAAAAGGTATAGTTCATTCAACTGCAGGTTATTTATTAGGTGCTGCTTTAACAACTCGTTATATTTTTGATATTCATGAAAATGATGTTCTTTTCACTGCCGGTGATGTTGGTTGGATTACTGGTCATACTTATGCTTGTTATGGTCCTTTAATGTTAGGTTCTACTTCAATCATTTTTGAAAGTACTCCAACTTATCCAGATATTGGTAGATATTGGAGAATAATTAATCGTAATAAAGTAACTCATTTTTATGTTGCTCCAACTGCTTTAAGATTAATTAAACAATTAGGTGAAAATGAAATTAAAAAATATGATATTAGTAGTTTAAGAACTTTAGGTTCTGTTGGTGAACCAATTTCTCCAGATTTATGGGATTGGTATAATATTAATATTGGTAATAATAATTGTCATATTTCTGATACTTATTGGCAAACTGAATCTGGTAGTCATATGATTGCTCCATTAGCTGGTGTAACTCCAACAAAACCAGGTTCTGCAACTTTACCATTTTTTGGTATTAATGCTGCAATTATTGATCCTGTATCTGGTAAAGAACTTGAAGGTAATGATGTTGCTGGTGTACTTGCAATTAAAGATTCTTGGCCTTCAATGGCAAGAACTGTTTATAAAAATCATGATAGATTTATTGAAACTTATTTAAAACCATATCCTGGTTATTATTTTACTGGTGATGGTGCTGGTAGAGATAATGATGGTTATTATTGGATCAGAGGTAGAGTTGATGATGTTGTTAATGTTTCTGGTCATAGATTATCAACTGCAGAAATTGAATCTGCTCTTTTAGATCATATTGGTGTTAATGAAGCTGCTGTTGTTGGTATTCATGATGATTTAACTGGTCAAGCTATTATTGCTTTTGTTGGTTTAAAAGATGGTTATTTAATTGAAAAAAATTCAGATTCAAATTCAAATTTAACTGATGATCATATAACTTTAACAAATTTAAGAACTGATTTAAGAGTTAAAATTAGAGGTGAAATTGGTCCATTTGCTGCTCCAAAAACTGTTATTGTTGTACCTGATTTACCAAAAACAAGATCTGGGAAAATAATGAGAAGAATTTTAAGAAAAATTGTTAGTAAAGAAGTTGATCAAATTGGTGATACTTCAACTTTAAGTAATCCAGATACTGTTGATGAAATTATTACTGCTGTTGATAATCAATTTTTTAATTTTAAAAAATAAATATTAATTAAGTGTAAATTATAATATTTTCACAAAAGAAATTTTTTTTTTTTCTCAAATTCAATATAGATATACAGTATATAGCTAGAATTTTAATTTAATTCAATTCAATTTAAATTAATCTAAATTTTTTCAAACTTAATAAATTTTTATAACAAATTTTCATTCTTGGTTATTATTTTAGAAACTATTATCTAAGTTATTATTGGATTCTGAATTACTGCAAAGTTATTAAATAACTATATAAAATGAATAATAAAAAATATCAGTAAAAAGAGTATTAAGTTTTAATATGATTTAAAAAGATATAAAAAAAGAACAAAAAACTAGACTTTCAAAAAAACAAACACAAATTAACAAAAAAAAATAATTTTTAAAATTAACAAAGAGTAGGAGTCTTTTAATTAAATAAACAAAAAGTACTAACCATAAAAAAGCAATTCAATTTTATAAGCTATAAGCTATAATGGATTTAAATTTAAAAATTGATTGAGTCATAAAATAGTAAAAAATACTAGAAACACTAGAAACAATAAAAACAATTTGTGTTATTAAAAGGAATAAAAACTAAAGAGAAAAAAAAAAGATTTATGAACTGGATAAACAATGAAATTAAAATGGAAAGATATATTTTGGAATATCAAAGGCATGAAGTTGAGCATTGAGGAAAATTAAATAAAGCCAGAATTAAATAATTGAATAAATAAAGAAAGAATTAAATAAAGAAAAAAAAAAAATAAAACAAGATAAAAAAGGACTATTTCTTTTTAACAGATAATTCTTTAATTTGATCTTGTAATTCTTTGATTTGTTGTTGAACTATTTCTAAATCACTATTTAATCTATTTCTTTCATTAACAATATTTTGTTCCCATTGTCTAAATCTACCTTCTTCACTTTTAACTTTTTCAGTGAAATAATTTTTCAATTGTTCTTCATCTTTTTTGAATTGAGGATTATTTTGTAATCTTCTATTAAGAGAAGAATTATTATTATTTGAAGAAGTTGATTGTTTTTCATCTAATTTGAAAGCTCTATAAGATTCATAATGTAATTCTTCAGTTGATAAAATTAAATCTAACATATTTGTTCTTAATAATAAAGATCTTAATTTTAAAAAATCACAATGATCAGGATTTTCAACTTCTGCAATACCCCAAGGAAATTGTCTACCAATAATTAAATCACCTTTTGAATTTTTAACTAAAGATTCAGAACCAATAATTGCAAAAGGCATTGATTCAATTAATTCTTTTGAATGATCAGAAGCAATTTGATCATCTAAATCAATTGGAGGAGAATAAATTCTAATATCTTGAGCTTCAATTACAGATCTTATTCTTTGTTTAAATTGAATCATTTCTTTTGGAGATAAAGTATCAGCTTTTGAAATTACTGGAATTAAATTAACTCTTGTACATAATTTTTTCATACACTCAATATCTAAAGGTTTTAAAGAATGACCAGTTGGTCTAATAAAATAAAGACAAGCATGAACTCTTAAATCATGAATATTTTTTCTTGAAGGTTGTTGTTCTTGTTTCATATAACTATCATGTTGATCATCAATAAAATCTATTAAAGATTGATAAGAATTTTTATTATTGATATTATCACCAAAACCAGGAGTATCAATAACATTTAATCTAATTTTAAAATTTCTTTCTTCTAATTCAGCTCTAACAATATCAATTTCAACAGTTGCATGAATACCTTTTTTATGACGATTATTATTATCAATATGATTTTTTAAAGAAGATTGAAATAAAGTATTAATAAAAGTTGTTTTACCTAAACCAGATTCACCAGCAACCATTAAAGTAAAAGTTGCACCTTTTTTTGAAACAATTTTATACCTTTGAGTTGGTAAATTAACAATACCAACAGGTTCATTATAAGTTAATTCAGTTGACATTTTAATTGATTAATTGAATAAGATAATTGATTGATTGGTTGATGGATGGAAAAATTGACAGATTTGAAGTATGATCAATTGAGATAAATTAAAAGATTCAGATGACTGAATAAGTATTGAATTGAAATTGAATTGAATCTAAACTGAATATAAATTTAATTTGAATTAAATTTGAATTAAATTTGGAATAAATTTGAAATAAATCTAAAACAAAATGAGGAGTATTAAAATAAGGGTTAAGAAGTATATTAAAAAAGAAAGAGTATTGAAAGATTGGTGAAATAAAAGACGAAATAATGGTCAGAGATTAGTTAATAAGTGAATTTTCAGAAGTATGCTACGTACGTAGTAAATAAACACTGTAACAGACTGTCAATATATTTTAAAGGAGCACTTGAGCTAGGACAGGTGTTAGGACAAGAGTATTGGTAGTGGGGGTGTGTGTGGCTTAGTCAAAAGGATACCAAAAGGAATGTGGCAAGTTAGTAGGGCTAGTAATATGTGGCAAGTGATGCAGCGCAAAACATGAGGAGGTATTTTAGGTTATGCGTTTAACATGTGTTTGTATGCAGAGCACTGCTTTAAAAATAAATCCACAGGTCGGAAGTAAAAATAACGACCGGAATACCTGAACCGGTAAGTGCTAATTATTAATGTCACCACTGTAAGTAATGTTAATGATAGTAATGTTAACGATAACCATTGATACAGTTATGACTGAAATATTTCATAGATATTTCAAACATAGATACATTTTAGAAGTTTTATAGTTGTGGATTAAATTGGATTTTGATTTCAATATTAAATATATTTAAAGATGGGTGAAGAAACAAGGAATGAAGATACCACAATGAGTGAAACAACAAGTGAAACAACATTAGTTGATTCCAATTCCAATTCCAATTCAAATGACAAAAATTTCTTACTAACTCCATATATTAAAAGTTTATTACTTGATCCTCCAAATTTAACACCAGCAGATTTATCTGTTGTTTTAAGAATTATTATTAATGATTATACAAATGATATTCAAATTGCTTCATTTTTAACAGCTTTAAGAATTAGAGGTCTTGATCAAAAACCTGAATTTATTTCTGCAGCTGTTAAAACAATTCTAGAATATTCAAATATTTTTAATTTTTCAAAAAAAATTTTAGAGAATTATAAATTTATTGATATTGTTGGTACTGGTGGTGATGGTAAAAATACTTTCAATGTTTCAACTTCAAGTGCAATAATTTTAAGTGGAATTTCTTCTAAAGATAAAGATAATAAAAAAATTAAAGTTTTAAAACATGGTGGTAAAGCTTCAAGTTCTTCAGTTGGATCTGGTGATTTAATAACTCATTTAGGTATTGATATTTCAAAATTATCTTATAATTCAATATTAAATAATAATTTAATAATTAATGATAATAATAATATTAATTTTTTATTTTTATTTGCACCAAATTTTCATCCTGCTTTAAAAAAAATTTCAAAAATTAGATCAAATTTAAAAATTCCAACAATTTTTAATATTTTAGGACCTTTATTAAATCCATCATTAATAAATTCAAGAATTATTGGAGTTCATTCGGAATCTTTAGGTAAAGTTTTTTCAAATGCTTGTAAACAAATTGATAAATTTAATAATAATTTAAATTCAAAAACAATGATTGTTTGGGGTGAAATTGGTTTAGATGAAATTTCTCCAATTGGTAAAACAAAAATTTGGTTAACAAAAAATTTTAATGATAATATAAATGAATTTTATTTACAACCAAGTGATTTTGGTTTACCAATTCATTCAATAGATTCTGTTAAATCTGGTACTCCAATTGAAAATGCCAATTTTTTAAAAAAAATTTTAAATAATGAAATTGATTTAGATTCAAATAATCCAATTGTTGATTATATATTAATGAATACTTCTGCATTAGCTGTAATATCTGGTTTAACTGATGGTCCTCGTAATTGGAAACATGGTGTTCAACTTGCAAAAGAATCAATTAGAAATGGATCTGCTTTGAATTCTTTAAATAGTCTAGTTCATTGTCTTAATAATGATATTAAATTATAATAATCATATAATAATCATTTAATATAATCATATAATATAATCATATAACATAATCGTATAATATAATCATTATCATAATCATAATATTTCAAGTTTATGATAAATATAAAATAAAATATCTTCTCGAGACGAGTCCACTTTTGCGGTTCTTTTTTTTTGTGTAATTTCCGTCACGTGGCTCTGTTTACTTTTGATTTAAACCTTTTTTTTGTTTACATTTCATCGAATATCAAAACAAGTAAAATAAAAGAATTGAATAAATATCAAAGAATAAAGAGTTAAAATAATAATTGAATATAGAATTAAATAAAGATTAAAGTAATAAGATAGAATATAATAAAGGACCTAGCTACTGAAGAAGTTATTTTGTTCTTATTCGACTGAATCATTCAATTCATCCCAAATACTTATCTTATCTTCTCATAATCTCAATTATCCAATTATATCCTTATATTATATATTTATATTATTTTCAAATTATTAATAGATGATACATTATTTAGCTAACTTATCCTTCTCAATTATTCTATTTAATTATCTATACAATTATTCTATATATTATTAATCTTATCTAAAATGTTTATGGCAAAAACTTTATTTGGAACTCCTCCAAATTCAAAAAATATTAATTTAAATAATAAAAAAATAAAAGATTATGAATTTACTCCAATTGGTAATGATAATATAATTGATATACTTGATAATGATAATGACAATAATAATTTTACTAAAAATACTAAACAATCAAGAAAATCAAAGTTTAAATTGAATTCTAAATCAAATTCTGATAATCAATTCGATGATACTGATACTTTTGATTCTTTATCCACTTCAACTCCATTAATTACGAATTCAAGAAAAAGTAATTCTAATAAAATTTCAAATTCAAATTCAAATTCAAATCATAATAATAATAATTATAATTATAATCTGACTCCTGATTCTTCAATTGATCTGGATAATATAGATATGGATTTGGATATGGATATGGACTTAAATACAAATATTGATTCAAATGGTAATAATAAATTAAATTCTTTAAAATTTCAACAACAAGAAAATAATCAGTTAAAAGCCGATAATTATGGTTTAAAATTAAAAATTAAATATTTATCAAATTATTTAAATAATTCAACAACTTTAGAAGTTAAAAATTTAATTCTTGAAAATTCAACTTTAAAAGTTGATTTAAATTCCTTTAAAAAAAGTTTAATTGAAAAAAATAATCAATTTAATGAATTAAGTTCAAAATTTATTACTCTACAAAATAATATTAATACCATTAATACTAGTACCGCTAATAATAATAATATCAATATTAAAGAAAAAGAAAAAGAAATTGAAAAAGAAATTGAAAAAAAAATTGAAAAAAAAATCGAAAAAAAAATTGAATTAAAATATAAAAATGAATTTGAAAAAAAATTGAATCAACAATTAAGTGAAAAGTTAAATGAAAAGTTATCTACTCAATTAAATAAAGAAATTGAAAAACAAAATTTAAAAAAAAATGAAAATGATTCAATTCTAAAAAAAATTCAATCTGATTATAATAATCAAATCAAAATTTTAAAAAAAAAAAATTCAGATTTTGAAAATCAAAATATTCAATCAAATTCTCACATTAATCAACTTAATCAACTTATTTCAAATTTAAAAAAAGATTTAAATAATTTAAAAAATGATATTAATTCATTGAATAATGATCTAAATTCAAAAGATGATCAAATTAAATCTTTAAATTTAAAGTTAAATTTAAAATCTTCAAATTTAAATAATTCAAATAAAAATATTAATGATATGAATATTACAAAATTAAAAGAAAAATTATCTTTAAAAAATAATGATTTAAAAATTTTAAATAATGAATTAAATAATTTTAAATCAAGATTAGAAGAAGGTAATAATGAAAGAAATTTTTTGAATTCAAAAATTCAAACTTTAACAAATCAAATTACAAATTTAAACTCAACTTTAAATTCCCAATTAAAATCAAATAATAATTATAATAATAATTCGGAATTAATTTCAAATTTAAAAAATGAAATTGATAGATTAAGAAATATCGAAGAATCTCTTACAAATGAAAATACTAATAGATTATCAACAATTCAACAATTAAGAGAAATAATCAATGAACAAGATAATGTATTTAAAGAAGCAAATAACTCTACTTTTTATTCTGAAGTTGAACTGTTAGAAGAAGAAAGAAATCAATTATTAGATGATATAAAACTATATGAATCGCATATTGATGATATAGAAAAAGATTTAAATTCGTATAAACTTGAAAATGATTCTTTGAAAAATCAACAATTAAAATCTGATAATATAATTATTGATTTAGAAAACCAATTACAAAATTTACAAAGACAATTACAAATTAATTCAAATAATATTAATAATGAAAATAGTTCATTATTAGCTGAAATAAGTCAATTAAAATTAACTATAACCAAATTGAGAAATGATTTAGAATATGAAAAACTTAGTAATATAAATAATAATAATCTTGAATCATTTAAAACTTTAAATATAAATGATAATAATGAAAGTTATGAAAAATTAGAAATTAAAAGACTTTTAAATAAAAATAATGAGTTAGAATCTCTTATAAAAGATCAAAATGATAACTATGAGGATCTTGAAAAAAAAAATCAAAAAAATTTAACTGCTTTAAAAGATTCTATAGAAGAAAAAGAAGAAAAAATTGAATTGTTGGAAAATAAAATAGGAGATTATAGACAAAAATTTAAAAGTAAACTAAATTCAAAAGAGAATGAACTATTAGAATTAACCTCTAAATTACAGTCAACTGAAAGTCAAGTTAGAATCTTGAATAGTACAATAGATAATCTTAAATCCGAGCATAAAAATGAAGTAAACTTAATTATGAATAAAACATCTTCACAAACAAACAATATACAAGATTCTTTTAAGCAACAATTAAATGACTTGCAAAATATCAAAGAACAATTGAGTGATAAGTTATCTGCTAAAGAAATTGAATATCAAGAATTAGAAAGTCAACAAAAAACAACAGATAAACTTTGTCAGAAATTGCAAGAAGAATTAGAAGAAAGAAAAATTGATATTAAGAAATTAAATCTGAGGTTAAAAGAGGATTCCGAGGATAAAGATAGAACTTCAGAACAGAAGTCTCAAAAAATAAAAGAAATAAATAAAGAAAATGAATCATTACAGAAAAAAATTGAAATAGTTAATAAAGAATACGAGTCCTTTAAGGAAGATATGGTACAAAAACTTAAAGATTTGTATTATTCTAAAAAAAATTTACAAGGAACAGTAGAGGAGTTAAAAGAAAAATTAACAACTTTAAAAAAGGATAAATCTTTGGAATCAGAGAAAAGACTAGAACAAAATAAGCAGTTGATAGATTTTTACAAAAGTAAATTAACTATATTGAATAATCAACTAAAATATTACCGAAGTAAATTTCATGAACAAATTTATGTCACAAAAGATTTGAAGTTCATAAATTCTTTTATGATTCGATCAATTAAGTCTTCCAACAATATGATTTCTGAAGATATTACAAAATTAGCAGAGGCAGGGATATTTCCTGATTATTCACTTTTACAAAAGAAAAAAAAGACATTCAAGAGTGTAGCACTTGCAGTTCTTGCAATTGTAAGAATGAAAAATCAATATAAAAAAGCAATATTGCAGAGAGAAAAGTATAATGATTTGAAAAAAGAAAGTATACCTCAAAAGTCTAGGATAAAAAATAACTATTAATAAAAACATATATTAAGGAATTAAAGAAATATAATATAGAGAAAGTACAAAAATATGTATATGGCTGTAAACTGAAATAAGAAAAATCCGATTCTTAAAAATTTGCTTTCGGAATAATATATTTGCTTTTGAAAACAAATAACGATTATTTAATCATATACAAATATAGAACCGCTAGAACCTCCCATAATGACTCTACTTTTTTCTTGTGGATGTGATGCTATACAAGTTATTGAATTTTCTTCACTATCAACCTGGATTTTTTTTATCAATTGTCCTGTTTTCCAATCCCAAAAAAAGGATCGTCCTTGACTGTCACCACTCATTAGAATTTTTCCATCAGGGCTAAAATCTAAACCTATTGCAAATCCAGAACATTGATGTCCAGTAAATTTTTTCTTTTTATTTAATCTAAATTTTCCATATGCATGATAAATAAGAATCGAATTATCCATAGATTGTGCTGCGAAAAATTTTCCATTGGGATGTGTTTTAGTTCTTGGCATTGAATACTGAGTTGGATCAGAAATATATTTTAAAGGAATATTTATACCAAAATCCCAAATTCTAATTGATCGATCATCTGAAGTTGTTAAAAACTTTTCATTTGAATCGACAAAAGATATTGAATTAATAGCACCTAAATGATGGTCATATGTCTGAACTAAATTGCTTTCAGCTGAAGGTATTCGGATATCATAATGTTCAATATTATTATTACTTAAACCAATAAGAATTTCATTTGAATTTGAAGGGATAAATTTACTACAATTCGGCACAGCATTTAAATTAATAGTATCTAAAACTTTACCATATTCTGTATCCCATATATTTACAATTTTATCGAATCCACCACTTAAAAATTTTGTTCCTTTATCTGGGTCATCAGTTGAAAATGAATAATCGCTATCTTCACCATTAAATGCTAATGATTTTATAGGTCTTGTATGAGCAAAATAGCCTCTTAATAAATCTTTTTTATGATATGAATCCCATAAATATATTTTATTATCATTACCACCAGATAATATTAAATGACCTGAAGAAGGAAATAATTTCAAAGAAGTAACACCTTTATAATGACCTTTATAAGTAAATATATGTTTTTTTGGAACAAAAGATTCTTGAGATCCCGTAGGCTTTTTTAAATTTATTGGTAAATCTTGAGGAATATGCATATATGTTCTTCCTTGATAATCTAATTCTTCTGATCCATAAAATTTAGTATAAACAGGTTCATTCTCTATTCCGGTAGTAGTTGAATGTGAAAACAAAAGAGAATCTTCATTTATTTTACTACTTTGTTTTTTCTTATCAGAAGATGGCGTAGAAATTGAATCAGAAGATTCACTTGAGTATGTTGCCCAAGGACCTTGATAATTATTTATATCATTTAGCTTAGAAGCCGAATCTTTCTTTCTTCTTTTAGTTTTCAAGTTTTTTGACAATTGCTTTTTGGAAATAGGAATAGAAATATTTCTCTTTTCAGATGTTTTACTGAAGTTTCGATTTTTCAACAGATTTATTTCATTTTTGGATTGAATAGTGAATGCAGCATCATCAACAGCTTGTATTTCAATCGTACCAGTTAAAGTCTTTCGAAAATTAGATGAAGATGAAGATGTAGCCTGTATATTCCGAGTAGCTAATGAATTCCAATATTTTTCTTGATTTAATTTATTAACTGAATTTATATTGTTATCAGTAGACAAAGAGATCAAAGAATCTGCTCCAATCATTGGGTTATCTGTTGAACCATTGTCATTGATAGTACTCCTTTCTGAATCTGAAGAAGAAGAATAACCTGAAAGCAAACCTGTTTGCATGACATGTATACTCGCTAATTTAATTATGTATATATACATATATATATATATATCTGAGTATAAATATCTATTCAAAAATAACAAAAAAAGATATTTCAATACAGATGATCTATTGTCTTATGTTCAAATAAATTCAAATTTGCCAAAACTCGCTGTCCTAAAACCGGCGCTCGCCCTAGAGAATATCCTACTTTTTACCGTGTTCTGCCCCATTTCTCCTGTAGCCAGTTCCGGCTCAGCTTTGCGGAACTGGGAAAAAGCAGCGCAACTGCCATTTATTCTATTTTATTTTATTTTATTTTATCTATTGTATTTATTTCAAATTTATTTTGTATATATTTTGTCTTAATTTTGTATTTATTATAAATTTGGTATAAGTTTGATTCTCAGGATTTTAGTATTACTCTATTTTAGTATTACTCTATTTTATTATTTTTCTATTCTGGTTAACTGAGATTCAACCAATATATTTTTATAAACTGTGAAGTATTTGTAGCTGTTTTAATAGTAAAAGAAGCATAAAAGAAGAGTGCTTTCAATAGAGATCCCTCTAACCATCCTTGACCACTTCAAATCTTTTTAAAAGTTTAATAAACCAATTAAATAGTTTAGACTACATTGTTTCACAAACAAATCTCAGTTTAGCTGCTTTTCCGAGATGGTAAGTATTTTCTACTTTTTTATATTTCTTTTGTTTTTATTTCAAGAGTTCATTATTAACATTTATTTTTAAATTTATTATTTCTAATTTTGGAAAAGGAAAACTTACGAAATGAAGCAATTCAAAGACGTCGAAAAACTCAAAAAGAGATCATCAAACAAAGAAATAAAAAATTAGCTCAATTATTTTGTTTATATCAAAATCCTTATAGTAATCTAACTGAAAATGATGTAATTTCTTATTCTCCATTTATTGAAAAGTTATTACAAAAAGCAGATCTAGAAAAAAATTTATTATTCAATGAAAAAGTTTTAGAAGATATAAATAATATCAAGAATAATAAATGTAATAATAAAAGTGATAATATAACTAAAATTTCTCATCAAAAACAATCTATTTCTTCTTCTCCTCCTTCTTCTTCTGGCTCTAGTTCTGGTTCATCTTCTGGTTCTGTTCTCAATTCCTATAAATCAGCTTCTCATACTAGTTCCAACTCTCATAACACTAATAACAGTATTAATAAGAATACTAATAACAATTTCAGTCCAAATAATTCAAATTCTAATCTTAGTAATAACAATATAAACAACATAAATAATAATAATAATAATAATAATATTAATAATATTAATAATAATAATAATAATAATAATAATAGTAAAACTAACAGTAGTAGTAACATTGGTAACATTAATAACATCAATAATAGCAATAATCATAACAATAATAACAATAATAGTACTTATAGTAATTTAAATTTTATAGGCACCAATTCTTCCATTTCTAATCGGTCTTCTTCTATACATAATAACAATCCAAAAATAACAAGTAGTGTCAAGGCAAATCTTCACATTGCTCAACAAAAATTCAGAAATCAACTTATAGGAAAACAATTCAAAGGTTTGAATAATTCGTCTTCTAATTTATTATCACCTTCGAATTCTAAGAATACACCTTCAAATAATACTTTAAGTACTACTTTAAATAATAAATTATTCAAAAGTCTTGAAAAAAATGATTTCAATAACAAATTATCAACTTATTTATCTCCAACTTCTCAAAGTAATTATTCGAATATAGATTCTAAAACTGATAATTCTTCATCTTATCAAGCTCAGACTAAATCTCAATCTCCAATTGCTAAACAACTTATTGATAATAATAACGCCCATAGTAATAATAATAGTAACAATAATAATAACAATAATAATAACAATAATATTAACAATAATATTAACAATAATATTAACAATAATATTAACAACAATAATAACAACAATAGTAATAAAAGTATAAACATAAATAATAATACTCTCAACCCTAATAATAATACAAATATAAATAAGGCAATTTCTTCCAAAATTAATGATCAATATAACTTACATGGCAAAATTAATCAACTTAATACGCCTACTGTTAATAATATCAAACCAACTACTATCTATAATAATAATAATAACGTCAAATCAATTACTTCAAATAATAATAGCAGTAATGCCAGTCCGATTATCTCAAATATTAATAACAATGTCAAACCAATGGTTACAAATACAAATACAAATAATAATATCAAACAAATTGTTTCTATTGATCATAAAAATGAAACAGATGATAATAATTTCACACCAAGACCAACTAAAATGCAAAAATTAAATAATATAAAAGCATCTATAACAAATACCGCTGCTATTCCTAACTTTTTAAAGCATAAAGATAAAATATCAATAAAGGATTCTAACATCAAGCCTACTATTGATAGTACTAAAGTTCTTGAAAATAAAATTGAAAATAGTATTCCACCTTTGCCTCAAAATAATCTAAAGGAAAAAACAACAGAAAACCAAAAAGATTCAAAAATTTCCACTCAAAATTCCAAATTGGAAGAAATTAATAATAAAATTAAATCTTCTAAAATACCAAATAAAAATAATTCGGAGTCTCAGTTAGAAGGTCGGGCCAATGGTTTAACTAAGGAAGTTATAAACTCCAAACCAAGCATGCTATTGATTTCAAAAAAAATTGAATCTAAACCCCAGAATAATAAAGAGAACAAGCCTGTTGAAAATTTAGAGAAGGATAGTAAAACAATTAAAAATCAATATTCAATTAAAGACAACAATAAAGTTGAACAAGATAACCAAACAATTCAGTCCCTTTTAGAAAAATTTGATCCCAAACTTTTGGTACCTGAAACTTTGCCAACTGACCATTTAAAACAGCTTCAGGCTGTCAAAAATTTTCAAAAAGAATTTGGCTTAAAGGAGAAAGAACTCTCAAAACTTTTATTATTAATAACATCTGAGTCGTATCCTCTTGCTTTTATTAAATCATCTTCATTAGCTGAGCTATGCTATTTTACCAGAGCCTTACCTATATATAAATTGATACTCAAATCTCATAAAGTTCTTTCCAGTGAGGTATATAAGGTGGCTTTACTAGAAGGAAAAATTTCTACTGTTCACTCAAGAATTGAAGAACTAAAACATTCCGAAAAATGGTCTTTCAGACAACCAGAACGATATCAAGACCCTTTCATATTCAAAAGTGGTGAGGTTATGGGCTCTATGAGAGGTGGAAACTTAAGAGGGAATGTCAAAATCAATTATTCCCAATGGGATTATTTATTGAGTGAAATGAGTTGGATGTCAACTGATTTTAAAGAAGGAAGGAAATATAAAATTGCCTCTTGTCTTTACATCTCAAAAAGTATTCAGGACTTCTGGACTTATGGAAAACAAGCTTGTTGTATAAAAGTGAGACCTTCTCAGTCTAAGCTTAAAAAATTGACTTCTTTAAAGTCTAGCACATTAAATGATATATCTGACAATTTGACAAAAAGCTTGGATGTATCTAAGCTTATTGAAAAACAAAATACCTCAGAATTGCAAACAAAAGATGATTTAGTTGAAACTAATCCTTTGAAAGCTATTCAAAAACAATCAGGAAAGGAAAGCATAAATGCCCCTGAAAAAATTATATCACCTTTTAAGCTATCATTGTCCTTCCAAAATCTTCATCCAATAAACAAATCTATAGTTGAGGATTTACCTTTGTATTCTGCATTCAATGAATTTGATATGTCTTTTCTTGAAAATGAATTTTTGACTCCATCACAATTAAGAAAGAAAAAAGCTTTAAGAGACAAAAGTCATGAGACACTTAAAATAATCGGGGATGAGTTTAAAAAGATTCCTATTGTTCCAGTTTCAAAACTTTTAGTTCCCTATGAAGAGTCTCAAGATTGGTTTAAAATTTCCTTGAAAGACAAAAGAAAAGAAAGCTTGGAAAGCCATGTTTTTTCTCGAAAAAGGGAAAAATCGAAAAATGGATTATTTTCTTATGATAAAAAGCAACTATCAGTTTATTTATCTCCACCAAAGCCACCATCTGCAAAGGCAACTTCTCATAAGGCTCCTTCTATCTGGACTCCCAAGGAGGATAAAGATTTAAAAAGTTTGTTCGAAAAGTATCAAAACAACTGGAGCTTGATTTCTTCTTGCTTGAGTGCTAACTCAGGTCATTTCTCATACGTGAGTGCAATAGAAAGAAGAACTGCCTGGCAATGCTTTGAACGATTTTTTCAACTTAGCACAGATAAATTCCAGTTAAATGATCTAAGGGGACCGTACGCCCAGGCTACAATATCTTGGATAGAACAGATTAGTAAATTGCAGAACTCAACAAAGTTAAGAGTAATGTCTTTAGGGGTTGGTGTTGAATCAATTCAGAGAGGACACCGTAAATTACGCTGGGCTAGTATGTTTGAAGCGATCAAAAAATGTATGAAACGCCGAGAAAGTAAGCCTAAACCCAAGTCTAGCTCTATCAGAAAATATGCCCAAGGTAGCGATATAAATCAGGCACCTCCAAGAACACCTCTTGAATTGTCAAAAATGAAATACGAAACAGACTTGAGAAAAGCTACAGGTGCCCAAAGACAGCTATTATCACAACCGCAGCTCGGGCAAGTTATTGCATCTATGCATCCAAAAACCCAAGCAGCTTTTCTAGCTCAGCAACAACAACAACAAAAGCAACAACAAAAGCAACAACAACAACAGCAACAACAACAACAGCAACAACAACAGCAACAACAACAGCAACAACAACAACAACAGCCACAACAACAGTTGCAAGCCCGAGCACAAGTTCAAGTTCAACAAGCTCAGGTTCAGCAAGCTCAACAGGTTAATCAAGGTCAACAAAACTTAGGTGCCTCACAACTTTCTAGATCCTCTTCTATCTCCAAGAATATTTCTTCTCCAATACCAGGTGCTAATTCTCCTGCAAGAAATGGTTCTCGTTTACAGCAAACTGTTAGTTCTAGGCCATTGGATGGGCAGTCTGTGCCAAATCATCAATATACTACTGAAGAGTTTCAGCAAATTATTTTTCAAAAAAAAAAGGCTTTATTGCAGCAACGTCAGCAGCAACAACAACAGCAAAAATTACAACAACAACAACAACAACAACAACAACAACAACAACAACAGCAACAACAACAACAACATCAACAGCAGCAATTACAACTTCAACAACAACAGTTTCGTTTTCAACAATCACAGCAACAACAGCAGTCTTCTATTGGTTCCGGTAGTCCTATCAATCAACCCAATAATGTTAACATCCAGTTACCTAATGGAGATGAGAGTTCAGCTAATAACACTATTCGACGAGATCATTTATCTCATATAATTCAACAAATTCAAAAACAAAATCCTACATTGCCTCAAGAAGAAATCAAGAAATTAACTATAGCTATGATAAATAGACAGCATCCAAAATCACAAAAATTAAGTATACCAAAAAGTAACTCTAACCCAAATTTAGGCCATAATCGTGTTAGTAGTGGTGGAAATAATAATATATCTAATAACAACAATAACATGTCCAATATATCCAATAACAACAATAACATGTCCAATATATCTAATAATAACAATCACATTTCCAATATGTCTAATAACAATAATTTGCCTAATAATAATATTAACAACAATGGAATTGGTAAGAATAATCTACCAAGAACGCCTACTATCAATCCCAATCCAATAAATCAGGTAGCTCGGGCTGACAATTTAAAAGTGAATCCTCCCCTTCCTATGAAATTTAATCTTTCAGGTTTACCACCTGCAGCTGCTCAAAAAATAGCCTCGATAAATAATTTGGCTTGCAGTCAGCAACAAAAAAATCAGTTTATCATGCAGTTTTTAAATGCTTACTCTAAAGGTGTTTATAATGATGGAATGGTTTCAAATCCTCAAATTCAAAATAGTCCCCAATTTCAGGCTCAGCATCAATTACAACTACAATTGCAGGCACAAGCTCAAGCTCAAGCTCAAGCTCAGGCACAAGCTCAAGCTCAAGCTCATGCTCAAGCTCAGGCACAAGCTCAAGCTATTCAGATGCCTGTCAATTCCCCTGTTATTATGCAAGTTCCTATTGGTATAAATGCCAATGTTCCTATGAATCTCCCAATTCAGTCTCCTATTCAGAGAAACATAATTGCAACACCCCAGGTACCTCTACAGCAATTATCAAATATGATTCCAAGACCTAATAGTACTCAATCTAATGTAAATTTGAACGGGAAAAATGGAAATTAATTTCAATCCAAATTTTGATTGAGGGGCAGAAGTGAAAAATCTAGCTACCCAATTGTTGAACTGACAAATGAAACAAAAGGGTAAAAACTGAACTATTCGGACTAAGGATAAATTGAAATTTTTTTCGTCCTTCTGGAACTTTTACTTACATAAAGAGTAATAATGATAGAAATTATGTATGAAATTAAGCAAATATTTAAAAGTAATATAGCAAAAAAGAAATAGAAGAAGAGCTAAATATAATAAAGTAAGATAAGATTGAAAATATGACCTTATAGTTATTAATTTATTATGCTCAAATAGCAATTATAAATGTACACAAATAAATGAAGTAATATTAAATTTTGTTTATTCAATAAATATATATTTCGAAAAGCCGAAAATTATTTTGATAATAATGCCTATATCCGGAAAACTGAGCTTAGCCACTCTAAATTTATGAATGAACTTAATTGTTCTTGAAGACTTTGGTGAAAGTGCCAGTAAGTAAATGAATTCATTGATCCCCGAAGCGACAAGGAAATAAATTTTTGATGATAAAAGTTATTTCGATTAGATTAGCATGATTTAAATGAATTTGATTATTAGTACATAATTGGTATTACTACAAGATCCTTTTTTATATATTTGCTTTTCGGTCATAATTTTGGTCTTTTTTGTTTTTTTCGTGATGCATTTTTTTCTTTTGGTTTTTTATTTCAGTTGTTTATTTGAAGTTTAGAGTGATATAGTTTTTTTAATTGGCGTAATCTCTTTTTTCCTATTAACTACGATACATTTATCTTGAAATGAGTTGATTTATAACAAATGTGATTGATATAGAGTACATCAAATTTAATAAAATCGTAATTTTTTTTAAAGCAGATCCTAAAAGAAAAGTAAGATTATAATAATTGTATAATTTTTTTCTGGAACAAAGTGATTTTCCTATTGGCCGATTTTATCTTAACTATGACTAAAAAATAATTTAATACCTAATTTGAATGGAAACAATTGTAAAGAATCAATAGCTTCAACTCAAAATGGTTTAAAAAAATCTCAGAAAAGAAGAAATTATTTTCGCTCAAACCAAAAGATTCTCTTTCGAGTTATTCTTTATTTCATTATAAATAAATATTTAAAAGTTTTATATAACGTTACACTATTTGTTCAAAGGAATCTCCAAATATATTTCTACACTAAAATTTTCCTTAAAGACCAATGAAAAATGCTCTTTACTAGTACAAAATAACATTTTATCAGTTTAAGTTTCATGAAATAATTTTCTACTTTGAAAATTATTAAAAGGTTCAGTTTTTCTCTCTTGAAAATCGTTTATTCGTGTTTTGCAATATTCATTAAAAATTGGATCAATTTCTATACATATTTTTAATCGCCATATTTATGGTTCTTCTTTCAAAACTACCATGTGACCTTAAATAAACTCACGTGGTGTTGTTTTTCTTGTTTTCAGCCTTTTTCTGTTTTTTTTAGGTGATTCTTACCCTGCAGGAGTTTTTTGGAAATTTGGAGTTTTGAATCTTTATCAGAGATTTTTATTTATTCAATTTCCTAAAATGAAGTAACTCTAGTTTTTTGCAGTAGAGATTTTATTACAAACTTGAAGCAAAGTTACTTATACACTTTTCAGAAACTTTTATTGTTTATTTTGTTGATGCTATTTGTTTGGTTGTCCACTTTTTGAATATTAAAATCCAAAGATTTGAACTTTGTGTGTATACTATATTATTAATGAAATAGATCCTAAATATCAAAAGGAAATGAAAAATGGATATTGGTCAAAATATTTTATTTAATAACCTGAACTCAAAAGCTGAATCTGATTCAGATAATGAAAGTATCAATAGTAATTTTGTCCCTTCAACTATTGGCGACAATGATTCTCTTTCTTTAATAGGCGATTTTCCTGAAAATAAAAATAATAATCAAATTCCAAGTCACGATCATAATAAGAATCATAATAATAATCAAAATCTTAATCTTACGGCTCAAGATAATGATAGATTTGATGAGATTATTGATGATATAGAAGAAAACAATTCTGATGGAAATCAACCTCAGGAACTACCCTTACATGCTTGCGTTTATTGTGGGGTTCATTCGACCTCATGTGTTGCAAAATGTGAAGTTTGTAAAAAATGGTTTTGTAATTCAAAACAATCAACTTCTGGTTCGCATATTATAACACATCTTGTTATATCTCATCATAATTCTATATCGTTACATCCAGATTGTGATCTTGGTGAAACAACTTTAGAATGTTATAATTGTGGAAGTAAAAATATTTTTATTTTAGGTTATGTTTCTGCTAAATCTGAATCTGTTGTAGTTATTTTATGTAGATTACCTTGTGCTCAGTCAAAAGATGTTAATTGGGATACGGAGCAATGGCAACCATTAATTGAAAATAGACAGCTTTTATCTTGGATAGCTGCTGTTCCTTCTGATGAGGATCAACTTCATGCTCGTTTAATAACTCCTTCTCAAATTTCAAAACTTGAAGCTCAATGGAGGTTAAATAAAAATGCAACTTTAGAAGATATTGAAAAAACAACTGCTGAAGAAGAAGAAATATTTCCAATTCTTATGCGTTACAAAGATGCTTATGAATATCAAAGATCTTTTGGTCCTCTTGTTAAATTAGAAGCTGATTATGATAAACATTTAAAAGAATCTCAAGGTTTAGAGCATATATCTGTAAAATGGTCTCTTGGTTTAAATAATCGTCATCTTGCTTCTTTCGCTTTATCAACTTTTGAATCGAATGAATTAAAAGTTGCAGTTGGTGATGAAATGGTATTAAGATATTCCGGAACTGAACATGAACCTTGGGAATGTAATGGTTTTATTGTAAAATTACCTTCTGCTTATCAAGAAGAATTTACTTTGGAATTATGTAATCAAAGAAACCCTCCACCTGTATCTTTAACTAACAGTTTTACAGCTGATTTTGTTTGGAAAGGTACTTCATATGATAGAATGCAAACTGCAATGAAAATATTTGCTGTTGATAAAGAATCTGTTTCTGGTTATATTTATCATAGATTATTAGGTCATGATGTACCCGAAATCGAATTTGATGTAAAATTACCTCAAAAGTTTTCTCTTCCACAATTAACCGATTTGAATATATCTCAAGCTAATGCTGTAAAGGCTGTTTTACAACGTCCATTATCTTTAATTCAAGGTCCACCAGGTACTGGTAAAACTGTAACATCTGCAACAATTGTTTATCACCTTTCTAAAATTAATAAAGAAAGAATATTGGTTTGTGCTCCTTCAAATGTTGCAGTTGATCATTTAGCCTCTAAACTTTCTTCCTTAGGGTTGAGAATCATCAGGCTTACTGCTAGATCTCGTGAGGATGTTGAAAGTTCTGTTTCTCATCTTTCTTTGCATTCTCTTGTTAAATCAAATCTTAAAGGGGAACTCAAAAAATTAATGAAGTTAAAAGAAGAAGTTGGGGAATTGTCATCTAATGATTCTAAAAAATATCTAAAATTAATAAGAAGAGCTGAAAATAAGTTGCTAAGTTCTTGTGATGTAGTTTGTTGTACTTGTGTTGGTGCAGGTGATAAAAGATTAGCAACCTCTAAATTTAGAACTGTTCTTATTGATGAAAGTACACAAGCCTCTGAACCTGAGTGTCTTATTCCAATAATAAAAGGTGCCAAACAGGTGATTCTTGTTGGTGACCATCAACAGCTTGGTCCAGTAATTCTTGATAAAAAGGCAGGTGATGCTGGCTTAAAGCAGTCTTTATTTGAAAGACTAGTTCTTCTCGGACACATTCCTATTAGGTTAGAGGTGCAATACAGAATGAATCCGTTCCTTTCTGAATTTCCATCAAATGTATTTTATGAAGGATCATTACAAAATGGAGTTACTACAGATGATAGATTAGTTCCTAACTCATTGTTTCCTTGGCCAATTCTGTCTATTCCTATGATGTTTTGGGCTAATTATGGTAGAGAAGAAATTTCTGCTTCCGGAACGTCCTATTTGAATCGTGTAGAAGCCATTAATGTTGAGAAAATTGTAACTAGATTATTTAATGATGGTGTTAAGTCGAATCAAATTGGAATTATTACCCCTTATGAAGGACAAAGAGCTTATATAACTCAATATATGACGCATAATGGCTCTTTGAGTAATGATCTTTATATGGATGTTGAAGTTGCTAGTGTTGATGCTTTTCAAGGTCGAGAAAAGGATTTTATTATTCTTTCGTGTGTCCGTGCTAATGAAGGAAAAATAATAGGTTTTCTTTCAGACCCTAGAAGACTTAATGTTGCACTTACAAGAGCTAAATACGGATTGATCATTTTGGGTAATCCAAGATCTTTAGCTAAGAATTCATTGTGGAATAATTTATTGACCCATTTTAGAGAAAAGGGATGTTTAGTTGAAGGTCCTCTTGATAATTTGCAACTTTGTACTGTGCAATTGAATAATAGAAAAACTCCTTCCTATCAAACTTATAGACCATATAACGAGAATAACAATTTTGCAGCATCAACTGCAGACATGGCCTCCACTGTTAACGATTTTGATACCTCTTCGCTAGTTTCCTATATTCCAGAAAGTTTAAACTCATTTGATACTTTCAATACTGGTTTTAACCAGGCTGGATCTCGTGAAATAAATGAGCTTAGAAATTCCAATCAAGCTGCTTTTTATAATTCTTCTGGTAAGGTCCAAACTGATTTCAGTGCAAAGCTAGAACAGCTCAATAATAATAACTCTTATGAAGGAAGATATTCCAGTGGGAAAAATATTGAAGATGATATCGCTAGTATCTCTAGTAACTTTGGCACAAGAATGAGATTTTGATCATTTAATTTAATTTGCTTACCAAATTAAATCAAATTTCAGTTGGTTTCTTTGTATTTTACTAACTTGCTATTCAAAGTTGACATCAATTTTGAATTGTCAAAAATGGCAATGCAAAATAGAATTTGTAAAATTAGTTTTATTATCATTATATTATTTTTTTTAATGTATTAAAGTTTTTAAAGGAAAAATTTTATCTAATGTCAGATATATGTTCAGCTCGCGTTAAATATGATTTCTGCCACATAAGTAACTAAGAAAATATTGAGTAAAATTAAATATATAGATTGATAATCGAATTTTAATAAAAAAGTTATTTTAAAACAAAAATCTAAATCATTAAAAACCTATAAAAAAAAGAAAAGTAGCAAAGAACAGGTAAAATAAGTAATTTTAATACATTTGAAGAGAATTAAAGAAAAGAGAAACAAATGATAAAAACAAATGGAAATAGAAAAGTGGAATGGAAATAGAAAAGTGGAATTGAAATTAAGACTTAGTTTTTTTAGTTTTAGTAAAAAAAAATAAAAAATTCAAAGGAGACAAAAGTAGCTTAGCATACTTAAAGCTAGTTTATTCAAAAGTCCCTTAGAGATCCCCTTCTTGGTGTTGGCAAAGAATACTCTGGATATTCTGGCAAAGATGGTATTGAGAATAAATTTTTTTGATCAAATGTTTGACTGGGCGTAACTCTGATCTTTGGCCTTTGTTTCTTTTTTTCTTTAAGCTTCATTTTCTCTTTATAAGACTTTTTAATTGTATTAAAAGCTATTTTTATGAACGGATTCATTCCTTTTTTAACAATAATATTACCAATTAGATTTTTTTCAATTTCTAACAATAATTCTAAAACATTTTTTTTCACCTTTGAATCTGGATGAAATAAATTCATTGACAACAATTCTATACCATCATTTTGATCAAAAGAATCAAGTTTATCAGAATTTGTATCATTTAAGGAATACGAAGGTAATAGGTAAACGTTTAACAAAAAGATTTCCGCCATTCTTGCTGAGGTTAAGTACTTCAAGAAAGAAGAATAAATTTCATTGATTTTAATCAGAGATAAATTTGGATTTCTTGAAAGGGATAATAAATGATAGGGTACATCCACCCATAAGCCAAGATTATTTAATATGTTTTGTTTATCGAAATAATAGAATAATGTTCTTTCATAGTTTTTACTGGCTAAAATTTTACTATTCTTATAGACAATATAATATGTCCGAAGATCGTTTGCGCGATCCGTTTTTGAAGACCAGTAGTACCCAGAACCAGGGATTATATATGGACTTCTATTATATGAAGAACCAGGAATGAAAGAAAGACTGTCAGAATTACTGGATTTTCTAGATCTCGAACCAAACATGTTAATGCTAAATGGGCTATTAATGGAATTTGCATTTCGAAATTTATTAGAAATTTCCTCTGAAAAAAAATCATTGTCCTTCTCACTTTGAAATATTCTTAATATTTGATTTATATGTTGTCTGAAAGTTAATAAAATCGTTTGATCATCTTGTTTTAGATAAATCATCGATTGTAGTTTTGATAAGAAATTAGCATCTTCTAAAATTATTGGATTTTCTTGATTTCTTATTTTATTATTCATAAATGAAGTGTTTATATGTTGAAGCTCATTAGGGTTCAAAAAATCAGATTCGTAGCTATTTATTGTTGTCAATGGGGTACATGTATTAGTGAAGCTCAGATTTGCATTAATATTATTATTTATGATTGACCCATTAGGATTTGTAGTGATATTATTTCCAGAGTATAAAGAAGCAACTGGATTCAAAGATTCATTTCCAGTAGTATTAATATCATCATCATTATAATATTGACTTGAAGCATAATAACTTGAATAGGGAGTTGAGTTTGACAAACTTTTTGTGCTATTTCCTTTAAAACTTGAATCAACAGACGAAGCACTTGTATAACAACTAGCTCTACTATTTGTACTATTATTATTGTTATTATTATTAAAACTTTTAATTGAAAAAGATTTAGTGATTGAATGGTATAATTGAGTTGATTGATTAGAGATTGAATGTGAACGAGAAGGAGGAGGAAGGATATTATTATATTGAGCCTGATTTTGAGCTTGAGAAGAAAGAATATTTGGATTTGAAACAGAAGAAGTTGATAAAAATAATTCATTTGTTTCCATATCATATAATACATCCCATAATTCATCATGTAATTTAAAAGTTGGATTTGCAGTTCCAGCAAAAAACCAATCTAAAGATTCAATTAAATCATATTTTGATAAATCAATATATGGAAAAGTTTTATTTAATATACCAGATAATATACCACCACCAGAAATTAAATTTATAGTTGAAAAAATATATTGACAAATTTCATTAGCAGGTTTTTTATTACCAAGATAAAAAATTTTTTTATGAGTTAAAAATGCATTAATTAAAACAATTATTGTTGGAGTTGATTTACCATAAATTGTTAATTCGGGATAAAAATTAGAATAAATTAAAGTTGAATTTAAAAATTGATTAAAAAATAATTTTATTGAAGAATCATCAATTGATTGAGGTAATTGTAATAAAGGAATTCTTAAAGGAATTTTAAAATTTAAATAATTTAAAAAAATTTCAATATGATTATTTTTAATATTTAAAGAATTATTTTTAATATTATTATTAATATTATTTTTAATAATTAAAGTAAAATTAGTATTATTTTTATTTTTATTTGTATTAAATAAAGATAATAAATAATTTATATGATTATCAATTGGAAAATTTAAAATTGAATTAATTAATAAATTTTTTTCGAAATTTATTGAAGGTAAATTATTTAAAATTGGTAAATTATTTAAAGTATCATAAAGATTTTTAAGTATTAATTGAGATTGATTTAAATTTGAATTTGAATTTAAATTTTTTGAATGTATCTGAATTTCAAATAATTTATCTAAAGTTATTAATAATAAAGGTTTAAAAATTTGAAAAAAATGATAATTTGTTGCTAAAGCTAAACCTTTAATGATTGTATTTCTATGAACATTTTGATTGAATCTAGTATTAACGACATTTAATATGAATAAAATATCATCATCATATTCGAATTTATTGCTATTATTATTTTGAAAATCATTATAATCATTATCAAAGTTATTTTCATTTTCATTATTATTATTTTCATTATTATTATTATTATGATTATTATTATTATTATCGATGAAATATTTATAAGAATTTGAATTTTTATGTTTATGTAAAATAATTATTGTCCAATCTTGAGATCTAGTATGAATTTGATCAGGTAATAATAATTCAGGAAAATAAGGTAAATCACCAGGAATTTTAGTTGGATATTGATGATTAATTGTTGGACCTAAATTTATATCAAATTCTGATGATATTAAGTATTTTATTGCTTTATTATTCGAGAACATTTTTTTATATCTTATATTATATTATATTATATTATATTATTCTATATTATATATCTATATTTTTCATTATTTTTATAGGAATATAGAGTATAAATATATACTTTATATATATATATATATATATAAATAAATTATATATACATAAGTATATAAATTATACACTTTTTATTTATTTGTGAGAAATATAGTATTTAGTAATTAAGGAATATTAATAGAAAGTTATACCATAGACATACAATTTTTTTTAGAAGAAAGATATGATTTTGAATTGTGATTGAATGAATTATTGTATTGTATTATATTGTATTAATGTAAAACAAATAATATTAAGAAAAGGGAATAATATAATAAATTTTAGATTGAAAAAAATATTTATATTTTAGAAATTGAGATGAAGATGAATATTGAGATTGAGACTGAGATTGAGATTTAATGAAATTGAGATTTATTGAATATGAAATTAGAATTGAAATTGGAATTGAGATTTATTTGTTATTTTATTATTATTAATATGATATTATGATATAATTATTATTAATTTAGTTGAAATTAGGTAAAAATCAGATGAAAAATGTTATGAAGATGTAAGAGATTATAAATGTTATGAAATATAAGTTTTAATGGACCAAAATAAATAACTTGAACAAGTTATTTTTTATTTTAGTTACAACGTTTTTTTTTTATTAAATTTCTATTGTTATCTTTAAGTTTTTAACATTTTATCACTTTAAATGTATTGTGTATTTTTATATAATTTAGGTGTTTTTTTTATGTGTTTTTTTAATATATTTTGTAATTTTGTAATTTTTTCAGGTTTTTCAGTTTTTATATGTGAAATTTGAATGTTTTATGTTAGAAAGAAAACGAAAATAATAATTAAAGTACGGATTCAGCACTGTGGAGCAGAGGTTATGGCTAGAACAGGTGTGTCACATCACAGTCTCAAGACAGAAAGTTGTCTGAATAAAGGGATGAAGTCGAGAATTAAAAGCGTAGCTGTTCTACTATTGAGAGGTATTTCTCGTGATCTTCAAGTGAAGAAAGCAAAAGTAGTAAAGGTAAATAGTATCATTTTAGAAGGATAATACTTTATGATAAAGGCAGAGTTGAGTGGAGCAGAGCGGGTGAGCTCGCCAACTCAGAACAATGAAATGAGAAATAATAGCCATCAGGGAAATAATAGGCCATTTTTGTACAGTGAACCGTAACTGAAAGAATGGCCACCGGTGAGAAGAGAAGAAAAGTGAGGTGTTCTCTTGTTCGGACGCGTGTTGAGTGTCCAACCTGAGGACACCGTGAGGACACCGTGAGGACAGACTGACCACTACTATGGGTATGGGACTCTGTTTGGACACTGAGCACCCACTGAAAATACGCTGGAATTACGCTGGAATTACGCTGGAATTACGCTGGAGCCACAATAAAGCCTCCAGGAGCCACGCAAAAAGACACGCAGAAACCATGCCTCACCTCCTTCAGTTAGGTAAGCAACCTTTGGTGGGCAGATCTTTCTCTGGGAGAGGTCTCGACCTGTGAGTTATCCTCGGCCAGTAACGTTAAAGAGTTCTGAACCTGAAACTGGAAAGAGTCCGACGATGTTCTCGGTTGTAACGTTCGGCAAAGTCACTTGTCGCAAAGTGAACTCAGTGAAATTTCCAAATTTGAAGATTTGTTTTTTTAAGATTGTGCAAGGTCAGCTGACATCGCACGTGGCTTGTGTTTGTGAGTCATTTGCCACTTCCAGATCTATGGTTTCTTACATTATTTTGACTTACATCTTTGAAAATATTCTCGAGAATTTTGACCTTGGATTTTGTTGTGGACCCATAATGGTTCTAAGCTAAGGCAGAATCGAAGTGAATAACTTTTTTATTACTGGATGCTTGATTGAATAATAGATTGATAGGATGGATAATGTAATATAATAAGTAAAGTAAAGTAAAGTAAACTACTTTTAAAGAGGTTAATCTCATAGAAGAATAAGAGGAAAAAGACGAATAAAAAGGAAAACAAAACCAAGAAAAAATTAAATTAGTTGTTGTAGTAGTAGTAATAGTAGTAGTAGTAAATAAAAAAAAAATCATCATGTTTAATTCCATTTCAAAAAATATTTTGAAAAATTCTTCAAAATCTATAACTTTAGCTAAAAAAAGTTATAATTATTCAAATTTAATATCTTATCGTTCATATTCTTTATCATTGAATGAACAAAATTTAATTTCTAAACATGTTGATGAAATTGATCCAGAAATGTTTGAAATTTTAAATAATGAAAAAAAAAGACAAAAAAATTCAATTACTTTAATACCTTCAGAAAATTTCACATCCCAATCTGTAATGGATTTATTAGGATCTCAAATGCAAAATAAATATTCTGAAGGTTATCCTGGTGAAAGATATTATGGTGGTAATGAATTTATTGATAAAGCAGAATCTCTTTGTCAAAAAAGAGCTTTAGAAGCTTTTAATTTAGATCCTGAAAAATGGGGTGTTAATGTACAATCTTTATCTGGTGCACCTGCAAATCTTTATACATATTCTGCAATTTTAAATGTTGGTGATAGATTAATGGGTTTAGATTTACCACATGGTGGACATTTATCTCATGGTTATCAAACAAATTCAACAAAAATTTCTTATGTTTCAAAATATTTTCAAACAATGCCATATAGATTAAATGAAGAAACTGGTTTAATTGATTATGATGCTTTAGAAAAATCTGCAATATTATTTAGACCAAAAATTATTGTTGCAGGTGCTTCTGCTTATTCAAGAATTATTAATTATAAAAAAATGAAAGAAATTGGTGATAAAGTTGGTGCATATATTATGTCTGATATGGCTCATATTTCTGGTTTAGTTTCTGCAAATGTAACAGATTCTCCATTTCCATATTCTGATATTGTTACAACTACAACTCATAAATCTCTTAGAGGTCCAAGAGGTGCAATGATTTTTTATAGAAAAGGTATTAAAAAAATTACTAAAAAAGGTAAAGAAATTTATTATGATTTAGATAAAAAAATAAATTTTTCTGTATTTCCTGGTCATCAAGGTGGTCCACATAATCATACAATTTCTGCTTTAGCTGTCGCTTTAAAACAAGTTCAAACTATAGAATTTAAAGAATATCAAAAAAAAATAATTAAAAATGCAAAATTTTTTGCAAATTCTTTAATTAATAAAAATTTTAAATTAGTTTCAAATGGTACAGATACTCATTTAATTTTAATTGATTTAAAAAATAAAAATATTGATGGTGCAAGAGTTGAAGCAATTCTTGAAAGGATTCAAATTGCTGCAAATAAAAATACAATTCCTGGTGATAAATCTGCTTTATTTCCAAATGGTTTAAGAGTTGGAACACCTGCAATGACTACAAGAGGTTTTGAAGAAAATGAATTTGAAAAAGTTTCTGAATATATTAATAAAGCTGTTGAATTAGCTGTTAAAATTAAATCAAAAGTTCAAGGTGATTCTCCAAAATCTTTATTAATGAATTTTAAAATTGAAGCTGATAAAGATCCAGAAATCAAACAATTATCTAAAGAAGTTAGTGATTGGGTTAGTCAGTATCCTGTTCCTGGTGAACTTCCTTAAATTGGATTACTTTATTTTTTTTACTCAATATTTAATATTCAATATTACATCACTATATTCTTGTAACAGTAACTGTAGAGTATTATTGTTTCAGCAGCTTCGCCACAAAGTGTTCTCATTCCGCAAGCAGAACTGCTCAGCCTTCGATGGCCGTTAATTGTTGAAGTGTTGTAAAAGCAGCAGTGCAAATTCCCAAGTGAGAAGAATCAATTGCATGCCAAAACAAACGCAGGCACAAACAGCGGATCAAGGAGCGGATCAAGTGGCTCAGTACGTGGCGGAACTTGGATGGCTGGTACCTTTGCTGGTACCATTGCTGGTACCTTTGCTGGTACCTCCGCTGTCTTTGTCCTTGTCTTGGCCTTTACTGGCGCTGTGTCTGGAAGCGGGAATTCTGAGCCAGATTTCCACCGCGTGGAGACCTGCGAAGATCCACGAGAATGAAGAATGAATCCTGAAGCAGAGCAGAGCAGTAGTGGTAGTAGTGGTAGTAGTGGTAGTAGTGGTAGTAGTGGTAGTAGTGGTAGTAGTGGTAGTAGTGGTAGTAGTGGTAGTAGTGGTGGTAGTAGTAGCAGTATTAATTATCACTCTTTCTTTAACACTCAGTTTTTGGTGGTGAAGTTAACTTTCTGTTACCAAAACTACTTACTGTACTCTAGAGCAAATATCCAAGTATCCAGATATCCCAAATATCCAAATCTTCGTAACATTTGCACTGTTAACCATATTTATCATATTTATCTTATTTATCATATTTATTTCTATCTTTATTTTTATATCTATTTCTATTCTAATTTACTTTACTCTATTCTATTCTATTTTATTTACTTTTGACGTAAGTCCTTTAACTTCTTATATCATTTCTTATTTATTTGCATTTATATTTATTTATTTATTATCTTTAATTATTATTTATTATTTGTTTGCATGCTCAAGTCAAATTCAATCCACTTTCAAACTCAAGCTTAAACACTATTTACAGCTTATTGTATTGTTCAACTCCTGTATCAAATTATATTTCACATTCCATCTACAACTAATTCACTCTCAATCTTTTGTAAAATAATAAAATAGAAATAATACTGATACTAAAAAATCATTGGTTAAATCAAAAACCACAATTTATTTCAAAGAACAATTACTTTCACTCTCTTTTGTTTTATTCTTTACTCTTAATCTTTATCTTGAATTTTTATTACAGTATCTGTTATCTATTTTTCATTCAATTCTTTACTCTTTATTCTTTATTCTTTATTCTTTATTCTTTATTCTCTATTTTCTATTTTTTATTTTCTATTTTCTATTCTTTATTCTTTAATATATCACCAATATTAACTTATAATATTCAATCTTTTAATCTTTAAATATTTAACACTACAATTATATCAATCCTATATCCATCATATATCAATTTATACCTCAAATCACAAAACTCTCACTCTTATAATTAATGACTTCAGTTCAAATATCTCATAGTTCTTCAACTCCATATATAGGAAATGATCAAATATCTGATATTAATGATAATGAAGATTTTAATTCTTCAATCATTAATAAAAATATCAATTCAAATAATATAGATTATAACAACAAAAATAATCAAAATGATTATTATACATCTATTGATTATACTACTACAAATAATAACGATAATAACAATGATAATCTTAATGTTAATGATAATGATCACAATCATGCTCAGGTGCATAACCAATCTACTAATAACTCAAACCTCAATGACATAGATATCAATCTTGAGTTAAATACTGATAATAACTTAACTTCAACCGCCATATCAAATTCAATTAATAATACTGATAATAATATTACCAATTCTAATCAAAATGATATCAATAATGATGATAAAATAAATGAAGATGAATCTAAAAATCAATTATGTAAACGTTGTTTATTACCAATAATTGAAGGTCATGCTTTCGAATTAGGTGATGATAGATGGCATATGGATTGTTTTAGTTGTTCAAATTGTTCAAAACAATTAGGTATTGATTCTGAATTTTTAGTGTTAGGTACTGGTGCTTTAGTTTGTGAAGATTGTACTTATTATTGTAAAGCTTGTCATAAAAAAATAAGTGATTTAGCTATATTAACTGGTGATGAAGCTTATTGCTCAAATTGTTTTTGTTGTAGAAATTGTAAAAAAAGAATTGAAGTTTATAGATATGCAAGAACTTCAAAAGGTTTATTTTGTATGGAATGTCATGAAAAATTATTAGCTAAAAGAAGGAAACATGAAGCTGAAAGGAAAGCAAGAGATGTTGCTAAAAAATTACAATCTTTACAACAACAACAACAACAGCAACAATTTAGAAATAAATCTCTTCCTGCAATTCCTCCTGAAAATAATTTACCAACTCAATCTCAAACTACTAATAATACTCCAAGAATGAATTCAAATTTAAATTTAAACTCAAATCCAAATTCTAATCAAACTCCAATTCAACAAAATTCTCTCTATCAACCACATTCTCAACCTCATAGTCTGTATAATCCTACATCTCAATTAATTTCTCAATCTCAACAACAACAACCAACACAATCTCAGTCACAACCTCAATCTCATATTCAATCTTTTACTTCCAATTCAAATTATATCTCAAATTATACAATTAATACTCCAACTTCTGCAACAATACCAACAAATTCAAATATTAACTCCAAAAAAAGAAATTCTTTATTTTTATTAAAAAATTCTAATTATAGTTCTAATAGTTTAAGATCAAATTCAAAATCTCCTCCACCAAAAATTGATATTCCAATATTAATGGATGATTTATTACCTTCAAAGAAACAGGCTCAACAAAAAAATGATGATGCTAATTCAATCACTTCTCCAACTGAACTAGCTCCTCCTTTTCAAATAGAAAGAGATAATATTCAACTTCTTCCTTCAAGATCTTCAAGTGGTAATTCTCAATTAACTGCAAAAAGTTCCATAAGATCTGATAAAATCTCAAATCAAGTTCTATCCATTTCATCTGATAATAATAATATCAGTAATATCAATAATAATAATAGAATGGTACCTCTGAATTTTAATCTTAGTCAACCACCCAAGAAGAAACCAATTTCACGTTCAATAACTCCAGATGAAGTCTCTCGACAATCATTCATTACTTCAAACAATAGTAGTGGCAGTAGTAGTAGTAGTAACACTACTACTAATACAAGCACTAATAATAATAATAATAATAATAATAATAATAATAATAATAATAATAATAATAATAATAATAATAATAATAATAATAATAATAATAATAATAATA
>BCKQ01000004.1:101420-209607 GCA_001600695.1 Ascoidea asiatica | reverse complement strand
TAATAATAATAATAATAATAATAATAATAATAATAATAATAATAATAATAATAATAATAATAATAATAATAATAATAATAATAATAATAATAATATCCGTAACACTCATTTGTCCCCAATGGCAATTCATAATAGAAAAACTGTTGTGTTAGGAGATGATGATATGCAAAAACATGATTTCATTCAATTTAAACAAAATAAACCTAAAAGTCCAATTGACATAACTAACCCAAACTTTAATACGGATTTCATTTCAAAATATGCAAATATATCTTCAATTATGGAATCACCTTCTAAACCTATTGATAGAGATAATTTTATTGATATGGATTCTGATAACACTTCTTTGGTTGAATCGAATTATGATAAATCTTCAAAAGATATATCAAACTTGAAGGATAATAATTTTTTGAAATCTGAAAATAATATACATCTTAATCTTTCAGAATCAAATACTCATAAGTTAAAAGATGAAAATGATTCTCATACTACATATCCTAATACTCCAACTAGAATGAATAAATTATTAAAATTCAATGATAAATCGAATAATGAATCAAATGGTTCTATTCCTTCAACTCAATCTACTTCCAAATCTAAATTCTCAAGTATTACAAGATCATTATCAATAAAATCTCCCAAAACTCCAAAGTCTATCATTAATAACCTTTCTGGTAAACATAGAAGATCACAAAGTAATTCAGGTAATTCTAATGATCAATCAAATAGTAATTTAAAGCACAGTAAAGAAAGATCAAGTGGCAATTATCTGTTTTCTTTAGATCCTAATTTAGCTTCAGAAAGGAATAAAGAATCTATGTTAGAAACTCCAAAATTAGGTCATAATAGAATCAAATCTGAAGCTTCACCTGTATCTGCAACTTCCGTATTTGCAACACCTCCATTGCCTTCGTATTCTTCTCATGCTAGATCTTCTTCAGATAATATAAATTCTTCTATTTTAGATGGAAGCTTTTATAAAATTCTGGCAAGCTTATCACCTAATGTAAATGCTGCTAATACCTTTAAAGCAACCAGTCTGGCTGAATTAGAATTAAGATCTTTGAAAGCCGAAATTCATGGAATGAATAAACAAGTGAGTTCTTTACGAAATGAAATTTCTGACCTTGTGGATAGAAGAGATAATCTAAATCTCGAAATTATGGATTTAACAGAAGGATTAAATCGTATTAAGCGTGAATTAGATCTTCAGAAAAGAACATTTGAACAAAATCAAAAAATTTTGCAAAAAGCTTCTGTTAAATCTGAAGATCAGTCAACTTATATCACCACTCCTCTCGTCACTCAGAGTCATTTCAATAATTATTTAAACTCTAGTAATGGTAATTTGAATAGTTCTTCTTCTTCTCATACCTTAAACAATAAGCCAAGTACTTCAAATATCAATTCAGTTGCTTATAATGATAATAATATTATTGTAACTCAGCCTTACGCTTCGTCATCAATTTCTCCAATTGAAGAGCATGGTAACGGGTCATTAGACTTAAATGAGGCATCTAAATTCAAAACTAAGGGTAGATTTTGGAAAAGAACTCAGGTTGGTAAACCCTTTGGAAAATTGACTGGAAAGGATGCAAAAAATCTAATATCTTTACCTAATTCCCAATCTTTTAGTGGTAGCTCAAACCAACTTCAGCCAAATTCTTCAGTTAACTCTTTAATGAGTCATGCTATAAGTATGAATAGTATCACTAATCATTCAAACAATGCTTCAGATCAGGAAACAGGAGTAAGCTTAGAAGATAGAGTTAAAAAAGAAAAAAGAAACATTCCTATTTTAATCACTACTTGTATACAAGAAATTGAAAGGGAAGGTTTAGATAGTGAAGGAATTTATCGTAAAAGTGGGGGAAGCTCTCAAATTGAGTTGATAGAAAAATCTTTTGAAAATCTTGGAGAAGGTCAAACCACATCGCCTGAACTTGAAGAAGCATTAAACTGTGATATCAATGCAGTAACAAGTGCCTTAAAAAGATTTTTACGTCGTCTTCCAGAGCCGGTTATCACATACTCTTGTTATGAATCTTTTATTAATGTTTATAAGTTGAAAACCTTGGACAAAAAAATTGAGAGATTACACAAAATTGTTGAAACTCTCCCTGAATCTCATAAAACAATTTTATATGTATTATCAAAGCATTTATGTTTGATATCGGAAAATTCTGATGTTAATCTTATGAGTATTCATAACTTGGCTATTGTTTTTGCTCCAACACTAGTGAGAGATTTGACTGGAGAGAGAGATATTATAGATATGCAGGCAAAAAATGATGTAACTGGGGTATTGATCAAAAACTATGCTGGAATTTTCAAGGATGTAAACCTCTAAACTAATTCTTTTTCTGGGAAAAAAATGATTTTGGATTTCATTTAACTTTTTTTTGTAGATTTATTTTTGTTTGTTATATTTTTATTACGTTACTTGTGTTATTTACTCTTTTTTTTGTTTTTATTTTATCTGATTGTATAGCACTTTTTTTTTTTTGTTGATACAATATTCGTTTTTTCTTTTTTTTTTTTTTTTTTTTTTTTTGGGCATTGTCAGACATTTTGAAATTTTAATTTTACTTGGTTTTCTCGCTTCATCAAGCCCTAATGAACGATTTCTAGAGTAATATCAAGATTCTTAATTTTTTATTTATTTCTTGAACTTTAGTTCTTCCTTTTTTGTTTATTTATTTTCACAATCTGAAAATATTCGGGTAATAAATGTAAATGTTAGTTTTTCAAAATAAATGATTGTAATACTAAAGTAATATTTTACTCCAGACTCTAGATCTATTCCTCAAGCGCATTAAATGGACACTCAAAAGTGACCTAAATTGAGAGTGGGCCCAATTTATGAAAAGTGCTGGTGTACCGGTACTCTTGTGCTGTACCGATATCGCGAGTTGAGCTCTCTAGATTACGTTACCCCTTTTAAATACAAACATCCTCAAAGACACAGTCAGATATCATATTAAAATATTTGACAATCTTTTATTAATACCTAGCTGTAGAGCCGAATTAAGATTCTTTCATAGAAGATTTTTTTATTCATTAACTTATTCTTATAATCAATATCTTTAGTATTACTATCAATTGATAGCTATTGATTTATATCCAAAAACACAGCTTTTTGAAGAAAACCAAAAAATTTCACGTTTTTTTCAATAGTGTATTAGTTTATGGATTTTATGGTATCAACCTTGTGCAAGTTTACAAAATTTAGTTCTCAAATTTATCTATAATTACTATTATGTCCTTTTCAGAATCTACAGCTACTCCGTCTAAACTCTTTAGAAGAATTCGTATGTAAGAAATCCTTTCAGTTTTAATTCATTGTTTTGATACTAGCACAATCTATCAAACCAAAATCAAAACAACTGAAATAGAAGTTAATATAGCAATTCAAGTTTACTAATCTAGAAGTTTTTATTTAGGTAGAGCATGTCAAGCCAATGAGCCAGATATGGCTCTTAACTTTGAGATTGCTGATTTAATCAATGAAAAGCAAGGTGCAGCGTATGTTTTTTTTTCAAATTTTTTTTAATCATTCCATAAACTTTTTTTTGATTTTATCATTCTAACAACTTTTTGTTTTAGACCTCATGAAGCTGCTGCAAATGTAGTGAACTTAATTAATCACCGAGACCCATATATTGCGATGAATGCCCTTAATTTATTGGATGTTCTTGTTAAGAATTGTGGATATCCATTTCATTTACAAATTTCAAGAAAAGAATTTTTGAATTCTTTGGTTAAAAGATTTCCTGAAAGACCACCTGCTAGATATACAAGAGTCCAAAAAATTATCTTAACATATATTGAAGAATGGACTCAGACAATTGGCAAAACTTCGCGTTATAAGGAAGATTTGGGTTTCATTAGAGATATGCACAGGCTATTAGCTTATAAAGGTTATATATTTCCTGAAGTTAAGGCCCAGGATTTCGCTGTTTTGAATCCTTCTGATAATTTGAAATCTTTGACTGAAATCCATAAGGAAGAAAAACTTGCAATGTCTGCTAAGTTGCAGGAATTGATTAGAAGAGGTAGACCTGGTGATTTAAAGGAGGCAAATAAGCTTATGAAGATAATGTCTGGCTTCCAAGAAGATGAAGAGGCTATAAAATCATCCAAAGCTAAATTAACTGAAGATATTAATAAATTGAAAGTTAAAGCAGAAGTTTTATCTGAAATGTTAGATAGTTATCAACCCGAGAGTGATGATTCGTCAACTTTTGAGACTATGTCAGAGTTATATAATGCCTTAAAAGTTTCAACTCCAAAACTTCAAGGTTTAGTGGAGGAAGATAATGAAGATGAAGAATCAGTAGCCGAATTGATTGAGTTCAGCGAACTTGCTAATTCTCTTATTAAAAAATACGATTTACTAAAAAACAATGATTATGAGGCTGCTTCAAAAATTCAAACAAATGGAAATTCAGCAAATTTAATCAATTTTGATGACGATGTAAGTCCAAATAGTAATTCTTCATCTCACCCACCAAATATGAACAAATCTGATAATATTTTGGATTTATTAGGCGATTTAGACTTATCTGGTTCTAATAATACCAATTCCTCTAATTCAACTTCTAATATCCTAGATCTAAATAATCTTTATGGCCAATCAGGTAGTATAACTTTACCAACAACTACAAATCCTAGTAGTCAGAATCCAACGTCCCAGCAAGCTTCATCCATGAATGCTTTTGATTCCTTGAAAAATTTACAAAACTTAGACAAAATGAGTCAAGCACCTTTACAACAAGGAAATCAAAGCAATTCTTATAACCAGTCTGGTGATCTTTTAGGATTGGATTCTCTATTAGGATTATCGAATTCTCCAATAAAATCCAATACTAATAACTCAGAAAACTCTTCAATTCAACCCTCCAAACTTACAATTCATAAATCAGAAAATTTACGAATTGATTACGAGGTGGAACGTAAGGAAGAAAACTCAATTTCTGTTAAAGTTCTTTTCTCTAATTTATCCTTGTTTTCTCAAATTGATAGTTTAACAAATCTTATTGCAGTGCCAAAATCGTTAAAATTAACTTTGGATCCTCAATCAAATAACTTTTTAAGACCAATGCAGGAAAATGGAATCATTCAATCTTTAACTGTTGGTAATGTCAAGAAGAATCAAGCAGTTAAAATCAAATGGAAATGCAATTATATAATAAATGGAGGAGCCGTCGAGGAAACTGGAGTTAGCACTTTACCCAAAGCATAAATAATTTAGATCTATATTAAATCTTCATATTCTATATACTATATATGATTAAATGATTCTGAATTTTAGTTTGTCCTTCTAGATTGATTTTTCTGACTAATTAAAAGTAGTTATTCAACAATAGATATAATAACAAATTTTTTTAACTTTCTTTAAATTTATTTTATTATGACCTTGACTGTGAAACTTTCCTTAACTTTCTTTCTTTTAAAAATTGTTATAATCAACATTAAAGTGCAACACAAATCCGACAGTTTGATTATATAGGATTGGAACATCAGGTATTGATCATATTTTATTCTTTTGGTATAAATTTTTTTTTGTATTCTATGATTTACTATTCCATGTAGCAATTGCCTTATATTTGAAGAATGAATTCATACTATTTTTGTAAAATCAATCGAAAATAACACTATTTGGACTAAAATATTTCCCAATTTCTGAAAGGTTCAGCACATATGAAATAAAAAGAACTGGTAAGTTGCCTTTATTAAATCATAGACCAAATAAGTCTGCGACAGTTACGATATGTAAACATTTATTTCAAAATCTTCTTCAAGTTCTGTGTCTTTAATCTTTTGGTTTAAATTTAGTTCTTCGTCATCAAATATTAATTTTAATTTGTTTATATTTGCCGGATTCACATTTTTTTTCTCTAAATAATATTTAGCTACATTTATAAGTGGTGTATCTCCATTAACTTTAACTTCAATTCTTTTATTATCAGAACCCTTTATTCCGATAATAAAATGACCATCATCATTTACTTGTGTGTCAATTGCTTCATCAGTTTTTGATTCTTTTAAAATGTTTTGAATATCTTCGATATCCTCAAGATCTTCTTCGTCTATATCTTCATTTTCACGATTCAACCCATTCTTATTTAGGATATCATCGTTAATGAATTCCTCAACCTCTTCAATATCATTGGGTATTAGTGTCTGTTTTTGTTTTCTTTCTAAAAGAATAACTTCAGCTTGCTCCTTTGTCACTAATTTTATTTCCACATAGGTTTTCATAGAATCTACAATAGGTGGTTCAATCATTAGAGAGCTTGGCTTCATGTATTCAAATAGTTTAATGGAATCTTTCCATATGAAAAGAACTCTAGATAAGGAATAAAGAGGACGATCTATAGGATTAATGAAAAAATTTTTGGCAAAATGCTTTAAAGAGGCTGATATAACTTTTTTAAGTTTTTTTTCACCTGAAATTTCAACTTGAACAACCTGATTAATGGTTCCAGGTAATAGAGACCTAACGGTGAAAGCATAAATTCTCTTTATTTCTTTGTCACTAATTACAGGGAAAGTCTGTGAACTTAATTTACTTGGCATAGAACCAACACCTTTATTATTAATATTGTGTATGCTTGATACAAGTTCGGGTTTTGGAGAGTTCATACGTTCTTCTAAGGATTTTAAAGTTTTTTCAAACTGATTATAGGTCTTTAAATCGGATAAATATTCTTCGTTATCAGAAAATAGTTCAACAGTTGTGCTTTTTTTTTTTAAATACCTTTTAAGAGGCGAAATTATTGGAGGAGGAGTTATAGAAAGTATAGAAGCTGAGATTTTTTGTCTTTTATTAGGATTTGAAAGAGAAGGTTTATAATCTTCTAAATCCAGCATATCATCATATAAATCTTCAATATCCTTGGAGAAAATTGGTTTTATTTTGGATAGTACACAATCTACTCCGATTTTATCATTATTTTTATTTTTTTCCAAAGTTAAGGAACTAGCATCTTCTGTTAAGTCTATTTTATCTGATTTTGGCAAATCCTGTATGAACTCTAATTCCTCTTGTTCTTTCTTATGTTTTTTTAATCTTCTTGATTTTTTCTTTTCCTTTTTCTTTTCTCTTTTTTCTGCTTTTTTCTTTTCTTTCCTCATATAATTCTCTTGAAATTTTTTAGGGTTTGAGAGTAAAAAAAAATCAACATCATCTTCATCATCCGACAATTTATCCATTGCTTTTACCTAAACGGTTTGTGCTTTAAGTGAAAAAAAGAAGTAACGAATATATTCATGAAATACCCTCTGGTTACACTGATGCTAATATTCTTTAGTTCAATAATATTTAATTATATTCTAAAAGCATTAAACAATAAACTTCCTCAAAATAAATATATTTTCAAGTGATGAATCAATGCTTGAATCAATGTTTTCATTTAACAGAGTCCAGCACGTATATCCGCATTTGCGGTTTACATAATCCAAATACGGATCAAATAACATTTATATTTTTTGAACGGCATTTTTAATTTTATGCGGATCCGGAGTTACCCAATAATTATCAGAGTGCAGCTATACTTTGTCCCAATTTCTACTTGTTTTTGTCCTGAGTTTGGGGAAAGCAACAAACCCACAGGCTTCGAGGCTTTCAACTATTGATAATTATCTAAATTATCTAAATGGATTTTCAATGATGAGAGTTTATCCTCTTTTACAATGAAAAAAGTTTGAATAATTAAATCAATTGTATATATTTTAATCAAGTTCAATCAATTTATCAAAGATTCTTAAGCAACTTTTAATTGATTTAATTTAAGATTTGATTCAAGATTTTATGAATTTATATTATTACTAATGCTGCAGAAACAAATTAGAGCAGAGTTTTCTCCTTCGTTGGCATCTGCGAATAAACTGAATTCTTTTTATTATGATTCTAAGGATTTAATCCTTAAAACTCCATCAGTTATAACTTCAACTTTGTTTAACATTTATCCTTTTTTGTTGATTTTTAACGAAGTTTTAAATATTTTTTTATGGACTTCAACTTCTGTAGAGACTCAAAATGACTTCTATTACGCAAATTTTTTATTTATATTGATAGTTAATTTAATTTTATTCTATTATAATTTATTGATTATTCCAGGTTTTATTTTTGTTACTTGCTACTTCATTTATATTGTCAAGTTTTATTATTCTGGTGATTTAAATTCAATGAACAATACTCAAATTATAGATGATTCCAATCTTAATAAATCTGATTTCAGTGATTTATATTCAAAAAGAAATAATTCTTCAAATTTATCTTTTTCTTCAATTCAATCAAGCGAAAATAATTTTCAGTCTATAAATGATTTGCAAGAAGTTATAAATATTTTCAATATCATTATTATGAAAGTTGAAGTTTTATTGGGAATATCTTCATTGGATGATATTTCAATTGGAGATTCTTCCATGACTTCTAATAGCACAAATAAAAACAATTATAACAATAATTATAATAGTAATAGCAATAATGATTATGAATTTCAATCATATGAAAACAAAAAACTACTAAATCTTCAGAAAATAATAAATTTTCCAAAAAATTACGGATATTTTAGAATTTTGCTAACAATATTTCTATTTTACCCAATTTATTTATTTGTAATCATAAGAAAAATTGTCACAATTAAAAATTTATTTATAATCTTATTGAATATAATATTTTTCAATAACTCTCCGATAATTATTGCTACAAAAAAACTACTTTGGAGAAGTAAATATATAAGAATATCAATTGATTTATTGAAAAGCTTTTTTATAGTATAAAATTAAAATAAATATACTCAATTATAGTTCAAATTTAATCATATATGTAATGCAAATAACATTCGAAAATTTGTTTAGTCAATCACTCAAAGCCCAAATTTTAACATTACCATCGTCTCCACCAGTTATTAAATATTCTTCTTCAATATCAAAAAAATTATAAATCGGAGACCATTTAACACAATTAATCTCATATACTTCATGAGAAAATTCATGTATTGCAACCACCTCCCAATCAGTAGGCTCGATCTCTTTATATACCACTAATTTACCATCAGAGCCAACACTAGCAATTTTACCAGAATTTTCACTCCAGGATATTGAGTATATTGTTCTATTATGAACTTGTGGTAATTCTGCTTCTAAAATCCATTCTTCTTCATTATTTGAATCAAATTTTATTGTCGAAGGAATTCCATTATTACTGGAATTGTTATTAAAATCAGTAGAAGATTTTATTCTTTTCCATATTTTTATAGTTAAATCGTCACTACAGCTAGCCAATCTTATATGTGTTTCATAAAGGTCATTCACTTTTGAATTTTTTTTTTTTTTTTCAAAATCTACACACCAAACAGTTCCTTCATGATCAGTTAATTCAGAAATACATGTCCAATCATCACTATCATCAAAATCAGGTTTCCATAATTTTATCGTATCATCATAAGAACAAGAAGCTAATAATTCTTCTCTAGGGTGCCAAGTAACATTTTTAACATCTTGAGTATGATCAGTTAAAACAGAAATACATTCAAATTCTTCATTATTATCATCAGATTCCCAAATCCAGATTGATTTATCTCTTGAACAAGAAGCTAAATATTTACCATCAGAAGACCAACTTACTGATTTAATTTCATTCTCATGACCTTCAATAATCGCCATTAACTCCCAATCTGTATTTGAATTATCAAAGGATAAAAAATAGTCTGCATTATTTAATATTGATTCATTTGCATCATCCGTTAATGAATCTTTACCCCAAATTGAAATCGTGGAGTCAAAAGAACCAGCAGCTAAACTTGGAAAACTTCCTATAGGTTTCCAAGAAATTGATCGTATTGATCTTTTATGAGTTAAATCTAAAGTTGCTATGAGCTGATTATTCAATAAGTTATAAATCTTTATTAATTTGTCTGCTGCAACCGCTAAAAGTGGTAATTTATTATGAGCATCTATACTCCAAACAGTACCAGTTCCTTCAACTGTTTTAACTAAAGCTAAATTCGATACCATTTCATAAAAGATAATTTTAAAATTTATTCCAAAACTTCGCCTAAACACAACAAGTATTCGATTTCTATGTTTTAATTACTGTATTCTGCTAGTGATTTCAAATAACTTAAGTCTCTATGAATCTTTTTGCAGATTTATATTTTATTGGCAAATATTTTCATAATTTTGCTGTTACTGTATTATCTGGAAAATCATCAATCTCCGTTTTAGGGCAATTCTAGAACCATTTCTTGAAGCTGTGCTCTCCTTCAAAAACTGTGTAGTAATGCTGTATTCTGTGCTCTGGTCAAGTACTGAATAGATCCACCATAATGGATATAAATAAGCCTGTTTGAAATGCACCCATAGAGCATATAATCTTCCTAGGCTTTTCATGACTACAACAAATATTTCATTAGTAAATAAGTTAAATGAAAAAGAAGGTGCAATGCTTGAAAGTAATTATCAATTAACCAGAAAGAAGACATAAATAAAGGAAATTGTGCTGGAAATGGTTGAAAGAATTTATGTCAAAGAAAGAGGAGGTGTTTATCATGGAGGCAATCAAAATATTAAAGTGACTAGAAACAAAAGACTTATCTATTTTTTCATAGCTTCTCCAATTTTATTAATTACGATATTTCTTCTATCCCAAAACCTGTATAATTCTATAACCACAGATGTTGGATTGATAAAGGACACGCCGAATTCGATTTTTAAAGATCAAGATAACAATTTGATTGCTAAATCAAATGAAAAATTAGATGGTAAATCAAAGCAGGATATAGCTTTAGAAATTAGTGATACCAATAAGTCTAAACAGGAAGAATTAAAAACTGAAAAAAAACAAGATAATCAAGAAAATAAAGAAAAAGAAAATAATGAAAATGATCAAAATGAAGAAAAAAAAGAGATCCTACTAGAACCGATAGTGTATGATCATCCAAATTCAGGTTTAAAAATAGAAGAATATAAAAAAGAAAATGCCACTTTATTCACATTAGCGAGAAATGAAGATATTTTTGGAATTTTAAATTCCATACGAAATGTCGAAGATAGATTCAATAGAAATTATCGCTATGATTGGATCTTTGCTAATAATGATGACTTTTCTGATGAATTTAAATTAAAAGTCAGTAGTTTAGTTAGTGGAAAGGCAATTTTTGTTAAAATTCCAAAAGAATTCTGGTCTTATCCAGATTGGATAGATAGAGAAAAAGCCGCAAAAGTAAGAGCAAAAATGAAAAAAGAGAAAATTAAATATGGTCATTTAGAAAGTTATCGACATATGTGTAGATTTAATTCTGGCTTTTTTTACAGACTACCTGAATTATTGAATTACAAATATTATTGGAGAGTTGAACCCGAAATTAGATATAGATGTGATATCAATTTTGATCCATTTAAATTTATGAGGGAGAATAAAAAAGTATACAGTTTTACTATGGCTCCTTATGAATTGCATACCACTGTTAGAACGTTGTGGAAAACTGTGATGAACTTTGTTTCACTTTATCCCCAATTTATCAAAGAGAATAATAATTTTGAGCTATTAACTGATGATGAAGGTAAAACTTTCAATATGTGTCATTTTTGGTCAAATTTTGAAATTGGTGATATGGATTTTTATCGATCCGAAGCTTATTCTAAATTTTTTGATTATATAGATCAAAATGGAGGTTTTTTTTATGAAAGATGGGGTGACGCACCCATTCATTCAATGGCAGTTGCCTTATTTCTAGATAAATCTGAAGTTCATTATTTTGATAATTTAGGTTATTTTCACCCTCCTAAAGGTCAATGTCCAAGAGCTTTTGAAGAAAGAATCAAAAGAAGATGTGACTGTGATGGGAAATCAGATTACAATTGGAGTCAAATAAGTTGTATCCCTTTATATTTCGAGGTGAATAATATGGCTAGGCCAGTCGGCCCAACAAAAAAAAGATTGAAATCTCATAAATTCAACTATTTTAATAGAATTTCAGAAGATGTAATGGAAGAAGTTGAACTTGTTCCAAAACCTTTGCTTCCAAAGAATATAGAAGAAAGCAAGAAGAAGCAAGACGAATATATGAAAAGTCATCCTTTACCTCAGTTGAATAATGATTAGATCATTTCAAGTTAATGGAATATGGATTATCCTATACCTTCAGTAAAATAAACTTTTTTTAATATAACAAATTTTCAATAATTTTTCAATGAATCTCCATAGTTACTACTTTAAAGAAAATAAATATAAAACGCAAACTGTTAGCTATCATCCATTTACTTAGCTGGTCTTAATAATGATGAATAGTTATTCCAGTTAGCTTTCCGTTTTTTTTTTTATAATTTTAGTTTCTAAAGCAAAGTATTCATAAACAATTAAATTACTCTTGACAACATGATTTAAAGATTTGTCAGTAATATTATTGGAAGTATATTGTGCATTTTAAGTTCTAAAGGTAATTTTTACCTCGAAATCTGTAATTATTATATCTCAAAATTTAGTTCCAGTTCTACAAGAAATTTCAAATTGAACTTTACTTTTAACCATTATTTTTTTTTCTTTTAATGAATGCTTAGTCTATATATCATTTAAAATTTTCAAATACAAATATTCAAATGATCTCATTGATTCCAAAATTTGTAATACTTGGTTTTAAATTACGTACTATGCAATTTTCTTACAAAAACATTTCTGTCAAACAATTAAGGGAAATTGCTAGGCAAAGTTAATCTTTTCCTTTTTATCAATTGCTTCTGTATCACTATTTTCATCCGTCAAGCCAAGGGAATCTGAAATTACTTCTATGAGTTCTTCGGCACCATCTTCCAAATCTTCAAAGACCTCCTCAATTTGATTCCAAAACGATTTATCCGTTTGAGGATTGGCAGAAGGGTATATAACTATCGTAGAACTTATAATGCTATTACTTGTTGTGCCACTAATATCTGACGAAATGGAAAAATCTGTTTCTTTTGTGTTTATGTAAATAGGAGTCGGCGTAAGATCTGGTATTATGGAAGTCATAGTTTTCTCCTCGCTTAGCATCAAGGATGAAGGATTAAGTTCTTCAATATTTTTGCTTGCATCTATTTCTTCTTCGTTTTCTAAGAAACGATTGGAAAGGCCTTCTCTATAAAGAATATCATATGTAGCATTTTCGGGAATAACATCGACCATAAAATCAACACTCGGATATGCATATGGATCCCTCCAAGAATGCTCAAGTATCTTTTTTTTGTTTAAAATTTGGTCAGGAACTGAACCATTATTTGGTGATGGGTCAATATGAAGCGTTTCACATAAAATGTTATAAACATCAGTATTTGGAAATGGCATCACTTTAGAAAATTTTTCAGAAGAAAGAAGCTTTTGAAAATATGGCCCAGTACCTAAAAACAAAGCTCTCATCAAGACTTCTGTATTATTGTAACCATGAATACCTAGCGGTTTATAGTCATAATCTTTTTGCTTCATTTCTTCCTTTGTAGCTATAACATAACCAATTTTAGGTATAACCCATAATGGAGCGATTCTATCAGAATACTTGGACGTGGTTGTTCCAAAATTCCATTCTGGGGGCATATCTTCTTTTTTGTAAATCATAAAGCAAGGCTCATCAAACTTTTCATAATTTACCATCAATTCCTTATAAATGTCATTTACCGAATATTCTTCAAATGGTCTCAATCCAAACAAAGGCCAACCATCTATATGCTGTATCTTTTTCAAGTCAATCAAATCATCTAATAAAATAACTCTGTCATTACTTACTTGTGCCATTCCATGATCTGAAACAATAATAAAATTTAGTATTTCTGTTAAATTTCTTTCTTGAAATCCTATCAATAGAGTTTCAAGGAAATTATCAACATATACCAAGCCTTTATCTAACTCTGAACCTGAGATACCATATTTATGACCTATAGAGTCGATTGTTGGAACATAGCTTAATATTAATTCGGGTCTATTTGTAATATTACGATCTAACCAGCCCAATATTCTATTCACTTTTGATGATAAAAGTTCGGATCCATTATACTTATCAACTTCCATTGGATTTCCTGATGTAAAAGTAACCTCGGATCCTGGCCACATATGAACTGCGCTTAAAACTCCTTGATCATGAGCTGTTTTCCATATTGGTTCACCGCCCCAATAAATAGGATCTAAAGATAACTTAGGATTAGTATTATGAAATTGCAAATCGTTTGAAGGATCAAAAAAAGTATTACCGACAACCCCATGATCAGCAGGATAAAGCCCAGTTATTATAGACCAATGATTAGGGAAAGTGGAAGAAGGAAAAGAAGGTGTCATATAGGGAGCACCATAAGAATTAATCATTAAGTTATGCATAAAAGGTGTTAAATGTGGAGAAATATAATGTGGATGAAATCCATCTAAAGATATTAACACGGTTGTTGGATAAAAATGATTAGTTCCATTGAATAAGAGCATTTTTTCAATCATTGAAGATTCTTGAGTTACTGTTTCTTGATATTTATTATTTGATAATATAACTGATGTTATGATTAAGAATGCTAAAAATGAGGCTAGAGAAACAAAATAAACAATTCTATTGAAATTTATTCCAAATAAAGAACTGTTTTGTTTGTTATTTGTAAATTGATTAAAGATTGAATTTACGCTTTCAAAATTGTCATCTTCCATGTTTCTATCAGCGTCAAACAAATCACTTCTGCTCGGTATCGTAGAAGCAAAAGTCGATTCAGAATCCTGAAAGCCTCTGAGTTCAATACCATCATTAACGGAATCATTTGCATATAATTTAGCGGTTGAATCTAGATGGTGATAATTTTCTGATTTCTTAAAAATATCACTTATTTTGTTTTTGATAGAAGATGGTATAAAGCTTTTTTTTGAATTATTAGGCCTATTCAAGCCTAAATAATCAGAACCCTCGTCTAAAACGTTTAAATAACTTTCCTCAAGATCTTCAAGAACACTTGAATCGGGATTGATTATATCATCATCACTATTATCATCTAAATTTGTTATTGGAATATCTACAGGATAAGAGGTCATCATCAAAGATCACACCAAGTAGCTCTAAAATAGTTTTTTATAATGGAAATAATAAATTTATACTCTTTGATTTGAGAAAACTATTTAACAATTTTTTTTATTTGGAAAATTCCGTTACGATATCTTATCTTAAAATTTATAATTTGATTAAAAATAAAGTCTTCCGAATTTTTCTAATATCCAGTGGACCGCGTGAAAGTACTATGTTGATTTATTATGATAAATAAAAGTATACATTCCATTACTGAACGTCAAATATACAATTTACAAATGTCTTCAAAAAACAAAAAAGATATAAAACAATACAATTTCAAATGATTTTAATTTAAGTTACATTGAAATTGAATAGGTTGGTGAATAATTTTATTGGCTGGAATGACAAGGAAAAAATATTGAATAGTGATACTCAATATTATTACTGCTTAAACTACAGAAAAAATATAATAAAAGATAATTTAAATTATATTAAATTCAATAAACTAAAAAAGAATAATATAGTCTAATATAATCTTGGCTAATATAAAGCAATAGAGCTTAATCATTTAAGAACTTTACCATCAGAAATTTCTCTAGATTGGCCGTCAACAACAACTGGCTTATCCCAAGCCCACATGTTATCAACAAAATCTTTGGTTTCTTGAGAAGAAGTATCAAGTTTTTCGAAATCATAAGATTCCCAATCTGGAGCAACTTCAAAAGCTGGTTTGAAATCTTGACCTCTAACCATAATAGCACCAACAATACCATTATTATTATTTTCACCATAAACAACTAAACAACCAAACATATATTTAATTGAACCAGATAATCTATTGAAAAAACCACCAACTAAATTATTAGACATGAAAGTTAAAGTCAATTCATCATTATATTTATAGGAAACTTTCCAAATAGACCATTCTTCAGGATTATAAAATTTAGACCAGAAATAAGGTAAAGCAACTTCTCTTGTTTCTTCATTAGAATAAGTACGTTTCCATTCATCAATTGGAATTGAAGAACGACCTAAAGCTTCTAAAGGATGTTTTGCTTTTTTTGGCTCAGCAGGGATATCATCTACTTCAGCCTCTTTGACTTTTTTTTCTTTCTTTTCAGATTTTTTTGATTTTGGGGCTTGTTGTTGTTTTGATTTTTTTTCTTTTTTTGGAGGAACAAATTCAACTGGTTTTTCTCTGAAAGAATAAGTTGAATAACATGGAGCGAAGATAGGAGAAGCAATAACAGTTTTCCACCATCTAACAAAATTTGGATGAGCTTTTCTCCATTCAACTCCCCATAAATGATCAAAACCTCTAGTTGCAACAGCTGCAGAAAATAAATCAGCAATAGTAATTCTTTCTCCGACTAAGAAAGTATATTGACCTAATCTTGATTCATAAATTTGAATTAATTTTTCAATTGCAATAGCAGCATTATCAACTTGTTTTTTATTATAAGGAAGAGCACCAATTAAAGGCTTAAAATGTAAAGCTAATTCTGGAAGTAATTCACTGTTACTAAAAGAAAGCCATTTAAGAATTTGACAATAATCATTAGAATTTCTACCTAATAAACCCTTTTTAGATTCTTCATCAACTAATGATAAAATATAAAAGATAATTGCAATAACTTCATGTAAATTATAACCTTTTGGACCAAGAAAAGTTGGAGCCTTCTTTAATGGAAAGTTTTTTTCATAAATTGAATCTGGAGTTGAAACTTTGATATCAAGCTTAAAATAATCAATTAAAGCTTTTGGTAAAACACCACGAATAGAAGTAGTTGTATAAAGAGTTCCTTGACTCATGTTGAAGTTGTTTAAAATGAGTATACTATCTGAATTGAGTATTAAAATTAAAGAAAATTAATAATTCATAAACTTTTGATTAATCAAAATATAATTTAAACAGGAAAATTTTTCATATAAAAAGGATTAGGAATCTCTATTGCCAGTACAGTCAGAACGGTACCGTTGTAGTTAGTCACAAATAATCTTACTCTTCTTACCAAAGATAACAGTGAAAAAGTGAAAAGAGGGTAAAGGAGTGTAAGAGAGAGTACAGTAAGAAGAGTGAAAAAGGAGAGCACCACCCGAGCACGTGACTCAGAGCGACACACGCAGTGAAAACTTCCTTTTCACTGTGATTGTAGTTCGAGCGACATATTTAATTATTACTAGCAAGATGTCTAATTCAAATTATAAACAATTGTTAATTAAAATATAAAAAATATAAAAATATATAAACATTATGGGAGGTAAGTGCCCTATTTATATTAGTAGAAATAGGAGCGGGTAACCCATCTTAAAAATAAATTTGTAAATTTAGTATGTGAAAATTCACTTCCCATACTTAAAAAAAAAAATAGAATAATCTATTGTTCTAAAAGACACAACGTCAATCTAAGAACAAACACGAAGATTCCAGTACATTCTACATGCACACAGAATTTGAAGAAAGAATGAATAATGCAGACCCAGATCGTTCTAGTACAAATATCATACACACGGAAGTTCTGAGAAAGCAATGCAATATAGTCGTAGAACAATCTATGTAATCTTAGAAAGTCTAAGAAAAACCTAGAATATTCGAAGACAGTTCTAATAAAAGAATAAAATGATTCACAATGAAAAAGTTCCACGTTTACAATTGACGGCCCTGGCAATTTCAGTTAATTGTGATCTATCACCATTTAGTAATGTTTGATAATGACTGAAAATTGTTTTAATTGGATGGTTATTGTCAGCCAAAGCAGGAAACAATCTATTACTATGTACTTTATTTTTTTATATCAGCACCGTTTAAAGTAGAAAGTTTGTGAAGATTATTTTCAAAAACCTTTGTCACATTGTGTTGATCATCATAATATTGTTTGAATTTGTGTCTCCTAACTCTTTGACTTAAAACATAATCACCTACTTCAAAAACGTTATTGAATGCTTTGTCATATTGAAGGTTCTTTTTGGTAATTGCAATGTTCCAATTAATTTTGGAATGTTCCTTTCTTTCTTATTTCGCTTTTGAGTTTGTAAGACTCTTAATTGCTTAGCTTCTTGATCCTTGGCATCTGTAGGTACTCTTGCATAAGGTTGCATATTATTGCTTGAACCTGATTATACACCAAAAGCTACAAAGTAAGGTGAAAACACGTATTTCGATTTTCTTGACCAGTATTGAGTTAATGCAACATTGATATGGAGGTCCGATGCTGAGGAAACATTCAAAAGAAAAAAAATTTGATTGAATAAACCATTAAATTTCTCACATTTACCATTAGTCTCTGGGTGGGATATGGAGTGGTTTGCGACATTTGATTCCTAAGGAATCTAATTTCTCAATAACATTATTTGGAAGAAAACCAGAACCATTGTCCATAATTAATTCTTTCATTTGACCATCGTTAGTAACGATAGTTTGAATTAAATTTAAAACATGTAACGAGCCAGTATCTGGTGTTGCAACAGCATAAGCATAATCTGCACCATAATCAATTGCAGTGATACAAAATTTATTTCCATATGAAGTTTTTTGAAAAGGACCAATTTAATCCATCCCCCATCTTGAGAAGGCTGTTGCAGCAGGAATTGGAGTTAATGTCTGAGAAATAGCTGGTGGCTTTTTCATAAGCTGACAATGAGGACAAATTCTAATAACTTCTTGAAATAATAGAATACTATCAGGATGAAAGTATTTTTCATTTACCATGTTTTCTAGATTTCCAATGGAACAGTGAGCATTTGAAAGATGAACTTTTTCAGAGACTTCCTTAAACTTATCTTCACTTAAAACAATAGCTAAACGATCTTTAATTCTAATATGTAGTTGATTATCATAGAAAATAAAGTTAGCAAAGATAAATTTAGAACTCATATTTTTAGGAATTTCTTTATTTTGAAAAAATTCTTTAATTCTAATAAGATCGAGTTCACACAAATTCTTAATTGATTTGATGGTTTTGATCTGAGTTTCAGTTTCATTAAGTTCATCAATTTCCATTAATGTCTCATTTGCTTTTTCATCAACCAAATCAGTCCTTCTTGATAGTAAATTAGGAACCACATTTTGTTTTCCAGGCTTATATTGAATATCACAATCATAATGTTCAATGATTTCAATGAATTTTCTAACTCTTTTTCCAGGATCTGATTTAGTTCTAATATATTGAAGAAATTCATGATCGGTTCTAACAATAATTTTGCATCCTTCAATATATTTTTGAAAAGGAATCAATGAATGAACAACAGCTAAAAGTTCTCTCTCTTGAGCAGAATACTTTTGTTGTGTTTTTGAAAATTTTCTTGATTCAAAAGCAACAGGATATAATTGGATCATTCCAGTGTTCTCATTTTTATAGGGTTGGAGTAATACACAACCTGAAGCAAAGTCAGAAGCATAGGTTTCTAAAATTGCAACTCTCTCAGGATCAAATGCTTTTAAAACAGGAGCAGTAGTTAATGTTTTTTTCATTGATGTAAAGCATTCAATTTGAGAAGGTGTTAATTCAATTTTTGTTCCCGGTTTAGGAGACCCAACCAATAAATCTGTAAGTGGGATCATTTGTTGAAAAAAATTTGAGATAAATTTTTGGTAATATGAGCATAAGTTAATGAAACCTCTTATATCAGTAATTGATTTTGGTAATGGCCAATTTAAGTTTTTCTCGTTCTTTGTAGGATCACATTTGATTCCTTCTGAGGAAACAATATGTCCTAAAAATTTAACTTCTTTGCAAAAGAATTTTGACTTCTTCACATTTAATTGAAGTTTTTCTTTTTCAAGTTGAGTAAGGACCTCATTAACTTGATCAATATGATCTGCTTTATTATGGCTGTGAATAATTATATCATCAACATAAACCATAACATAAGGTAGGTGGCCTAAAGTTTTCATCATAACTGATTGAAAGGTATAAGTACCATTGCCTAAGCCAAAAGGCATGACAGTGAATTGATAATGACCTGAATTGGAAGAAAAAGCAGTTTTAGCTTTACTATCATTATCTAAAGCAATTTGGTAAAAGCCATTTTTAATATACAAAGAAGTGATGTATTTAACACCATTGAGTTTATTAAGGCAAATATCAATAGATGGCAAAGGAAAATAATGCCTAACACTAATAGCATTTAATTTCCTATCGTCAACGCAAACACTATAAGTTCTATCATCTTTGGAACAAGAACTAATGGAAACTTCCAACCACTTTTAGTTTCAGAAATTAATCGAGCTTCTAGATTTGATTTAAAAAATTCATCAATTAATTTTTGTTGAAAAGGACTATAGTTGTAACTTCCAATATAAATTGGTGTTTCAGAAGTTGTTTCAATAGTGTGTTTAAACAGTCTTTCTGGAGGTAATCTTGGAGTTGAATCATTTAAGTAAGTGTATTTCTTAATATCAAACACTTGTTCGTCATTTGACTGTGATGTTGAGACATAAACTTTTTCTAATTCATCAACATTTTCTGGACTCAAAATACACTTTTTATCTTGGTTTAAAAGCATAATTGAAAATCTATTACTACATTGTGCACAAAATTTATGCTCGTAGAGAAATCTAGTTCCAATAGTAATATCGAAAGCTTTTGTTGAACTTTCTGGCAAACAGCACATTTAATGTCAATTAAACCAAAGTTTTCAATGAATAGTGGTAAAATGACATCATTCTTGACTATCATTGTCCCTGTAAGGCCATGGATGGTTGTAGGCTTACGCTGTAGCATTTTGATTTTCAAGGCGTTTAAGGATGATTCAAAAACATAGTTGGATTCAGCACCAGTATTGAAAAGAATTTTCATCTTTTTTATCATTAACAAAAGAATCGAAATATCTATTAGGAAACTTTTTGTTGTTGGTGTTAATTAATCTAAAATGTTCATCGTCAGAAAAGGATTCTGAGGTCAGTTCCAGCTTTGACTTTTCAGATTGGTCTTCCTCCACTCCTTCTTCAGCAATTGTTTTGTATTTTCTATACCAGAAACAAGTATTTCTGAAATGTCCTGGGAGATTACAGAAATCACAAGTTTTGGTTGTGGAACGAATTGCATTGAAGTTTTCCTTTGAGTTTGAATCAATAATTGATTCAAGATTATTGAACTTATAAATATCATTGTCAATAATAACTTCATTTGAAACAGCTGTAAAAACATCTGTTGAACTGAACAAGTTAAGTAATTTGTTGAGCAATTCAATAGTTTTTTTGGATGGAAATTTTGTTTCCCATTGAATTTGATGAGGAAATTCATTTTTAATTTGAGAAATAATTGTTTATCTCATGAAAGTACTAGAAACAGCATTTAAAGGAAGACTTTCATAAGAATTCCTAAATCTTGTAATATAATCGACAACTTTTTCATTTTCAGAGGGTTTAATTTCTTTGAATTGTTGAATTAAAGCTCTATAATTTTGATCTGTGTCTATACCTCCGAGAATGAAAGCACAGGCAGCAGGTCATGAAGGGTTTTTTAAACCATTTCTTGCAATGGTTCTAATGAAATTAATCCATTCTAAATTTATATATTCTGGAATATAGTTATAAAGATTTATTCCCCGTAAATCATATCTTAACCTATTCATTTTGAAGTAAGTTTCAATAGATTGTAATTTTAGAATTAATGTTCTATCTTGTCTTCCTTCAATAATTAAATTTTGTTTTAATTTTGGTGGTTTTGAAGTACCATCCATACCAATACCAGAAGTATCTCTGTTTATTGCCATACCTGGCCGAAGTAAAATACTTTCAATTTTTGGATTCGCCCAAGCAGCAGACTCAATCGTTATTTCATCAAATTTAATTTGATTGACATCATATCTCCAGTTATTAACCTCATTCAGTTCGGTGAATATGTTCTGGTTATTTTGGTTGGGTGCTTGAAAACCTTGGGCAAGCTTTTGAACTTTTGGAGCAGCAGCTGGTATACTTGGTGATTTAAGAATTTCTTCTTTGATTTTGTCTTCAGTTTCAAAAAATCTAGTGTTATCAGCATCATCAGTAGTATTGACATTTGGATGAGCAGCAACATTTTTATTACCTGTAGCACTAGTTGTGTCTGAAGCAGAAGCATCTTCTTGTTTAACTTGAGCAACAGGATCATTAATTGTAGAAGCTTTAGATAAAGAAGATGTAATGGATTTAGGCATATCTTTAATAAAATCTATATCCGATGTTTGATTTGTAATAGCAAATCTTAAATCATCAAAATGCTTACTGTATTTAAGTCTATTTGAATATTGATTTTTAAATCTTTCGCTAATATCAGATCTTAGTTTCTGGATTGATTAACTAACTGATCGAATTTGTTTATCCATTTTATCAAATGTAACTTCGTTTAAGGCAATGTTGTCATTAAATTGTTTGGATGAAGATTTAATAGTTTCAGTCATGATTATATTTTTTTTCAATTAAAATAGTGTTCATTATTTTTAGTTATCATTTTAAATAATTATTTTGGTTTTGAAATTTTTTTTTTTTGTTTTTGTTTTTAGGTTGTATTTAATAGAGTATTATAATTGAAATAACAGGAATAAAAAGTAATATCAGTTGAAGTATTAAGAGTATAAATAATCTGAAATAGAAGGTAATATTAAAGAAAATATATTAGTAGATTCGTTCGCTATCTGAACATTTCCATACAATATTAAATTTGTTTTCATTTTTACCTTGCCATGAGCAGACGACTAGCATTTCAAAACATGTGATAACTCAGTACCAATTAAATGACTACTATTTACTAATTAACCCTAGCCTCATAAAGCTAAGAACAATATTCTATAACGGCCACCAGTGTCCTAAATAATATAGGAGGAAAGTAAACGTCAGGGAATTAATCATTTTCGAGATCCCTCTCTTGTTAGTATTATAATAAGTGACTTCAAGTCGTACTCAGAATTACCTAAAAATATTGAGAACAATAAAAAAATAAATTAATACTTATTTTTAATAAGGAATCGATATTCAAAATTTATTAAAAAATTCGATTGTAGTTTGCGCAACTTATTTAATTATTACTAACAAGATGTCTAATTCAAATTATAAACAATTGTTAATTAAAATATAAAATATATAAAAAATATATAAAAATTATGGGAGGTAAGTGCCCTATTTATATTAGTAGAAATGGGAGCGGGTAACCCATCTTAAAAATAAATTTGTAAATTTAGTATGTGAAAATTCACTTCCCATACTTAAGAAAAGAAATAGAATAACCTATTGTTCTAAAAGACACTACGTCATTCTAAGAACAAACACGAAGATTCCAGTACATTCGAGATGCACACGGAACTTGGAAGAAAGAATAAATAATGCAGACCCAGATCGTTCTAGTACATTTAACATGCACACGGAAGTTCTGAGAACGCAATAGAATGTAGTCGTAGAACAATCTATGCAATCTTAGAAAGTCTAAGAATAGCCTAGAATATTCGAAGACAATTCTAATAAAAGAATAAAATGATTAACAATCAACTGCCGATTTACACACATGTAGTTACGTAATAAACCGCGAAATCAAATAATAGTGCACTAAGCTTATCAACAAAGCTCCAGTTCCAGTTCCAGATACTTTGTTTTTGAGTTTGGTTATTCGGAATGAAATAAACATTTCTAGTGAAATAAATATTTTGGATAAGATAATAGTAAAAACAATTGAAACAATTGAATAAAATATTGATATACAAGTTATGCCGTCTATGTTTCGACTATGAATATGGCAGTTGCATTACTAATTACATGCGATAAGCTTTCCTTTCTTTTCAATTCAAATCAGTGTTTTCACCAATGATTCTCATGGATTCCTCATCACCTTTTTTCAATCTATTTTCATTCAAACAGTCTCCAATTAATATCCATGGGTTTTTTGATCCACCCCAGCTCAAAACTGATTCTCGGAATAATCTTCCATTCCTCCTTTCAAAAGGATTTTTGTAAAATAGTTCCTTATATATCTGTGAAGAAATTGCCCTATCGAAAATATATGAATAATATGTTGATCCATAGGTAAATAAATGTCCAAATTTACCCAACCAAGTAGATTCTTCATCACTGAAGATTTTCAACTTCTTTTCAACATCCCAATAGATATTCTTAGAGTATCCAAGTTTAGAAGAAACTAATTCATCTAAATTTTTTTCATTTATTAAACTACTGTTTTCTGTATTTATCTCTTCAATTTTTCCAGATGAAATATTAATCATTGATGGATTAGGAGTTTTATTATGTAATATTTGATCAAGACAAGCCATTTTAATTTGAGAGTATAGTTCACAATATTTCATAAAGTTATTTTCTGATTGATTCAATTTAATTAAATCTTCAAAAAATTCTTCATCTACTTTTTTATTTAATAAATCAGTTGGAAATTTTGATTTTCCCATTTCATTATTGAAAGATTTTAGATAATGATTACCAAGAAACTCTAAAACTCTTTTATCTTTTGCAAATGTTTCCATTAAAATTGAAGGTAACTCAACAAAATCGGTTGAACATCTAGTACCTGAAACATTGTGTAAATTGGTTTTTCCAAACATTGAATGTAATGAGTGTCCTATTTCATGAAATAAAGTTTCCAATTCTGATAAATTTAGCAAAGTAAATTTCTCAAATTTATTATTAATTAATTTAGACTGTTTACTAAAATTACAAGTTAGAGTAATAATTGGTAGTTGAAAAATCTCTCCATTGGAATTTTTAATGCACTGAATTAACCCATTTTTATTTTCGGATTTAGATTTAGATTTGGCTATAGATGTTGATGAAGATGCAGAATCTAAACTGGAGTTCAATATCTCACAATCTTTTAATTCTTCAGGGTCGTTTACTTTTCTAGAACAAACTATTGTAAAATGTGCCGGATTAACAGATTTGCCAAATCTTTCGAAAAGATCCAAATAAATCATTCCAATAAGTTCTTTTTCATTTGAACTACTTACCACTTTAAGCTTTCTTACATCTTTATGCCAAATCTCACCTCTTAAAGGTTTAATTGGTACTAATTTTACCCCATAAACATATGTTAAAAATTTTGATAGATTTTCTATTACTGTTCCTAAAGAAAAAAAATTTGAAATTGGCTGTGAATAAGAAGATTGTTCTGTAAAGTCATTTTCTACTATGGAATTTTTTGTAGTTAATAAAGGATTTTTTTTTCTCTTTTCGAAAAGAAATCTCGCCATTAAATATTCTCTATCCCATGGTTTAATAAAATTCATTAATTCTTTTTCAGTTAGATTTTCAACTTGTAATCTTTCTTTGAATAAATTTGTGTATTTTTCTAAATCTATGTCATCCTTGGAACTTGTATCAATATATTTCTTCAAATCATACCATTTGATCGAAGCTAACATTCTTAATTCCATAATACAATATGGTTTGATTTTTGAAATTAATTCATCTAAAAAAACAGAAACATTTTTAGGATGTTTTACCATTTTATCCTTTAATTGGTATTCATTAAATGTTTTATAACCAAGTTTTAATGAAAGTAGTTTTCTATAATTTAAAAGTAATTCTAATAGTTGAATTTGTTTATCACTAACTTGATTTAATTGAACCCATAATTTTTTTCTAACAGATTCGTTTGATGAATTTTTAAGAATATTATAAGATATTGAACTAAGTAAAGGAATTTTTAACTCTGATCCATTAGAAGATATACTAGCTATATGTGAAGCTATATCTGTATATATATGATTTGAAATAGAATTTTTAAGTTGATTAATATTCAACGAAATTCTTTCAGATTTTAAGTCATGAACATTATTATTGAAATATTGACCTATAACAGATATTCTTGAAGAAAGTTCAATGAATAGATTTCTTGAATTTTCATCCATATCAATGCATGAGTTTTTAAAATCATTTAATAAAATATTTGCAACCACAAGCTCTTCTTCTGAGAAATTTTCTCTTACTTTTAAAAACCTAGGTTCTTTATTATTCATAATATCGTTTAACCTTTTATATAACTTTATGTTTGTATTTAAATAATTCATATAATTGAACATCTTTTGATGACATTTTTGAGCCATATCTAGAAATTTTTGATCAGGATGAGAAATTCTAATAAATTCACATAAATCGATTACTTTACATAATAAATCACTTAATGTATCCAAATCCTTAACAAAAGTGAATAAATATTTATCTGGAATATTAACATCAGTTAATTTATCCACTAATTTTTGAGCTTTCAAAAGAGTATCATCAGTGAAATTATTCAACCCATCTGGAGATTTTAGAAAAGGATTTTTAAATAGTCCTGTTTCAAGATGTGATGAGTGAAACTTTTTTTTCAAAGAATTTATAATATTTCTACTACCAAAAGATTTTTCATGATTTTCTTTCAACTGTTCAGAATTGAGAAAAGATTTCCAATAATCTTCCTCATCAAAGATTCTTCTTAATTGACTATATGAATTATCATTTTGAATCTGCAAGGCTAAAATATTTTGTGGAATTATGGTTTTTTCTTTTGTATAATTTTTTACAGGTTCCAGAGAAGAAAGGAATCTTTTGAAATTAACATTTCTACAATTTTTTGAAAATTTTAATTGTAACAAAATATGCTGGGTTTTATTTTTCCTTAAAACCCGGTTGATGATTATAACTCCATTCTTGAAGTCTGAATGATGTGTTAATAATAGGCTCATATTAATTAAAAAACTAAGATTCTTCCAAAGAGCAAATTAGAAGCACTGGAGTCTGATTACAGAAATTAAAATCTAGAGAAATTAATTCAAATTATCAAAAAAGATAAAAATGAAAGTGAAATTTCGAGGAGAAATCTAGATATGTGATATAATGCATGGTAAGCGTTAAAGTACGTTTTTTATCACGTTCCGAGGGTAGGTGACCGTAATTTTTCTTGAAAAAAAAAACTAAACCCAGAAAAAGGCCTAGTGCTGGCAGTCGGAACTGGCGTTTTTTCATTTTGACGAGAAATCTTGAAGTTTTCTCACAAAACGGGAATTGAGAAGTCATTAACAATAAGCTTTGATGTTTGGTACTTTGATGCCAAATTCTTAAATGGTTTAAAATTTATCTCTCATCGTCAATAATTTCAATTAACTCAAGCCACCACAAGACTGTCAATTTTAGATCTTTTAAAAAAAGAGAGATATAATTTTCACTAATAGTTGGTCTTTCTCTTATAATGGTATATATCACTTCTCCTTCAGCTTTGAGATCAATAGCCTTTTCATACTCTCTGAATTTGAGACGATCGGGTTTTGTGAATGCAAAGAAAATAAATAATTTTCAAGCCAGGCGTAATATAATTGGATTCATTAAAACAACCCTTGGAATAGATCCTTCTCCTTCACCAGATGATCCAACTCCTGAAAATAGATTTTATCCTTGGGATTCATCTCCTTCTGCCGACTTGAGAACAAGAGCTGCAACAATAAGGGCAAATGCTAAATGTCCTGTTACTAAAAGTGAAATTAATTTTGCTTGTCCTTATTCTGGTATACCTACTCATCATTCTAAAGCTGCTTGGGAAGCTGATGTTGATTATCAAAGTTCCAAAAAATATGAAATATTGAAAAAAGTCAATATATATGAACATGATTTAAGATCCGGAAGACAATTTCCAGAATTTGATTTTCCTACTGAACAGGATGTTGATAGAGCTGTGAATTTCACTAACTGGGATACTTTTTTCTATACAAGAATGTTTTATTCAATGGATACTGAATTTCAATTAGCAGCTGTTACAAAAATGTTAAGTTATCCTATAACAATAGGTTCTGTATTACATCAATTTTCTCCTTATTATTTAAAACCAAAAGGTCCAATTACTTTGGAAGGTTTAAAATCTCTTGCTGCGCTACGTTATACTTTATATCCCGATAGAACTTCAACATTTAAGGAAAGACCAATTAGAATATTTATTCTAGGTGCAAGAGCAGAATCTCAATTACCACCTCATGTTTGGAAACAACTAAGTTATCTTTTTCCATATGCAGCAATAGAACTTCATTTTGTTGGCCCAGAATGTTTATTTGATCGTGAACGTAATCAATATATTCAATCAGAAAGACCAGTAGTTAAAAGAATAGATGAAGATTTAGCATTAGTACATCACACAAACACTTTCCATGTTTTTCATGAAGCCCAAGATTTTTTCCCTTACGATCCTTATCTTGATGTTTTTTTCTTATTTCATTCAGGTTTAGGATCTCCTGAGACTAATGGTCAATGGGATTCAACAATATCTGATCTTTTAGAAACAAAATGTGCTTTATTTTTAACAGGTTATAATGATTTTGATATTAACAGAGATATAACTATGTTAAATGAAAAATATAGTAACAAACTAGATGTTTTGTTTGAAAAATCTACAAATATATTTGGTTCTACTAAATGGGAGTTAAATGATTTAAATCCACAAGAAGTTTATCAATTTAATCAAAAAATTTATGGATTTAGAGGTAAAAGATATCATGCAATCAAAAAATAGTTTTATTTTACTGTCATGTTACTTAAGAAAAAAAATATTAAATATTTAATCATTATATATTAGGCTTGTAAATATTATCAATTTTTAATCGTTATATATTAATGCTTTTTTCTCTGTTCAAAATATTGTGTAATGTTTTGGATTATATCTGCCTTTTTGTATGCAGTTTTTATATGACCATTATTTAGTTTAATAAACTGTTTAAGTTGGGATATTTTGAATTTAGAAAGTGTTCCTTGTTGCCATGCATTTAAAACATCTCTATTAGTCAATCTGTAATCTTCCACTTTCTTAGGAATTTTCAATGGTTTATCATCATCTTCGATTGTCTCAAAAACTTCCAAGTTATTGAGCGAGAAATTCCAGTACCTAATTAAAAAAGCAATATTAAGAGATGCCTCTTCCCATTTTTTACGATCTTTTTCAGATATCGTTGAAGAACTGATATTAATGTTCATCATATCTTCTATATTTTTTGGTATATCTGTTAAAATCACTGTCCTAATTTGATTAACCTTATTCATAGTTTTATCAAATCCACATAAAAGCGATTTTCGCTTTTCATAATCGTCAATTTCCCAAACTTGTGATATATCATTTTTAGTATCAATTTCATTTTGCAATGCCTCATCCCTTAATACTTTGTAGTGCCATTGTAGTGAAGGATTAGAAAAATCATTGGGTTTATAACTATTCCAAAGCTGAAATCTTTGTAGTATTGCTTTTGTAATTTGGAGGGAACCTTCATCAAGTATTACAGGTTTAACGAAATTGGGAATCCTTCTGATATTATCTGCAAAAGGTATTTTAATTAAAAATAAACCTTCAGGAAAATCTATTGCACTTTTATGTATTCTTTCTTCATTTTTGGTTAATTTTTTTTTAAGAAAAATAAACTTTTTTGACGCTATTAAAGCAAATAAACTGGAATTTGTGTTGTTTCTTTTTTTACCCCAAACAATAGCAGCTCTTCCTGTTTTGATCATTGATTGATACAAGCAGCTAAAATTTCGAAAAGAATTTGTAAACTCACCATTTGGATCTGGTCCAATAAAAGACGACCTCGCAATATTATATTGAGGTTGAAAACTGGTACATTCTTTCCTGAAGCCGATAATTTTCAATAATGCCTTTGGCTCTTGGATTCTAGAATCTTTTTCACCTTCTGTTTCAAAATATTGAATTAGCAATTTTTGTTTTTTAGTTAAAGAAAATACCTCTTCTCCAAATTTAAAACACTTACATATATTATTATTAGAAATTGTATTTGGAATATTTTGTCTATTCATAATTTGATTGTAATCATTTCCTATGTTTCCAGAATCAACTTCAAAATTAGTAATCGTATTTACTTTTTTGAAAGCTTCATCTTTTGCATAAAAATCCATTGGCTTTTTAGGAACTGTTGGAGAATAAAATCCATATCCTTTAACAGATATTGATAATTTTGGACCAATCTCAAGGGGGCATTGAAATTCAATTCTTTTAATTTCTTTCCTTCTAAAAATTTTTGCCTTGATATCTTTAAGAGGAGTAGGTTGAGATTCAATTTCGTCAACTACCATTGAGGGATATTTGTTTCCCTTTGATTTAATTGTATCTTCCTTTGAAAGAATATTGTTATAAAGCTGCGGATTAAAAGGAGAATTTTTACTGCCTAGAAAAAAAGTATTTAGCTGAATTGTTTCACTCTCTAAATCGGATAATAAGGTTTGAATCTTTTTTTTTAAGAAAAGACCTTCCTCATTGTTACTGTTGTAAGGTTTATCATTATCAGTGAATAAAAACAACTTTTTGAAATTATAATTAATTTGACTTGACTGATTTAAAAATTCTGTGTTCATTTGAGAAAAAACTTCATCTAACGTGGTTCTTTTGTCTTCAAAGTCTAATTGTGAGGAATAGCTCATTAAGGGAAATATAGTTTTTAGGGCCAAATCAGTAGTGTTATTCAAGATACTATTGAGATTCTTCATATTATCAACAGATATACTATTAAGATTAATAAAAGAGTATATACCTTCCCTAAAATTATCAGAAGTTTTACTACAATTGAAAAAATAACAACCAATTCCAGTTTTAGACAAATTAGCAGCTGCTTCAGACATCAATTCATTAAGAGTTTCTAATATTTCACGTAATTGAGAATGGCCTTTTAATTCTTTTCTAGGAGTAAACATGGATTCAGAAAGTTCAATGCAAAAGACAATTGCTTCATGAACCTCAAATTGCTATGTTTTTTACAAAAAAAAAAATAAAAGAATATTTGGTTATTAATGAGCTTTCTGAAAATAATAGATTATGAAACTAAGAAGATAAACATTAATATTCTAGTACTTACATTCTGAAAAATAGCATTATCCTGCTCGGGATTAAGTGAATTCATTGTTATCTGAATTTACTTTATATTCATTTAAATTAAAGCACTAACTTTTGAAGAATAAGTAAATATTAATTGTTAAATTGAATAATAAAAATAGTTAAAATAATAATTTGAACTGAGAAAGTTTGATTTTAATCCGAGACCTACTTTTTGGATACTATGTTGATCGATTGTTGGATGTTGGACGGGATGCCTTAACGTTTACTAAGTTGTAATGTTATTAGGTGCAATAACCGAAAAACTACTAAAATTACCGAATTTTATATGAAATTCAGAAAAGGGTTGGACAAAAAAAAGAGCATTTATTAAATAAAGAATAGAATAGAATCGAATAGAATGAAATAAAATGAAATAAAATGAAATTAAAATTAGAATTACATAAAGAATAAGGGTATACTGTTTATGGGGTAATTTACATAAATAAGAAGTATAAAATATCTGGGAAGAAATAATTTACAATATAAGCATTAATAAATACTTTAAAAACTAAAAAAATGAAGTAATTGTAAAGTTGAAGAAGTTGGGTATTGTTAAGCAGTTTTCAAAGAATTTTGTTCATTTTTTAATAATAATTTTTTATTATTTTTTTTAAGACTTTGTCTTCTATTTTGAAACCAAATTTGAACAGTTTTTTCAGTCATACCCACTTTATTTGCTATTTGAATTCTTCTTAATTTATTTGGAGTTGTACCTAATTTAAATTCATCCTGAAGAATATTTTGTTCATTTCTTGTTGTTCTTCTTCTTTTTCTTCTAGCTAGTTGAATATTATCAATTTCAGGTTCTTTAGTTGGATAAGTTTTTATTGAATGAGAAATAAAAGCAAAAGTCATTGGTTCTTTAACTTTAGATTTTGTTTTAATAATTTTGTTTTTACTTTTTTTTTTAGTTATTGGCATTATTATTTTTGAATTTGATGGAAAATTTGATGAAGAAAATGAAGACACCAAAGGTTTATTAGATTTTATTGAATTTTGTAGTGAATTTTGTAATGAATTTTCCAATGGATTTGTCATTGAATTTGAAATAGTTGTATTGAAAAAATTGATAGAATTTGAATTTTTTTTAGTTTTAAGATTTAGATTTTGATTATCAATATTAATGATAAATTTATCATTAGAAGTCGGTGAATAAACATATGAAGTTTCTGGAGTGGGATATTGGTCAATAAAATTATTTGATATTGATTTTGGAGAGTGAAGATTTATTGGTAAAAAATGAGTTCTTTCATCAGAAGGAGTAGCTTGAGGAGTTAATAGATGATTAAAAGTTCTTGAAAAGCTTGGTAAAGAGAGTTCGTTATTAGTACTATTATCATTATTGTTATTACTATTATTATTTGAAGGAGTGAAATTTGAATTAAAATTTGAGTTTAAATAAGAATTAAAAGATTTATTATAAAAAGGATCTGAATCAATACTATATCTTGGGGATAAAAGTTTTGAGACTGGAGGTAAAATGAAAGTTGTAGTATTTGTTTTTGCTGAAATAATATTGTTGATATTATTATGATTATTTAGATTATTCTGCTTATTAAAATTATTAAAATTATTCATCTTAATTAATATTATGATATGATTTTTAATATCTGCTCAAATTAAGATATATATATATATATATACTGTATAAATTTCTTTTAAATGAATGGATATAGTTGATAAAATACAGTTAATTAAAAAAATGATTGATATAATGATTGAGAGAATACTTAAGTGAATACTTAAGTGAATAAATAAGTAAATGATTGAACGAATGGATAAATTAAAAGATTGAATTGAAGATAATTAAAGGAATGAAATTATAATACAAAATTTTAATCAATTATTTATATAATTTATAAATTAATGAAGAATATTGAATAAGCGAATGACAGAATTGAGACATTAATTTTTAATAATTTTTGAAAAAGAATTTTGGAAGTGAATAATGATTTAATTGAATTGGAAAATCAAAGTAAAAAATAAAAATTATGAAAATAAAATAGAATAAAGAAAATCATTATTATTTATATATAATTTATGATATTCTAAAATTCCAGAAATAATAAATTAAGGAGATAAAAAAAGAAAGATCAAAATAACAAAAACAATAACAACAAAAATAAAAATAATGAAATTTATCTATTATAAAGATAGCTTAAGTATCAAGTAAGGATATACAATATTCTGAATCCAATTATTCTGAATTTGGATAAATAATAATTATATTAAATTTAACTTAATTTCTCCATTAAAATAAAAGGGTATTACTCTTTTAGGCGAAGTAAGGTCTTTTTTCTTTCAAAATCTAAGCAATTATTATTTAACAAATACAGATTTGATTGTTTACATCTGATTTAAGAAATTATGAATTAAAGCATTGCCAGATCTATTGAAGTAAATAATGTAAATAAAGTAAAAATCAAGCTATCCCTTTTTTCTTTTGTTTTCCTGATTTGCAACTGCACTTAAATGAGTAACTGGAACAATACACAAATTATGCTGAAAAAAGAAGATACCACTATTCGCAGTTACTGAATAAGGAAGATAGTAAAATTGGCACTGCTTTATTTTGTTTATGATATTTGATTTCATTCATTTCCTATATTCTCTTCTCTTTATTCTCTTTATTTATGTTTCGTTGAAATAAACAGTCAAAAACGATCTGATTACGTCGCCATTTTTTCAGTTTCTGCCCTTTCAGGCTCTTTCCCAATGCAGACGAACTCTCCGGACTCATCCCCAGGGCGGATCTGGGGGCAGACCTGCAGGAAAAGGCCTCATCTGGCAATTTCGACCGACTGAGGAAATCGGAAGAGCTCGAAGAAAAAAAACCCTTCCTGAGATCCGTGTATTTGGTCTCACGTCGAGAATACCCTTTTATATTATCGTTTTATATTATACTGTATTATATCATTTTCTACTGATTGAATTATTTAAGTAAATTAAATCACTTATATCTTGGTTTGTGTAATAAATTACCACTTTTCATACTCATTCTTCTTACAAATTTATTCTTTCTTGGTTTATTCAGTCCTGAGTCAAATTCTTCAAGATTTAAATTATTTCTATGTAATGGTTCCATACTTCTTCTTGAATTATCAAGATCTAATTGTTCATCCATATTAAAACTTAAATCTCCTGCTCCAGCACTCATTGGTGATAATTTATCTGATTCTTCTTTTCTTGTTGGAATTAAATATGTGGTTGAAGTTTTTGAAGGATGTTTAATTTCTTGTGGTTCATGACTTGAAACTCCACTTGAATTTCGATTATTATTATTTCGATTATTATTTATATTATTATTTGAATTTATATTAATTAAATCATTAGAAAATGAAAATGGATTTTTATCCAGAATACTTTTGTTTTTAGAATTATTTAAATCAAGTTTAAGATTATATGATTTTTGTAATGCAGGACTATTGATTAATAATTTTTGTTTCGATAATCGAAATACTTGTGTAACAGGTTTTAAATATATACTTGCCAAAGTTCCAATATTTAATTCTAATTCCTCTAAAATTATAGGATCTAATTTATCTTGTTCTGAAGAAATTTGTGGTAAAGTTTTAAGCATGATTTCATTTCCTGTTCCAGGAAATTTACCTTGTGAACTTAATAATCTCCAATAAAAATATGCTCTATCTCTAATATCTGGGTTATCTGAATTTTCTGTAGCTTCTTTTAAAACTTTTAATAATAATTTTTGTTCTTTTGATTCTTTTTCAATTTCTTTTTTTGAAAAAATTTTTGGATAAAATTCTGATTTTAAATATAATTTTATACATGATGTTAACATTGTTAGTTTAACATCAAATGAATCATCTTTAAAACTAAATGCAAAATCTTCTAGAAAATTTGTTGAATTTTCAATAAATTCACAATATTCACCTAAAATCCAAATCATTGAACATTTTGCTTCACTTTCTTCAATTAAATCAATTTTTGAAATTATTACATTTAATAATATATCATTAAATTTACCAGGATATTTTCTAAAAATATTTTTTATTACAATTACACTTTCTTGAACAATATATGGTACACCAGATGAAATTAAATCAGTTAAAACTTGAGCAGAAGGTATTGAAGCTTCTTCTAATTTTATTGATAAATTACCTATAGCTCTTATAGCTTTTCTTGCCATTTGGATATCAATTTCTGTTGCATATTCCTCTAATTCTCTTAAAACAATTTTTAAATTTTCTGAAGTTGCTAAGAGATAAATAATTTCTAATTTTGTATCTTTAACATAAATTGGATCAGTATATTTACAAAAAAACATAGTTACATCTAATTGAATTAAAGATGGTTTTGATAATAATAATAATATAACATTTCTTAATAATAAAAATTGAATTTCGGGTGGTTTTGTTAATAAAAATACTAATGAATTACCAATTTTTTTTGGTAAAGTTGGAATTATATCTTGTGGTGATTTAACATAATTTGATAAATAAACAATTGCTTTTATACCATTTAAAACAATTGAAGTATTTTCATGTTGTAAAACTGGTAAAATATTTTCAATTAAATTTATTGAATCATTTGTTGATTGTGGTACAAAAGATAAAATTGAATTTAATATATTAACTTGAGACCATTCATTACATTTTGATAAATTTTTCATTAAATTTAATGCATGAGATTTATCTATAGTTAATTGTAAAGTTGTTGAATGTTCAGTAATATCATTTAAAGCTGCTAAAGCAGAAGATACAACAATTGAATTTGAGTCAGATGTTAATAAATAATTAAGATCATCAATTAAACCTTGAGATTGAACTAATTTTGGATCATGTTCAAAAACTTTTGAAACTGCAAAACATGAAGTTTTTCTAACATATGGATCAGAATCATTTAATAAATTTTTTAAAATTGGTAAAATTTTTAAAATATATTCTTTTAAAAATATTAATGAAGAAGATTTTATTGCTAAAGATCTTAATAAAGGATCTGTATCATTTAAATCATTTAAAAAAATTGGTAAACAATCTAAAGCAGCTTTTTTATTATATATATAATAATTTAAAATATAAAAATTACACATTCTTTTAAGATCAAGATCATTAATTTTAAATAAAATTATAATTTCAGAAAATAATTGAACCATTTCATTATTATTTAAAGTTATATTTGCAATTATTTTTTTAACAATATTTTTTTTTTTAATTAAAGCATTTTTTGGTTTTTTATCACTTTGTTGAAGTTCAATTTTAATTTCAGCTGCTTTAGCTTTTATAAAATATTTACTATCATTCATTTTTCAAAGTTCTTAATATTCATAAAAAATAAAAACAATGCATATATCTAAAGCATATATTTATTTATTTTATCAATAAATTATTTAAAATTTCAATTTAATCTAGAGTAGCTTTAATTCTATCAAATTGAATCTAATCCCAATATTCACCAATATCTAATATCCAATTTCCAATTTCCAATTTTAATCAATATTCATTCAAGCAACATAGTAATTTTACCAACGGTAACGTTACACCATTAACATTAGCATTTAACCCGTTATTTTATGTAGAGATGTGTCAAAGCCGGAATTTATGAGTTGGTTAATGGTTCCGGCCAGAGATCAACAGCAAGTCCCGTGACAAGACAAGTGCCATAAAATTTGAAATTTGATTATTTCCAATTATGGAAATTCAACTAACCGTAAGAAAATAGAGCCCGAGGGTAAAACGAGGAAACGAAAGAGAGCCCTCGAAGCGGGTTCCGTGCTCATCATCAACCCCTGGTTCTCACACAGTAAAGTCACTCCCACAGAGCACAACTACAAAGCAGCAATACAGCCCTCTATTAGCACTATACCCCTGCATTACCAGGAATCTTTAGTAAGTGTCAGGTGACTCATAGATAACACCAATTGTTTTACGATATACAGTAAAGCATATCTTGGATTACTTAGGACCTATTCAATATTTTGTTAACATGTCATGTGCATAAATGTAGCCAACTTCAGGGATCATATTCTTTTAATTTTAGGATTAATTGGATATAAATCACCAACTTACAAGTAGTATAATAGCATTTAAGTATTTAAGTATTTAAGTATTTAGTGGCATATTGAAGTATAACCTTAATTAATCTTAAATTTATTAATTCCATTGCTAACACTCATCACTTCTTAGTTATATGTTTCATAGCCATTTTATTTAATATATATATAGAATAGTTTGTTACCTAAATATTTTGTTTCTATAAAAATATTAACTCGAACTTAAATATAGATCTTGAAAAACTAGTAGCATTTGAAAATTCACAAAACTTCAACATGGATTTAATTGCAAATAAACATAAGTATGAAAACGAAATTAGAAGAGAAAATGAGTTCCATAATGCCAATGTGTTTGAAATTTTCTTCTTGTAAATGCTTTGAATTTGATTTCGATTTTTTTGACAAATACTAAGCTCTTTACTGTAAGAATAAACAATGATTCTAAACCTATTTCATCAAACTGTTTCATGAATTCCCTTGGTCTATTTTTGACTGTTGGGAGTAATACTTTTTGTATGATTGGAACTTCTTTTTTTTGAAATCTTCACTTAGGACTTGAACATTTGCTTGAAAACATTGGCTCGAGATTTGATTTGTAACAATGAGATTGTTTCTTTAATTGAATAATCAGAGAGAGCTAAATATTTAATCAAAGAAGTTAGCGAAAATCGAAGTGGTGTGAGATATTATTATTACTGTTATCATCGAACAATAAACTTGGGTAAAATTGCTATTTCAACAATTTTTTATAAATCAACTGTTCAATTAACTTCAGAGATTGATTTAAATTTTAAAAAAAATAAAACAAAAATATTTTTTTCCCAATCAAAAAAAAACACTGTATACAAGATTTAAATAAAATTCTTAGAAAATATGTTAAAGTCGCCATAATAATGGTTATGCTTTTCCAAAAATATCATGTGCTCCGATATCACCAATATGGTGGGTTTTATTTTCAAAACAAATGATTTTTTGTATCCATTTACTTGGGGATATGATTTGCTACTGGCGCAATAGCTAGCAGTGACCTTAGTTGTTTACCGCACCGGTTGCAGTTACCAAACCGATTCGAAAGCTACTTCTAAAAATAAAAGCTAACATAAAACAAACAAAAATAAGAAATTCTCTTACCCGGCAGAACTAGCACGAGGCAATGTTTTGAAATTGATTATTAGTACTGGATTAAGCAACACTTTAAATTTAGGACATATTTCCTCTATTACAATCGGTGAAATCAGATGATCTCAACAAGGAGAATAAATAATTTTTATAACTTCTAGGCACACTTTTGCTAAGGTCTCTGTTTGAAGATTGGAGAAAGGTTGTGTTCCTGCCTATTATGTTGCTGTTGCTGGAACATACTTATGCAAGCATTCGAAGACAGAGTTTTTGGTGTTTCAAAAATTCGGAAGTTTTGTAAACTTGATCTTTTTGTAATTTAGATTATAATCCAGCTCTTGGTAAATGGCTCCCCTGAGTAATTAAGTATTTTTTTTATCTGATTTTATTAATTTTCATGATTAGGATTCAAAGTGATCACATGTTCTGGTCTTTTGAAACAGTATTTATATAACCAGCTTCATTTTTTGCGGACCAAGTGGATGGTTCCCAATTGGTGAAACATATTATCTTGATTGAGGGAGAGAAGCGTACCAAGTTTTCGCACCAGGTTTTTCAACAAGGATCTCGTACGAAGACTGGGTCCTGGCCTGTTCTGTATAGTTCTGGGTACAGATTTGGCATTTTTATTGCGTTGTAATTGGCCATAATACCTGTGGTGCTGGCCAGCGCGCCTTTATACATGTATTTAGCAGAGTTGTACAACAAAGTACAGATGCGTGGCCGGGCACGTAATTACCCCTGGGCTTTGCAGAACAAGAGCAGTCTGATATGGGGAGTGGTGTGGTTGAGACCTGAGAATATCAGAATCAGTGAGTCTCTGGAACGGTAACGTAGTGGTGTCCTGCTGTGGGTTTGTTGTGGTCGTGCTGTAACTTTTCTGTGGTTAGTTGAGATCTGACCTCCAACACCAATAATTATTACTGTTACCGTTCTACTTATCAATAATGAGCAAAATATCAACAATCACTGTAAAGTTACTGCACTATTCTTATTATTCTTTTTATTCTTCTTACTCTTATTAAAACTGGAATTGTTATTAAAACTAATGTTCAATCCCATACAAATTTTCCTTTTGTTTATTGCCCTTTAATTTATTCATTTATTTTCATTTATTTTCCTTCAATTTCACTAATTTTATCTTTTTTTTATTCTTTTTGCCCTTTATAACCCACAAATTCATCTAAATAATTATTAATATTAATATCAATATCAATATCAATATCTGAATATAAACCAATATATATATATTGATATCTTACTACTTCATTAATCAACCGCCAAATTATTTTATCATCTCATATAATCAACTAATAATTCACTGATAAATTAGAAATAGTCTTACAAACTTCTGTATATTAACTGTTTTCTTATTATTCAATATCAATCAAAACTAATCAATACTAATCAATACTAATCAATCTTTATTCAATCTTTATTTTTTATGAATTGAAGTTTTCATTTGATCAATACTCTTCAATTTTTACTCACTTATACACTCTTTTATCTAAGAACTAAAAATCTTTATCTTGCTATAACAACTATTTTCATTTTATAATAAATATTTATCTAAAATTATTCAATTTTATTCAATAATTAATTAACTAATACATTCATTCATTCATTCATTCATTCCTTCAATCTATAATCATATCAACCAATATATCAATAAATATATTATCTTATGCCAATAATATTTTAAATTTTTAAATTATAAAATTCAATCCTTTACTTTTATAATTTATTTACTTTAACTCATCAATTTATAATATCAAAATATTACAAACAAAGTTATACTTATTATTAATTTAATTAATAATTATTCAACTAACTTAATACATTCCTTTAAAATTTTTTACTTAAAAAATATATATTTTTATACTTTACTTTCCTTTCCCTTACTTTATTTTGATATAAATTTCTTATAATTCCTAAATTATATCAAAAAATTCATTCCTTTAAATAAATCAAACTTATCAATATATTCAATTATTCAATAATTCAATAATTCAATAATTTAATTATGTCTAACTCATCTCAATTAAATCAAGAGTCTAATAGTTTAGATTCCGCAAATTCTTCTTTTAGTCCATTATCTACTTCCTCAGTTGTAGATACAAATGACTCAAATGGATCTTTGACAACTTCAACAACTCCTGATAACTCCACTTCTATTATCAATACCAATAACAATAACAATATTAACAATAATAACAATAATAATGATAATGACATTAAATCTTTAAATTTAGGTTTATTAAATTCTTCTGATTTCTCAAATAATGATTCTTTAAAAGATTCTTCAATTTCAAAAAAAAAAAATTTACCAATGATTGTTGATATTTCTGTTTCAAATGATGGTAGACAAGTATTTCAAGTTCATGAAACTTCTGTATCTGTTAGAAAAGTTATGCCAACCTCAAATTTTCCAAAATCAATCTCAAATAATTCTGATTCAAATGATAATGATTTAACAGATTCTGAATCTGATTCAAATTCAGAAATTCTTCAAAGAAAAAGATCTTTTGATCAAATTTCAAATGATTATAATGATCAAAATCAAAATCAAAATCAAAATCAAAATCAAATTCAAATTCAAAATCAAAATCAAAATCAAAATCAAATTCAAAATAATATTATTCTTAATAATTCATCTCATAATCAAATTCAATCTGATAACAATTTTAATAATAATTCTAATATTACAAATATTAACGGTTTAACAATTCATGCTCCAATTCCAACTAATTCTTTTATTCCAAATAAACATTTTAAATTTGATTCAAATTATATTAATTCAACTGAAGATTATTCTTTATCAAATAATTCAAACTTTGTTCCAAAACTTTCTACTTCAACGAGACTTAGAAACATTGAAGATGATGAAACTGAAGTTTGGGGTCCAGATGTTGAATCTGCTTTTGAAGAAGCTTTAAAAATTATTCCAAAAAATGGTTTAAGTAAAATTAAAGTTAGTGGAAGATCTTGTGGTAGAAATGAATTAATTTCTGATTTTATTTTACAAAAAACTCATAAAATAAGAACTAGAAAACAAGTTTCAAGTCATATTCAAGTTATTAAAAATTTAAAAAAAAATTCAAAATTAATTGATTTAATTAATAATGGTCCAAAAGATTCTGAATCTTTGAAAAAATTCGAAGAAGTTTTTTCTGAAATCACTTTTCAAAAATCAATTGGTGAAAATAGAATGATTCAAAATCAATCTGCTATTCATTATAGAAAATCCCCAAGAAGAAGAATTTCTGGTAATAGCTCAAAAGATGTTTGTGAAGTTGCTTTGAAAGATTTTCAAATGAATTATCTTCATTTTGATCAACCTTCAAATTCTCATACGTATTCAAATTTAAAATCAAAAGATTTTGATCCTCCATTAAAAATTAAATCAAATGCTAATATTTCTTCAAGATTTCCAAGCTTATATGAATTAACAACTAATAATATTCCTATTGTTCATGGTATGGTTAATATAGTTCTACCAAAATTAAAAGATAATTCATCTGTTCCTTTAGATAATAATGCCGCAGAAGATCTTTCTTCTGGTGGAAAATATGAAACTAATGTTAGTTTAGAATTAAAAGGTTTATCTGTCAATGAAACAAATTGGTCTGTTCTTACAGTTATTTATTCTTTTGGTCATGAAGTTGTAAGATTAACCGATAGTGTTGAAATCAAAAGTAGTAAATTAGTAAATGGTGTTAAAAATGCTATTGTTGGTTTAAAATTTGCTCCAGAATTTTGGTCTGCTTTTTTTGGAAGTATTGATAAAAATTCAGATGAATGTACAGATAAGGATGCTTTAGATAAACAAAAAGATGTTGCAACTAGAGCTATTACAATCAAACAAATTTTATTCAAAAATGATCTTCAATACCCAAACGGTAGTAATATTTTAAGAAAGAATATTAGAACTGTTTTATTATGGGAATTTTTACGAGTTTCTAAACCTGAAGAAGCTCTAACTGTTATCAGAAGAATTCATTTGCCTAATAATTATATAAATCCTCAGATAAATGCTGGATTAGTTCCATTCCAACAAGATATTATGAATAAGTTTCAACAAACTCCTTTAGATATCAATAATGTTACAAATACCACTTGTTTTTCACCAGTGTCTGTGTCTCCAATAGCTGATATGAATCCAAATACCTTTTCTAATTTCATAGCATCTAACGAACAAGCTAAATGTGGTACTCCTCAATATCCTAAATTTCAATCTATCAATGATCTTTATTCTTCAAACTCAAACCCAAATTTATCTGCTCCTTTATCTTATGGATTAAGATCTAATCCAAGTCTTTCTATGCCTGGTAATCCAATTGCTTCTTCAGCTTTTATGAATCCTGCTATTAATGGACTAAAACCAATGCAAAGAAGAATGTTCTCAGAGCCTACATTTGATTATTCAAATTCTGTGAATAATTTATCAAACGTTGGAGAACTTGGGGTAAACCTAAATGGTGAAGATTTTAATCTTGTTAATAACAATTTTGGTGCCAATAATTCATTAATTGGTATAAATTCTGCATCTCCTATACCCTCTGCCAGTTCTACTACTTCCACCAACAGTTTTTCATCTGTTTTCTCTGCAGCTTCTAGCAATTCATTACTATCCAATGCAACAATGAATCCAGCTTTGATGTTGTCTCCAGTTATTAATAATGGAATTTCATGTGATCCATTTTCTGGTTCTAAGCAGAATATATTCAAACAAGAAGATGATTTTGCCAGTATTTGGTAAAATTAACTTGTTCAATTTCATTTTTTTTTATTAGCTGGTTGACTCATAAAGTTGATTTCAATTCTCAATCCTGTCTTAATTATTAATTTTTATTAGTTTTACATGTATACTATTTATTGATTTGGTGATTGTTGATTTGTATTTGGAGGAAGTTTGTGGACAAAAATCTCCTACTCACTTATTTAATAATATTTGTTTTATATTTTAATATGTTTCTCTTTTTTTTCAATTTTTTTTTTTTTAATTCTCTTATATTTTGCTTAAAAGAGTCCACAATATCATAATTATTAACAACTCCGACCTAATTACAAATATCATTTAAATCATATTTAGTACATAATCTTTTTTTCATTAAAGATCTTTCCTTATTAATTTTTTTCAACTCCGTATAATAATTTAATAACTTAATTAAATTAGATTATTATTAACATTGATTGTGGTTCTCTTCAAATTCAAGCTTATTAAGTTCTCTACATTTAATATCAAATTCATTTTACAGAATTTTTCTTCTAAAAGAAATAAATTTCATCCTTCTCCTTTTAATCTTCATTTTTAATATTGTTCATATTTAATTCTTTTTTCTAGTTTTGAAATTTATATTATTATTTAATTAATTCATACTTTTTTTGCTTTTTTTTTAATTTTTATTTAGTCTTTGTATGAATTAAATTATTCTTTTACTGTTTCTGTTTTTCTTTACTCTCTTTTTTTTTTGATATTGTTTTAAGTGGCTATTTTTAATTGTTTTTATATTTGTTTTTTTTTTCAATATTTTTTATTCGTATTCTTATTAATTATTTAAAATTTAAAATTCATTAATTGAATGTAAATTATATATAAAAAAAATACAAACAAACAATGCGAATTGGCTAACCGTTTTGTAATTTATAGTTTCAAAGGATTTATTACATTTTTTAATTGAAAGGAAAACAAATGAAGAATTGAGGAATTGAGGAATTGAAGAATTAAAGAATTAAAAAATTGAAATTAAGTTCAATTTTAATAAGTTTCTACAATGTTATATTTTTTTTTTAAAAAAAGAAAATTTGAACAAAAAAACAACAACTTAAGAACTAAAGAAGTAAGATGGTCAAAAAAAAAAAACTATAAACCTTTACCATAGTTACCAGAAGCATAAAAATCATTAATTATTTTAACATTTTTTTCTAAAGCTGCTAACCATTCTTTTGCTTGAGTTTCAACTTTGGCTTGATCAGGACCTAATTTCAAAAAAAAATCTTTTCTATAAGGACAAGCTTTCATAGCTAATTTAAATACAGGTCTCACAAACATATTATGATATTTAATTAAAGTTTCACCATAAGCTTTTGTAAAACTTTCAGCCATTTCTTTATTTGGACTATTAAAAGTTTCTTTTACAGCAACTTCAGTAAATTGTAAACCTCTTGATAACCATAATAAAGCTTGAGTAGCAGTTTTATCTTTAGTATTTTTTTCAAAAAGAACAATATCTTGTAAATATTTACCATTTAAAGGATTTTTCTCTAAAAATGCTTTAATTTTTTTAACATTACCATTCATATCATTTTGAACAACAGAAAAAGCAGAAGAACCTAATAAATCAAATAATTTAACTAAAGATTCTACAGCTTCTAGGAATTGAATTGTATCAATTTTATTATCAGAAGTAATCTCAACTTCTGTAAAGTTTTTAGACATTTGATCGAAAAAAGTACTCATTTTTGAAATATATAAGTTTAATTTGAATTTGAGTTTTACAAAAGAGATTAAAAGGAAAAAAAATAAAAACAGGAGTTTTATAAAATAAAAAGCCAATTAATGAAATTCGTTGATTGAGAAAGAAAAAAAACCAATATTAAAGTAATCAATCAATTGAAGAGTTATTTCTGTATTTATATTAAATTTATAATTTTAAAAAAAGCAATAACACAATTTTCACATAGTTAAAAGGGAAGAGTGAAAAATACACACATTCTCATACCACTAAGCATTATTACTATTATTATTATTATTATCTTTATTTATGTTTTATTCAGTGGTAGCCCAAAGGTGTTTTCTTTTTGAGAATTGTTAACACATCAACGGCAACGGCGATGCGCTGGAGGAGTACCACAGAACTGGTCACAGACCTGTGGCCAGCTTCCTTCGACTCGTTAAGACTCTTTGAAGGTTATTGGATTTAATCGAGTGGAAATAAAATAAGAACGAAAGGTTTCAAAAATGAATTAAATTCAAATAGAAGAACAAAGGAAATCAAATGAAACGAAAAAATTTACGAAAGGATTTACGAATAGATTAACAAACAGAGTTATGATTATAGATATTCATTGAAATATAACAGAAGGAATAAATAAAACAGATAATTGTATTTGAGTTGAAAATTAAGTATAAGAGAATTATAATTAAATTGAATTCAAATAATTAATTGAACTAATCTTTAAGTAAAGCTTCTTTCTTTTCACTGATACGTTGTTGTCTTCTTTCACGAGCAGCTTTATTTCTTAATCTTCTTGCATCAGCTTCATCTTCTAAAGCTTTTTCACGAGCAAATTCAGCTTTTGCTTGAATAATATGTTCAACTAAAGAACGTTTATGTTTGAAAGCATTACCTTTTGCTAATTTATATAAAGAGTGATATAAATGACGATCGATTTTACCAGCAGCTCTGTATTTAGCTAATAAACGACGTAAAACTCTTAATCTTCTCATCCATAAAACTTCGGTTGGCATACGAGCTTCTCTTGTACCTTTTCTTTTACCATAACCAGTATGACGACCAGCACGTTTTGAATCAGCTAAAGCTCTAGCTCTTGCCCTTGAATGAATTCTTGCAGGTTTTTTAACAATAATACCATTTTTATATAATTTTCTAATAGCTTGACGAGAATCAGAAACTGCAATTTCAGAAGTTTCAGAAGGATCAAGCCAGATCTTTCTTTTTCCAACACCTAAAACGGATGCAGCAAGTCTTTTTTGAGTTTTTAAATTAGCCCTATAATAGAAATAAAATTAAATAAAATTAAATTAAATTGTTAGTTAAATGCTTTCATTTTTTTTTTGTTTAAAAATAAAAAAGTAAATTACTCTTTCATCATTTTACTTTCAATTGTAATTTTTTAAAAAAAAGATGATTCGATATATTTTAAAGACTCTAGAAAGTATTTCATATTTTATAGTTATTATTCCAGTTATGAACATTGTTTTTATTTCATCTGAAAAGTAATTTAAAACAAAATTACTATATTATAATATACAATGAATTAATTCAAAAATTATATATGAAATGTTCTTCAAGACTTAGAAAAAAGTATTTTCTTTTTATATATTAACATTCCATTAATTTTTTAAAGTGAATAATTTATTTATAATGAAAGTGTGATTCGAAATAAATTTAGATTTATGATAATCTTTTTGCATACTAAATAATGTATAAATATATATAGGATATTATTACTTTAAAATAAAGATGAAATATTCTCTTTTAAAAATTTTTGAATATACTACTTTGTAAACATATAACTTTACTTATTATATTACATTTTTGTTTGTTAAATATTGATAATTAATATATAGATAATGGATATTATATTTGACAATGGATTTAATTATAAATTTGATGATGAATTTGAAATGAACGATTAATTAATTTAATTGACAAGATATTTTAAACTTACATTTTTTTATGAGAATAACGACCTTAATGATTATATCTTTACTACTTTCTTGGTTCTTGTTTTGTTTTTTTCTAAGAAGATAGATTTTTTAATATATTTAATCTTGAAATAAAATTAAATTAGTATATTTGAAATCTGCTTAATGCTTTCTGAAAGTGGAATTAGTGGGTAGTGAATAATAATAGTAGCAGAACTGGTAGAAATGGGACTGTACCGGTAAGGGCAATAGCGTTAATACTAGAACTGGAGCACGAGCAGTAAGGTTAGCAGTAGTGGTGACAGTAGTAATAAGAGCAGCAGTGGCAGTAGCAGTGAGAAGGCAGCGGGTAGGGCTTTCACTGAATGTTACAGAATTAGCAGGAAAAAAAAGAAAACGAGGAAGAAGAAGAAAACCCAGGTACTTTATAGAAACAGCAGTCACAGAAAAATCCATTCACACTGCTTTTGTTTCGAGAGCAGATTTCTTGATTACATCTTGATTACACATCGATCCCATCTCCTATTGCTGAATGACCCAAGGGCAAGGACTAATAAAAACAAATAGAGCCCTATAAATTTGCACGTGCATGTTTTTACTGAAAAAAGCTAATCTAATAACACAAAGGCATTTTGTATTGAAAACATTGACAGTGTTAATAATATCACAATAATCATAGTTAAGAAAAACTATTAACTCCAGTATAATATTAAATATAGTCTTTACAGCATTTTATACATTAAACAAACTATAGTATAAATTAAGGGTATTATAAAAATGGCACACTCCATCCGTTCAAAAAGTAAAATGAAATCCAAGTCTATAAAAAGAAAGACTGTTTTCCAGAAATATTATGATGAAAGAGCAGAAATGCTTTCAAAAAAAGCAGAAAATCTCATTGATGAAAATAAAATTTTAGAAATTAATACTGAAACTGTCAAAACTAGTGGTTGGAGAAAGAAGCAATATAATAGAAAGAAGTTAAAGAATTTAAGTTTTAAAAAATGATCAATTAAAGTTCAGTTAGTTAGTTGATTTTATTTGTCAGTGATTGCAATATCTGGATAATATTGTAAACATAACGGATTATATTAGTTATAATATTAGAATAGCAATCTTCAAGATAGAAAGAAATGTAATCCTGATATTTTATCAGTCAAAAAATAAATGTTTTGCCTTGACATTTATAAAATCATGGAAAATTACATTTGATTTCCTTTTTTGGAAATATGAAAAAGTGGATTATCAAATTATTACTTGTCTTTTTAAATAAAGAAATTAATTTTTTTTTCCATTTCAGATATTTTATATTATAAGAACTTTATATATTTTTTACATTTTCTGCATTTTCTGCATTTTTTTTTTCATGATTTATTTAATTGATAATTTCACACTCAAATGAATGGTAATTCTGAATTATATATAAAAATAGTAATATCCACCGGAGGACTATCCAAGAGCTACCGCCGCAGAACCAGGATGTAATCCTGACTTGCCAAACCTGGTGTTTGTGGCTGTGTATAGCGCTGCAGTTTTGTCTGAGCTAGAATCTGGACATCTGCGGTAAACCTCTGAACAGTGCGGAGTCGACTGGCTGGAGAACGGGTTGGTTTGTTCATTTGGGGCTGGTGACTCAGACTGGGGGAGTTTTGTCTGGCGCTGGAGCTTTTCCTGTTTCTCCTTCCAGAAACACGCCCAGTCCATTTCCAGAATCTGAACCTTCTTAGAAGTGCAGTATATCACCATCAATACAGACAACGACAAATCACGAATATAATTGAGATACTACTGTATATTCACATCTATTTTCAAGAAAAATATAATCATAAATACTAAATAATATTCTAAATATATTATTTTAAATACCAAGTTTGTTAATTGTAAGGCCAAGATCCAGATCAATATCCAGACAAAAATCAAGATCAAGATCAAAATCAGCTCTTATCTAACTTCTTATCTATTTGACACAATTCATATCTAATCGGTATTTGGTCTTTAATATAAAATACTTCTGGCTAAACTTTTAGCAATCTTTGCATCAATCAATCAAATAATCAATCAATCAATCAATCAATCAATCAATCATTAAAACATTCAATCAATTAATCGTTGACTAAGCATATATACAAATAAAAATACGAATAAAAATACAAATAAGCATAAGCATAATAATAATCATATATATATCACTTTGAATCTAAGTCCAAATCTAATTCTAAGTAAAATCTAGATTTAAATTGAACACTAAATTCAAGTTTAATCTAAATTCAAATTTAAGTACAAATTTAAATCTAATTTTAATTGTTCTAACTTTTATAATAATTTATAATCAGTTATTATTCTAACACTCCTCAATATATCTCTTAATAAACTTTAATATATTATTTACTTATAATTTTTATCATCTTATGAAATCTCATCTTTTTTCTTAATTTATAAAAACCTTAATAAAAACATAATAAACAACAATAATAACAAACAATTTAAAACTATAATAATATAATAATAAAATAATAAAATAATAAATGGGTACTGGTACTGATCCAACTCCTAGGCATTCATGGTGGCCTTCTCTTAAAAAAATGACTAGCGCTGATGATGATAAAAATGATGATAATAAAGATAATTTAGTTCATAATTCTTTAATAAGACCAAAACTTTCTTATCCTTCAAGATCCTCAAATAATATTAGACCATTTAAATCAAATGATCCTTCTTTATTATCTCAATCAATTAATGATAAATTCAAATCTCAAAGAATTTCTTTTTTATCTTCTCAATCAAATATTAATTCTACTAATAATCAAAATAAATCTAATTTTAAGAATTTAAATTCAAATAAAAGTAAAAATTCAAATTTAAGCATATATAATTATAATAATAATTATAATAGTATCAATCAAAATAATAATGATGATGATGATCAAATTATTAATTTAATTTTTGCTGTACCTTTAATTGATTCTTTAAAAATTGCTTCAGCTAAAATTTCTGTTGCAAGTAATGATCCAAATAAATTATTAGAATATGGTAAAATTCCTGTAGTTGTTGCAAAATGTGGAAATTATTTAAAACTGAATGGTTTAGATATTGAAGGTATATATAGACTAGGTGGTTCTTCAAAAAGAGTTAAAAATTTACAAATAATTTTTAGTTCTCCTCCAGATTATGGTAAAAAATTAAATTGGAATGGTTTTACTGTTCATGATTCTGCTTCTTTATTAAGAAGATACTTAAATGCTTTACCTGAACCTTTAATTCCATTAGATATGTATGAAAAATTTCGTTATCCATTATTTTCAAGACCTCAAATTTTAAAATATTTCAAATATAGAGTTGAAAAACCAAAAATGATTACAATAAATTCTCAATTAAATTTAAATTTAAATTTAAACTCAAATTCAACTTCAAATTCAACTTCTAATACTATTAATAATAAAAATACAACTCATAATCGTAATATAAGTATTAGTGATCCATTGAAAAATGATACTGAAATTAAACCTTTAGATTATACAAATTCTTTTCAAAATTTAAATTTAAATTTATCTTCTAACTCAAATAATTTAGATCAAAAAATTGATTTATCTAAAAAATCAAATGATATATCTCAGATTACTGAAAATACTGTAAATAATCAAAATAATCAAAATATTATTTCTGATGAGCAAAAATTGAAAAAAAAAATAAGAAAACGTAAAAAATTAATAAGGGAGATTGAAAATGCTCTGATTGATTATCAAAATCTTGTAAATGAATTACCAATTTTACAAAAACAATTATTATTTTATATTTTAGATTTATTGGCAATATTTGATGCTCATTCAGAAAATAATTTAATGCCTGCAAGAAATTTAGCTGCAGTTTTTCAACCTTCAATTTTATCTCACCCAAAACATGATCTGATTCCTGGCGAATATGCTTTATCACAAGCTGTTGTTGAATTTTTAATTGAATATTCTTATAAATTACTCCCTCAAGCTAAACAATTTGCAATATCTAATGCTGAAGTAAATTCAATTAATTTGAAATCAAATAATAATATAGATTTTTCCTCAAAAGAGCTTAAATCTAGTAAAACCTTACCTATGGATTTAGGAAAAAATGAAGAAACCAATAAAGATATTCCTAATAAAGTGAAATCAAGCACTGCTGCTCAAGATTATCAGATATTTACTAACAAAACGTGCCAAATTAAAAGAAGACCCCATAGTAAAAGTTTATCTTCTGTTGCACAATCTGATATTATAAGAGGAGGTGTTAATAGAAAAATATCGGTAATCGATAAAAAGGATTTAGATTCAAATAATGAAAAATATGATTCTGGTGTAGAACTTGCTCATCTAGATATCGATGATGATCTATTTTCAAATAATGAAGATGAAGATGATTCTAATATACCTTATAGTGAACAAAATACTAATTCAATTGTAATTCCAAATACCAAAATGGTTTCAACACATAATAATTCTAAGGAAAAAGCAGTACAGCCGGAAACAAATTTATCAACTTCATCTAGATCTCCTATATTCAAACATTTATCTCTTTTAGGTTTAACTAAATCCAAAGACTCGTCAAGTGCTCAAACACCAAGTTCATCTGAACAAGATTCTTCAGATACTAGAAATTCTAGATGGAGTTCAGTAACTGATCAAGAAAAATCTTATCTGGATGTAAATTTCAGCCCTAAAAAAGAAAATTGGTTTAAGAAAAGAATAAGAAGTAGAAGTAGATCCCATGAAACTTCTACGGGTACACCTCCTTCTCAGAATTATTACACTGTTAACAATATCTCCAACAATGATTCTATGTTAAATTCACCTCAAAAAGGTCCAGGGTGTGATCCTAATCACAGCGTTAATGTAGAACAGCCTATCATTTCTCCATATGTTCCCGATAATATAAACTCAAAGGATAATTAATTTTCTTATATTTCTACTAATTTTTTTTGAAATTTATAAGAAAGATTTTCAGCAATACTTCAAAAGAGATAATTAGCTTCAAATACTCTTTTAAGTGATGATTATATTGAAAGTCTAGGAGATTTTTGTTTTTGTTTTTCTTGTCCCCTAATTTGTTATTATTAAGGGATTTGTTTATTAATGGAAAATTAAAAAACATGATTTGGATATAAATTTCTAAAATATTTTGTGATTTTTCGCAGTATTAATAAGTCTATGGTAAAAACTCAAAATAAAATAGTTATTCACTGCGATCAAAATTTTAAACTTCATAAACTTTTCTACAAAATTGAAACGCATTTTATTTCTTTTTTTTATAATTTATTGTACATTATTTAAATATAATTTTGAATTTCAGTCTTGTTTTTATACAAAATTAGTTTCAGGAGGATTTAAAAACTTCTCCATATGCAATTTTATATTTACAGAAAAATTACTATTTACATTATCTACAAACAAAATCAAATCAACAATTAAAGAAATCTGGGAATTTCTTTATCTTCGTAAACTTCTATAATATCTCCTTCTTTGAATTCATCCCAATCTCTTATAGATAAACCACAGTCATTACCTTTACGGACTTCTTCAGTATCATCCTTCATATGCTTCAAGGTGTTTAATGTACCTTTAAATAATATTTCTTCTCCTCTTCGCACTCTAATAGGTGAGTTTCTTTTGATTATACCATTTTCAACTTTACAGCCAGCAACCTTTACAGATTTTTTAGTTTTATTCTTTTTAACAGTAATTGAGAATATATTTATTACTGTTGCAGCCGCGGTAACTTTTGTTTCTAAAACAGGTTTCAAATGGGACGATAATGTTTTTGTAACATCTTCAATAAGATGATATATAACATTATGTTCAATTAGTTTCACACCCATTTTATAAGCCTGGTTGTATATATTTTTAGGTATAGGCACATTAAAACAAAGTATTTGGGATCCAGAAGTTTGAGCTCTATCTAAATCAGTTTCATTTGGTGGCCCAACTTCGCTATACAACACCGCAGACTTAACTTCTTCATTTCCTAAACCGGAGATACTTTCGGTTACTGCTTCCTGAGAACCACTCACATCAGCTTTAACAATAAAAGATATTATCTTTGCTTTAATTTCTTCTTTTTCTTTTAGTTCTTCACTAAGTAATGCTTGATCTAAGCCTAACTTTTTGAGACGTTCAATATTCTTCTCTTTTGCTTTTAAGGCCTCAGCTTCTTTCATTTCATTAAATATTTTTTCATTGGTTTCTTGAATAACTTTCTGCTCTTTAGATATTTCTTTTATAAGTAACTTTTTATGAGCCATATCTTTAGCCAAAGATTCAGTTTTTGTTTCAATGCAATGATCACCAGCCTCAGGTAATTCCTTCCAACCAGTTATTTCTACAGGCATGGATGGAGTTGCAAATTTTACTGATTTTCCAAATTCATTTCTCAATGTTTTGATTTTACACCAGGTTGGGCCTGCGGCTATAAAAGACCCCTTTTTCAAAGTACCACGCGTGACAACTACAGTAGCAACACTTCCTAGCCCTTTTTTAACTTGAGATTCTATAACATTAGCTTCTGTTGGAACACCACTAAATTCAGCTTTCAAGTCCATCGTTTCTGCCAATACAATAATAGCCTCTTCTAATTTATCCATGTTTAATCCAGTCAACCCAGATACTTTAACGACTTGAGTATCTCCACCATAATCTTCAACGTCGACATCAGCTGAAGCCAAATCTTGAATTACTTTTTCAGGATTTGCATCAGATCTATCACATTTATTTATAGCTACTATTATACTAGCACCAGCATTTTTACAATGTTTTATAGCTTCTTTAGTTTGTGGCATTACAGAATCATTTGCAGCAACAACTAAAATTGCAATATCAGTTATATTTGCACCTCTTTCTCTCATTTTTAAAAAAGCTGCATGACCTGGAGTATCAAGAAAAGTTATCATTTTTCCAGATTTAGGTGCTTTTACCGAAAAGGCACCAATATGTTGAGTTATTCCACCAAATTCTTTCTCCACAATGGAAGATTTTCTTAAATAATCAAGAATTGTTGTTTTACCATGATCAACATGTCCCATAATTGTAACAATTGGAGGTCTAGGCTTTAATAGACTTGAGTTGACAATCTCTATATTTGCTTTTGGTTTTAAGTTTGAGCCTGAACCATTTTCAGAAGATTCAATAGTAGAGAATCCATAATCATCTGCAATTAATTCTGATGTTTCTTTATCTAGGATATAATTGTATCTTGCCTGACTTTCAGTGAAACCAAGCTGCTTTAATTTTTTAATCAAATGTTCTAATCTAACATTTAATAAATTTGCCAAATTAGCCACGGATATAAAAGATGGAATAGATATTTGTCTTTGATTTTCAATAATATTGGAATTCCCTTGAGATGATTTTGAGATATTAGAGTTTGATGATTTAAATCTAATATTTGTAATAGTAGAATTTAAAATAATTGGATGAGAAATTAAATTTAATCTTTGAGTATACGCTGGACCATTTCCTTTAAGAAACAATAAGGCAGCAGTTTCTTTTATTAAACACTTGAACATTAAATTTTTAAATATATACAAAAGGGATAAATTTATATTCAGTGGTTTTTAGAAGTATTCAAATAACAAATAAAGTTATTGATATTCTTAATTTTAGTTATTGAAATTTGAAGTTTTAGAAAAAAAATTATGAGAAATCAAAATTCAATAAAACCTTCAAAATCAATCTAGCTTTATCGAGAATATTTTAGTTCCCGGTTGAAAATAAAAGTTTTACGTAATATTTTATTTATTCCGTAAACGTAATGAAATTAAGTTATTGAATGTTACGGTAACAGTTAACTTTTTTATCAGTTGTTCAAGGGTTTATTTCATCAAAGAATTATAAATTATTATATCAAATATATAATTTAAATAAATGATTGAATAGTATATAATAATAAGAAAAAGACATAAAAAAAAATAAAAAAAGAATAAAAAAGGAATGAGTTTGTCATCATCTGGAGAAAATCAAGTTAACTCTACGTGTTTGGAATTACTTCTACTTGAAATTGTTCCATTGTCAATTAGAATAACACAAAAACTTAATAAAGAAGTTGAATATTCTTCTACATTTACAAGTTCAAATAATAAAAACAATAAACAATTACCAATAAGTCCAGGAAAAGAAGTAAAAGAAATAAAAGAAGGAAAAGAAAATAAAAGACAAATTTTAGAAGATATTATAAATCATCATGGAGGTATTGAAGTACTAGAAAGCGAAGATATCAATAATGAAAATGTAATTTTTAGAATTGAAAATTATGGATTTTCAATTGGAATTAGATTGGGAGAACTTTTAAATTTTCAAATTAATAATAATAATTTAAATTTGATTTCGAAAGGTAATGGTAATAATGGTAATAATTTAGATATTTTAAATATTATGAAATTTATTTGTAGAGATGTTTGGAGAGTTTTATATGGTAAACAAATGGATAATTTAAGAACTAATCATAGAGGTACATTTGTTTTAATTGATAATAAATTTCAAATGATTAATAATATGTCAACAAGTTTTTTTAGAAATAATAATGAAGAAAATGAAATAAAAACTAAGAATAAAATTAAAAGTTATATATGGATACCAAGTGGTATAATTCGAGGTATTTTATCAAGTCTTGCAATTGATTCATCAGTTACATTTGAAATTGGTAAATTTGGACAAGTTACATTTAATGTTCAAACAGATATTTCTGGATAATACATTACATTAAGTATTTCTTTTTGAGAATTTGATTAATTTATTAGTTAATTATATGTATTTATATTTATATATATATTATTAAAATGTTTAACTTTTGTCACCAGAAATTCCAATTATTGATATTGTTAAAGCAAAAGAGATAATAGAAGTCAATGTGATATAAGAAGTTTTAAGAGATTTTAAAGATAGTTTTGTTGAAGCTTTATAAATTGAATTATTAATTTCATTTTCAACTTGAATTTTATCATTATCATCATCTTTATCAATATTATTGTTATTGTTATTCTCGGTAGTAGATTGTATATTTTGATTTTGATTTTCAGATGAATAATCAATTTCAGAAACTTCAGTAGGCTTTAAATTTAAAAATCCTGATTTATCTAAATCTGAAGGTTCTTCATTATTTATAATATTTTTTTTAATAGATTTAGGAGTTTTCTTTTTAATTGAAGTATTTGAGTTATTTAAAGGAATGGAATTAATAGAATAGAAATTCTTCAATAATTTATCTTCAATTGGTTTAGTTTTCAAATAATAAAAAGCTAAAGCTAATTGAGTTGAGATTGAAGTGTATAAAAGATAAGGATGACGAGCAAAATTTGGAGCTTTAAAAAAAGCAAGAGCAAATAATGAAGCAGCAGAAAAGCCTAACGATAATATTAATTTTTGAAAAACTGAAATAATAGGATTTAATTTTTTTTTTAATATAATTAAATCTTTTAGATCATTTGAAAAAATATCTTTAGAAAATAAAGGATATGAAAATGAACCAGCTAAAATTCCTAAAGACCCAATACCAATAAGTTTAGTTATTTTAAGACAAGAACCCATTTTGTAATTAATAACTTATGAATTGATTTTTATGTCAAATTTATTAACTGAAATTTGTTAATTATGATACAATTAATTATAATACAGTATTAATAATATTATAATTATAACTTTTATGGAAGCAGTAAATTGATATTTCGTTGCTTTGATTTGTGATAGCGATTAGAGCACAGTAATTCATAGTTATTACTGTGCCGGAAAGAGATCTCGAGGACTGAAGTGAGCCCACACCCAAATCAATCAAACCAACCCAGCCCAACCCAAATCAAAGGAAAGCAAAGCTAAACTAAATCAGATTCAATCAAGCAAAGCAGGAAAAAGAAAAGAATAGAAAAGAAAAGAAACAAAATCAGACTGGGGTTGGGGCAGGCTCTGAACTTCAAAGGCGGATTAACGTGGCGTATTTAGGTGGCTGAACAAAGGCAGGAGGGAAAAGATGTGGATGGTGCATGTGGCTATTAAATATATTATTACGTAAGTACCCGTGATAAAATAATTTTATTTTTGAGTTTGTCAGTTAAGACATAAAATTGAAGATAAAATATAAATACTGAAGAAAGATTGAACATTGAAAAATATCAAAATAAAGATATAAATCAAATAAATGTCTTTTTTTAAATAACCTTTTCAATTATGGATATGGTTGATACTATGGAGACTATGGAGACTATGGATATTTTGAAGAAAGTAAAAACAATTGGAATAATTGGCCTTGGTGATATGGGTTATTTATATGCCCGAAAGTTCTCCGAAAATGGTTGGAAGTATGTTTAGTTTCATATACTTCTTGTATTTTGATCAAATCAATAAATCATAGTTATAAACTTCTTTCTAACTTCTATTATTCTTCTTTTCTTTTTTTTTTTTATTTTTTTGGCTTTTAACAATTAAGTGTAGTAGGATGCGATAGACCTGATAAATATGACTCTTTAAAAGATTTTTATTCAAATGAAAAATTCAAATTTCTTGAAAATGGTTTTTTAGTTTCAAGAATTTCGGATTACGTTATATATTCTGTTGAAGCTGAAAATATCGATAGTATTGTTAAACTTTATGGTCCTTCAACAAAAGTTGGTTCAATTGTTGGCGGTCAGACTTCTTGCAAAGCTCCTGAAATAAATGCTTTTGAAAAATATTTACCAAATGATACTAAAATCATTTCTTTACATTCTTTACATGGTCCAAAAGTTGATTCAACTGGTCAACCTCTAGTTATAATTAATCATAAATCAAATAAAAATGATTTGAATTTTATTAAATCATTAATATCTTGTTTAAATTCAAAAATTGTTTATTTATCTGCTAATGATCATGATAAAATTACCGCTGATACTCAAGCTGTAACCCATGCTGCTTTTTTGAGTATGGGTACTGCTTGGAAAAATATTAAATTATATCCATGGTTAACTCAAAAATGGGTTGGTGGTATTGAAAATGCTAAAATTAATATTTCAATGAGAATTTATTCAAATAAATGGCATGTTTATGCTGGTTTAGCAATAACAAATCAATCAGCTCATAATCAAATTTTACAATATGCAACTTCTGTAACAGATTTATTTACTTTAATGATTCAAGGTAATAAAAAGCTTTTATTTGATCGTTTGATTAATGCAAGACAAAAAATTTTTGGTCATATAATTAATTCAAATAAACAAAAAAATTTATTACTTGATGACCAATTATTAGATCAATATTCTTTATCAAAAATTCCTCCAGGACCAAAAAAAGCAAATTCCCATTTATCTTTACTTGCAATCGTTGATTCTTGGTCACAATTAGGTATATTCCCGTATGATCATATTATTTGTTCAACTCCTTTATTTAGAATTTTTTTAGGTGTTACTGAATATCTATTTTCAACACCAGGACTACTTGAAGAATGCATTTCTGTAGCTGTTGATGATACTTCTTTCAGACATGACGATTTAGAATTTGTTATTGCTGCTAGAAGTTGGAGTAAAATTGTTAGAAATAAAGATTTCAAATCTTATCAAAAAGAATTTGAAAAAACCCAAAATTTCTTCAGAGAAAATTTTATTGAAGCAAATAAAGTTGGAAATGAAATGATTCGTGTAATTTTGCAAAGAGTTAAACACTATGAATCAACTAATAATTAGTTACATATTTTTTTTTCAGTCTTAACTATTTTCTCTCCTAATTTTCTTGCATTTAGAGTATAATATCAATATAACGTAATAGTATATAGACAAAATTAAAAAAAAAAAGATTTCTACTTTTTCCACAATCATTCGTTTCTCATTTTCATTAAGCTTAGATTAAGCCATATCCAAAAAAATATGAAACACATAAAGCTTAGTGTAATATTCCCTATTACCCATAAGTCTGGTAAATTTTTTGGTGGCATCATAACAAATTCAATTAAATGTAATAACAAAGCTACTAGTGAAGATGATATAATAACTATATTAAGGATCCATTGTTTTGTAAAAAAATTTTTTCCCAATAATTTAAAAGAGTGTACTAAAGTTTTAATTTTCAAATTACCAAATAACCAATTACAGAAAAAGCCCATAACAAAATATTGAAGTCCTAAACCATCCCTTTTTAGTAAAGGCCATAAACTAAATAAAGCAATATTATTTATCCAGTTAACCATTTTAAAAATTTCATTATCATTTATATTAGTTAAAAGTAATGTAGTTGGTAGTAATGGTAATAATACTGTTTTTTCATGAACTTGAAATGAGAAAAAGAAAAAGCCCCATGCACATGAAGCAAAACCTCCAAGCAAAATTATTTTTCTAGGATAAAAATATATTAATAGACAGCTTGGCAAAATTGATAAGAGTGTAAGAGCTAACGAAAATGTTTTCAATTGTTCCAAAGTGAATAAAGATTTATATTTTATTAAAATATTTGTAACACACCAAAAATTAGCTACTTTATCTTCAAACAATCCTCTTTCAAAAGGAAATGTTCGTATAAGAGATTGTTTAACCACTAGAAGTCCATCTAATAGAGAAGAATTAGATAAAATTAACGGCAAATATACAGCAATTAAGGTAAATATTACAGTTAAAGCTACTCCAAATAATTTGATGATTTTTAATCTAGATTGAAAGGGATTGAAAGTTAATGACAAAATATAAAAAAAAATGAAAGGGGAATAATATAATGCCATTTGTTTGAATGTAATTGCCAAAATAAAAAAAAATGAACCAAAGCAAAGGTGATCATTTAAGAGACATACTATTGATAATAAAACCAATCCAAGCATAATATTATTATATTGAAAATGACCATGATCAATTAAAATCAAACTAGGTTGAAATAATATTAAAATTAGAGATATTTCTTTTTTCAATGGTACAATGCTTTTCAAATCTTGAGATCTTTTTGTTGAATTTTTTTTATCAGTTCTAAAGAAAAAATTTAAGTATAATAAAACACTAAGAAAATATACTAAAATATCAAATGACAATACACTGAACCTCATAAAAGATTTCAAATCATTATTTTCAATTCCATTGGTTATATCTAGTTGAAACCATTTTGGATACAAACATTTTCCAACTAAACCTAAAATATAAGAATGATAAGCAGTTAATGGGGGATAATCGAGACCCCAATAATCTAGATTATAATAATACCATTTTGAAATTGGAATATTCACAGTCATATCTAACCAATGTCTCTGAGCCTCAAAATCACCAAACATTGGTGGTGTATTTAAACCACTGTAAAAACCTAAGGCAACTGCACTTCTAATTAGTATTGCGAAAATTATCACAATATATTTTATAACCCATTGATTCTGCACTGATTTGAAAAGAGAGAAAAACTCATAACATGGAGAATTACAAAATACTGAATTTGCAGACAAAGATACTTGTTTCTTCTGATCCAAATTTATAATTGAACTTTTTAGCTTCTTTTTCTTTATTTTCTTGTTATTTATCATTATTAGTATTGAAATTTTGAGATTGTGGAGCAATGAAAAGTAAAGTTGAATATTAGTTAATCTATATTATTGGCTAGAAACTAAAATTTAACTAGCTGTTAAGCATCCATCAAATATTTAAGAAAAAAGCAAATTCAAAATTTTAGATAAATACGTATCAATTGACCAGAGAATAGAAAAAAAAAAAAGGTTCAAACTAATTCTTTCAATGACGAAAGATGGTTTTGCAGAAGAGTTTTGTCAATAAAAATAACATCGGCCGTTAGAGCCCTTTCCTGTAGTAATTCTTAAATTAAATAGCCCTAACCTAACCACCAATCAAACTTTAATAGTAAAATCTGTGAGACCGAAATAAAATTTCCTGAAGAGATTATTATGATGAAAAAAACACTATAACTCTTAATTTTAAAAGGAAAATGGAGAACAATGATCATCGTTCTTATTGATTAATTATCTCTAGGATTTATTAACACTTTTTTCAAGTATGTCATTACCAAATATAACTGTTTTGATCTCTGGAAATGGTTCCAATTTGCAAGCTTTAATAGATGCGGCTAATAAAGGTGATATCAAAGCAGATATAACTGAGGTTATTAGTTCTTCTCCCAAGGCTTTTGGATTGGAAAGGGCTTCCAAGTCTGGAATCCATTCAAAAGTTCACAAATTGAAGGATTACTATGTTAACATTCCAAAGGAAGATAAAGCTGGAAGACGAGCTTCCAGAGAAAGGTTCAACCATGATTTAGCAAATTTAATTTTGTATGGTTCTACAAAAGCAGAATCTCCAATTGAAGGCTATTCAAGACCTGATTTGATTGTGTGCGCAGGATGGATGCTCATACTTTCCTCCAGTTTTTTATCCCCATTAGAAAAAGCTAAGATTCCTATCATTAATTTGCATCCAGCTCTACCAGGTGCTTTCGATGGAACGCATGCTATTGACAGATGCTGGAAGGCAGGCCAAGATGGTTTAATTACAAAAGGCGGTGTTATGATTCATAATGTAATACAGGAAGTAGATAGAGGAAAGCCTCTTTTGGTTAAAGAAATAGATCTCATTGTTGGAGAATCACTAGCAGATTATGAAAATAGGGTTCATAGAGTTGAGCACATTGCTATTGTTGAAGGAACTATAAAGGCTTTAAGTTTGCTTTGATTAATGGTGTAATTTGAATAACGCCAAATTTTACAAATACTTCAAAAAATTATCTGAATCCTTTATAAGAGATACAATAAAACAATTTTATGAAAACAATTCGATTAAAATTAAAAAAAAATATATTTTTTTCATATAAACTAACATATATACCTAAGCCTACCCAAATAATAACAAAAGTGAATTTTTTTGAAAAAAAAATTAGTATAATATACATAAACATATTAAACATATAATAAAAGAACGTCTATCGAAGAGTTTTTATGAAAGTATCAAGATTATATTCTTCTTCATATTGAGATTCATCCCATAATTCGGCTAGTTCTCCGAGAGCAGCAGAATTTGCTTTCTCCCCTAAAGCAACATCTTCTACAGTCTTAGATTCTAAATCTTTTTCATCTTTTACTTCAGAAACATCTGCTTGTGATTCATCGACCTCAAACAACGACAATAATTGATTTGTATCCATAGATGTTAAATTTGTATTCTGCTGATTTACAATTGCAGATGCCAAATTCACCTTAAATTTTTGTAAAGACATAATTTTTTCTTCTAATGTACTTTTAGTAATCAATCTAAATACATTGACTGTCCTGGTTTGCCCTAATCTATGAGCTCTATCCATAGCTTGTAAATCATTCATAGGATTCCAATCATGTTCAACAAAAATAACTGTATCTGCACCAGTAAGTGTCAAACCAAGACCACCTACTCTAGTAGTCAATAAAAGAACATCTATAGAAGGATCAGAGTTAAACTTTTGGACGATTTTTTGTCTATCTCTAGGATCAGTACTACCATCAAGCCTCATATACGAAACAGAAGGCATATACTTTCTAAATAAATCATTCTCAACCATATCCAACATATCCTTCAATTGACAGAAAATTAAAGCTCTATGTGGACTGATAACTCCATCTGCTATCAATTCTTGTTCTTGCATACCCTTGTTTAGAGGAGTTGTTCCAATTCCACACTCCAATAATAAGTTTTGTAAATCAACTAATTTAGGAGCATGTCGTAAATCATGTAAATCCATTTTCTTTGCTTTTAGATAATATTCCATTTGTTTATATTTTGGATGATCTTTCGTCAAAACTAAAGCTGGATGATTACATAATTTTCGCAAGTATTGCAATGCCTGGAAAATATGAGTCTTCTTACCTGACTCAAGCTCTTCTGTATTATTTAAACCTTCTTCAACAATATTTTTTTGAGTAGCAGAAAAGTCCTTATATAATTCCTTTTGTAAATCACTTAGTTCACAATAACGATCTTGAATAATTTTAGGTGGAAGATCTGAAAGAACTTCTGATTTCAATCTTCTGAGCATAAATGGCAAAACTTGTTTATGTAAAGCTTCCATAGCTAAAGCTCCTCTTTCTTGATCTTTAGAAGAAGCCTTACTGTTTCTACTTGCAGCAATTGGCTTAGAAAATTTTTCTTGGAATACCTTTTCTGTTCCAAGAAATCCTGGCATCAAAAAGTCAAATAATGACCATAATTCTAAAACATTATTCTGTATTGGGGTACCTGATAAAATTAATCGATGCTCTGCTGCAATCATTTTCACAGATTTGGTTAATTTGGTTGTAGAATTTTTAATCAAATGACCTTCATCTAATATACAATAATTGAAACAATGCTCGGAAAGAATTTGAGAATCATTACGGGTAACATCATACGATGTTACAACTATATCGACTTTATCTATTTTGCTTGTTAAACCACTTCTTGCTTGGGGATTTCCAGCATACACTAAAACAGTCAAGAATGGAGCGTATTGTTTTATTTCTTGTTCCCAATGGCCTAAAACTGACGGAGGACAAACAACTAAAGATGGTAATTTTCTATATTCCTCAGCTTTTGTCTCTTCAAATTTTTTTTCTCTAAAATAATGATCACTAGCAACGATACATATTGTTTGTAAAGTTTTTCCTAGACCCATATCATCACACAAAATACCATGTAAGTGATATTTGTTTAAAAAAGCCAACCAATTTAACCCTTCCTGCTGATAATGTCTCAATTCTGCTTTTATTGCAACAGGTAAAACGAAAGGATCAATTTTTGAAGGGTCCATCATCTGTTTAATAAATTCTCTTTCTCTTTCTCTTCCTTCTAGCAAATCCTTAGGCATATCTATAGGATCAGGGATACCTGCTTCCAAAGGAACTAGTTTTATCAAAGAGGCAAATGTTGTAGTAGCAAGTAGACGGATGTCATTATCAGAATCACTCATCCTACCCATTACAGGAACAATTAAAAAAACCAAATAAGGTAAAATGTCCATTCCCATTGTATTAGATAAATGATAAATACATTCAATTGCTCCCTGCCTATCGGTTATCAGTCCAGAGTTTTTGAGTGAGGGAAGAATTGATCTGACTAAAAATGGTACGGCTTTAGAAGGAATCATAGCACATAATGAAGCAAAGCACTTAGAAGCAGAATATCGAAATACAGAATAACGTGCTTTCAATCCTTGAGATATAAGAGGTAAAACAGAAACAATCTCATTATTTATAATATTTTCTGTTAAATTAGGCAATAGAGAACGAATAATACCAAAAGAATCTATTATTGATTGAGATACTCGAGCATCGTTAAAATTAACTGGAGGTGAATTAGTTGACAAATAAGACAAAGGTTTTAATATTATATCCTTAAGTTTTGGAGACGTTGTGAATAACTCATCCCCAAAAAGTTCAAGGATACTCTCTAAAGCAAATTTCGCTCCCTGTCTTTTTACTTTAGCAGCATAAGCAGCTTTCTCATGTTCTACAATATCCACAGGATCAGTTTTTGCTTCTTCCTTTCTTAATGAAAGAATATTTTTAGTAAATGATTTATTAGGTTCAAATTCTGGGACCTCAGAAGTATCACAACATAGAAAAGCTGACAAATTCTTCAAAATTTTATCTGAAACATTAGTTTTACCTAATAAATGGAGAGTGGAAACAAATTTGGCAACAGTATTAGCAGTTCTTGACTGATAAATATGATGGGATTCTGACTTTATACTGTCCATAAGAGCATGTATTAGTGGATTCAATTTTTTTGGTAGCTTAGATTCAGCATTTAATGCGGCTGCCGCAAAAGAAGAAAGGACGGTAGTATTTCTTTGATTAACACTCTTTTTGCAATCATCAATTGCATTTTGAATCATAAATTTAGTATCTTCCAACGACTGAGACGCCTGTATTCGATACATTGGATTCAATGATTTAAATAGTTTTGGATAATAAACATTAACAATTTTTTCTGCTAATTCAATTGAAAATGCATTTGAACCTGCTTCTTTTTCCCCTTGAACTACAACCGGAATAATAGGCATTTTCCCAGGATTTATTTTTCCTTTCTCAGTGAAAATATTGAATAGTGATATACATTGACCTCTAAGTCCCTTCAACTTCGGAACCAATTCCGAGTATAGAGGAAGTTTAGAAGGGAATTGAAGGAATTTCAAGAATTCATAATTAAAAGAGCTTATCAAAGGAGCATACGAATTAATATTATTTGAGTTTATAGCTTTGCAAAATTCTTCAATAATAATTCCCGAAAATATTTTTGGTGAGGAAAACTTGGAATTCAAATATTCCTTTAAAATAAGATTTAAAATTTGATTTAACGAATCAGAATCAGGGCGATAATATGAAATTGAAAATGCGAAAGCCTCAGCTGCCTCCATTCTAGTTTTGATTAAAATTTCTTCTCCTAATAAAGTTATATCACCATTGATTATTGGAGCATCAATATTTATATGATTATCACATTTTTCTGGAATAGAAGATTTATCACTTACTGGTGTCTTTCGTTTCCTTCCACGCCTTTGAGGAATGCAATTGCTATTAATAGATTTTTTGTCATCGAATTTATCATTTTTTTGATCTAAAGAATTCCCATATGATTGAGCTAAAGATGTGGAAAGCATTATTCCAGATGGACGCATTATCAAAGACGTATCCATTGTAAAATGATTTCTTGCAATTCCAATAGGGGTCATTAGTAATTTTAATAAAGAATTTGCATGTGTATTAAATAAAGTTTCAACTAAATTTTCAGAATTATTATGATCTAAAGTTTGTATTTCAACTAAAGACTTTTTATATAATAATTTAGATAATTCAAGAACTTGTAAATTTTGTTCGACTAAAATATTTTGAAATATTAATCTTAGGAATTTACCATTAAGCCAAGCTTTAATTTTTCTATTTTTGATAGGATCAGGATGAGATATTGTTAAAAAAGACATTAAGGTGTTAAGAACTGACTTTCTAACATTTGATATTGAATGTCTTAAAAAAGGATATAATCTTGGAATAAGAATTTCAAAATTGAAATAATTGTTATCAGAATTAGATTCCATGAATTTCAAAACTTTTTCATCAAGACATAGTTTTGCTAGTAAATCCATAACAGAACCTATTGAAGAAGATAAATCATCTTTAAGATTTATTAAACAATCCCATATTATAGGTAATAATAATTGAATTGAATTAGGTTTTAATTTAAGGAATTCAGAAGCAATTGGAGTTAAAGTTGCAGCAGCAACAGATTGAACATCATCATCAGTTTCTTTAAGGCCATATAATACAATATCTAAAATTTTATCTAAAAATAGTTCTGGCTTTTTAAATAAAATATCAGTTCTAATATTAACGAAATATTTTAAACCCAACATACCACCATGACTTGCATCCCAACATGGCATTGATAAACCAGTTTCGTTTTGATCTTGAAGTATTAATTTTATTAAACAATTAAAAATTTTCAAAGTTAAATCATCATTATTATTAAGATGGATTAATAAAGCGGCTAAAATTTGAGCAGAAGATTCTCTAACAGGAGCAATAACAGAATCAGATACATAATCAGCAAATCTATCAATTGTAAAAATAATGATTATACGACAAGCTAAATCCTCCAAAATTAGATTATTATAGAAATCATTTTCAATTTTAGATTTATCTTTAACTCTACCAGCAGCTTTTGCATGTTTTTTAATTAATTCTCTTAAACCGAGAGCAGCACCATGTCTAACTTCCCAACATTGATCAAAAAGTTCTAATAATAGTAGCTCATAAACACCTTGAAAGGGCCAAATAAAATCAGCAAATTTTGAATGTTGAGATTGTGAGATTAATGGTGGTATATCAGGTACTTGAGACTCTAAAACTAACTTTTCACTATTTGCTTGTTCAGTTATTTTCACTTTCATTTTAATATTACTAATTGTATTATTGTTATTATTATTTTTATTGCTATTATTATTTATATTATTACTGATATCAAGATTTGAATCATTTTCTTGCTTTATAGTTGAATTCAGATTTTGGTTTTGGTTTTGGTTTTGATTATGATTTTGATTATTATTGTTATTATTATTATTATTATTATTATTATTATTATTATTAATATAACCAATGTTATTACTACTACTATTATTGTGGGCCATTTCTCTCGATATTGAGGAATGAGATAAATCTATTAGAGAAGAAGAAATAGGACCATGTTTTGCAACAACTTTTGCTCTCCTTCTCGCCATTGCATTTAATCTTGCATTAGATTTAGTTAATTTAGAATTTAAAGATTTTGATGAATCATTGATTACATTAGAATTTCTTTTGTTTAAATTTCGATTATTCATTGTATTTTTATTTAAGCTACTAATATTAGATTTTTTATTTTTATTATTGTTGTTATAATTATTATTTTTATGAAAAGAGGAAGAAGACGATGATGATGAGGACGAGGAAGAAGATGAAACAGAAGATAAAGATGCGGAAGATTTGGTTGTATTTAAATCATTGGTAGAATTATTATTTAAATTTAACCCTAATTTTGCAAGTAGATGAATTTTTTGCTTTTTGATATGATCAAAATTATGATTATCACTGGAATCATTTGATTCAATAGTTTCATTAGTGTCATTGTCGTTGATTGCATTAATATTATTATTAATGATGTTATAATCACCTTTATTAAAAGTATTTCCAGAATTAAATATATTCTTCAAAATAAGTTTATCAAAAGATATAAAATCATCATATTTTGATATTAATGAGGGTTTATATTTGGTATCATTTTTATTATTGTTACCATCAAGATTATCATTTGGTTCCGATTTAATTGAGTCAGTAGAATTTGGATCCCAAACATCTGCATTAGAAACTATACCACCAAAGGCTCTAGCAGCGGCAACTCTTGTATCCCATTTTTTTGACTTTAAATAAGGATAAACTCTACCAAGAATATCAATAATATTTTCGGAATGATGTTTAGCGGTATCAGCTAATTGATCAGCAGCAGTATTTCTTATGAAATTTGTAGACCCATTATCTAATAATAAGACTAATCGATCAAGTCTTGACATTTTCTATTAATATTGATTTATTTGATTTAATTTGAATGTAAATTTAACTAATTTGTAGAAAATTTCAATTTAATCATAAAGAATAATCTAATAGTGATAATAATAATATTTATAATAATATTTATAATAATGATAAATTGAATTTAACCAATATATTTAAATTAATTTAAAGTGAAAATAATTGAATCGGATTAAGTCGGGATAGCTCGGATTGAAGTGTAATTGTTTTAATTGTACTACTACTATGATAGAATTGAATTAATTAAGTAAGTTGAGTTGAATTGATTTGATTTGATTTAAATTACTGTGAGTTAAATTCAATTTAAGTGAAATTGATTGAATGGGAATGAATTGAAAGAAATAAAAAGTAGAATTGAATGGATATGAGAATAAATTAGTAATACATAATATTTATAAAGGGTCTATTGTGTAAGATGAAAGTAATAATTTAATATACGATAATGATATAATTTGATGTTATTTGAAATATTAGATAAAATTCAAGTTTAGTTATCTATAGAGTATAAGAGGATAAGTATGAAAAATGAAGATCGAGATATGAATTGATCAATATAAATATATAAATATATAATAATATAATAATATGATATAATATAATATAATATAATATAATATGCTAGGAGACAATATGAATATAATTATAAATAAAAATACAGGAGCAGAATAATTTAAATTTAAAAAAAATAAAATCAAAAGCAAAATGCAAGCCAGAAATTCCACCGGTTTTTATATTGTTGAAAAGTCACCGAATTGTGAAAGGGAAAAGTGAAAGTGAAAAACGAAAGTAAAAAACAAAAGTGAAATCTACGAATTGCGGACGCTGGGTTTGGAACAATGCGCAATTAGTCTGAAACAAGCACAGCGCAGCGTAAATGGGTGCATCAGAGTAAACCAAATCGCAGCTGGTGCAGCAGGACACGGACACTCGAGAGCACAAATGCAGATCACGTGGCGGTGCGCAGTTCTGAAGTTGTGGTGAGGGACAGACAAACAACAGCGATATTGAAGAAGTGCTGAAGTGCTGAAGTGTAATAATTGAATAACTCAACAGTAACGTTAACGCTAACGGCACTGGTACTGGTAATACGGAACCCATTCCATAAAGTATTTTATTTAGTGCGCTAGCTCAATACATTACAATAATAATACGGTATAATCCAATGCACGCCAGTTCCTCCTTCTTCATCTCCACCACCACCGCCAACAAACACCTCTCTCATGCACTAGGTAAATCTTAGATTTATCAATATATTAAAATTATTATTATCATTATCAAGTTTACTTTTACTTGTAATTTAAATTATATTTCAATTTATTATATTCATCTTCAATTCATTTTAAAGTCTGAAAATTTTTTCATAGAATCCATACCCTAATAGAACATAATAGGACACATTCTCTATTTCCTATCCCTAATTATATTTCTGACTATACTCCATTATTATAATGGTAGTTGTAAATCAATCTTCAATTCCTGAAGTTAAAGAAGATACTCCTGGTCAATGTTTAGATGAAAGACTTAATCGTTTAAAATCTATATCGGATTTAGGTCCCCCAGATTTAGTTCATATAATTAAACATATTCCTTCCTCAAATTATTCAAAATCTGAAATTAGTACCTTTTTATATTATACTGGTGTTGATACTTCAAATTCCGCTTCAATTGCTGCTCATTTAAATTCAATTGCGAATATTATTGGTGAAATTCCTCAAATTTGGTTTGGTAAACAAAAAAATTTCAAAATTTTATCTGCAACTTACTCTTGTTATAATGCTTTTTCAAAAAATGATATTCGCGTTAATATTCATTATCCTGGTAAATCTGATATAATAATTTTAGATACAAAAGGTGAAAAATTGAAAGAATCTGAAAAATTATGGTATGAAACTTATCTTTCTTCAATTATGCGTTCAATTTTATCTTCGATTGATTATAATAATGATGATGATATTAATCCTGTTGTTGAATGTAGACATTTAAATCCTTTCAATTCAATTCAATCTTTGGATCTTTTTTTTAAAGCTTTTGAATCTTTGTTTTTTGATGCTCCAAAATTAGGCTCAAATATTAATACACAAATTCCAACTTATACAAATAATTATTTAGTTGATACTTTTTTAAATGTTGTTCAATTAACAAATTCATTTAATAAAGCTTTACAAATTCTTTATAGATTATTAGAAAAAGATCAATCAATTATAAATTTAATCTCAAAATTATTATTATTAAAAGGGGAAGAAATCACTGCGGTTAACTTAATTTATAATGGTATTAAACAAAAGCCAAGAGATTCAAGTCTATTAATTATTCAAGCAAACTATTGTTTGAAAAAAGAAAGATATGATTTTGCTTTATCTTCTGCAATTCATGCCGTTAAATCTTCTCCTTCTGAATTTAATACTTGGTCAACTCTTGTAAATGTTTATATTCATTTAGGTGATTATGAAAATGCTTTATTAACTTTAAATTCTTGTCCAATAATATCTCATAAAGTAGATTTTCGTTTAAGAAGAGTTGTAACAACTTCTCCAGAAATGATGCATTTACCTTTACCAAATGATGTTTTTCTTGATGATGTATCTTCTTTGAATGCTCAAGATGTTGCTATAGAACATGAATCTATTGATCCTTCTCTTTTAAATTTACCTGCTTCAACTTTAAGTCAAACGTTTTTAAAAGCTTATAGTTTATTAACTCAAATTGTTCATAAAATTGGTTGGGAACAACTATTAAAATATAGAGCTAAGGTTTTTGTTATGGAAGAAGAATATAGAAAAGATAAAATTGCTTCTTCTACAACTTTATCAAGTAATAGAAATAGTTTTGTAAATTCAACACGTTTATCAAAACAATCAATTAAATTGAATGAAAAATCAAATAAAAAATTAAAAAATAAAAAAATCGATAATCAAAATGGTAATATTAATGAAAAATTAATTGAAGATTCTAATAAAAATTCAATTGAAATTCCTAGTGAAATTGCTAATGAAAATGAAATTTTAAAACAAAAAGAATCTCAATTAAGTTTAAATTCAAATGATACTTCAAAAATTAATTCTAATAATTTAAATTCAAGTAAAATTGAAAGTGATATTCAAGACCCATATATTAATGGTACAATTACTTCTCCTGAAAATAATTCTACAAGAATTAGTCTTGATGAAGAAAGTAATATTTTAGAAGCATTTAAAAAAAAAAGATTATGTGAAAGATGGTTAGATAAATTATTTATGTTATTATATGAAGATTTAAAAGTTTATAAAATGTGGCAATCTGAATTTGTTAATTTTCAAGCTCAAAGAATGTTATATAAAAAAAATACTTTAGAATGGGAACTATTAGGTATGGTTGCTTATAGATTGCATAATTATAAAGAAGCTGCTGCTGCCTTTAATCATGCTTTATCTGGAAGATTTTCTGTAAAGGCAACAAAAAAGTTGTTAATTCATTATAGAAAAGAAAAAGATACCTTGAATGCAGAAAGTCAAAAAATTCAATTAAAATTACAATCATTCAAAAAACAACAAAAATTTGAAAATGAAAATGAAAATGAAAATGAAAGTGAAAATGAGAATGCTGCAAATGCAGAAGTTGAAAATAAAACTCAAGTTCAAATCCAAAATCAAAAACAACAAGAAATAAATCTCAGAAACTCTTTAGAGCAAATACGTACTGCACAAAATATGTTAACTGAAAAAATTATTGAAGGTTGTGTAAAACTTTCTGTATGGAATCACAGGTGGTATAATGAGTTTAATCCCTTAATTTTATCTTCTTTACAGGAAATAGTGGCAGAAGAAGGTATTTTAAAACTACAAAATCAAATACAAGCAAAATATGCAACAGAAAAAAATGGAGTAGCTGAATTAATGAATGATTGTTTTAAATTTTTAATTCAATTCAATTCATTTGGATCTGATAATTAATAATAATACATTCTGCTAATATAATATATGGTTCAATACAACTAACAATAAGGTTATTTAACCTAGATCTGATATCCGTAATAAGCTCCTAATTAATTTTATAATTCATACTATTTATCTTTTAGTTTTTCAATCAAATATTCTTGTAACTTTAACGGTCAACAATCATCACAATAAAATAGTGCAAATCCGCCTCATCGCAGGGACGTTTATCTTTCAATTATTCAGGACGTGATTTCTAGTAATTTGAGTTCCGGGTATATATTACTTTTTAAACGCTAACACATACCTCGAAATTGGATGTAAACGCACAATACCCTCGGTCATTTAAGGCTATGAAATATGCTCTTGCGTGTAAATTTCAGTATTTAAATCACGTGCAACATTGCGTTTAATCAACAAACCAGGCATTTTCACATAAAAATTCCACCAAAAAAATTTTCACTACGTACTGAAAACTACACGCAAAGCCGGAAGTGCTGCTTTTTCTTGAAACTCAATTGCTCTTGTTCAACGTGGCAAGCATTGGACAAATTCTTAAAATCTTGTCTCTTTATTCCTTGTTTTTTTTTTATACTTACCATACTCAGTTTCTTCAACGTTAAAATTTTTTTTTCAGGCAATTTTTCATTTAAACAACTTCTAATCCACTTTTTTATATATTTATATTTTTTATATAATAACTTCTTACGGTTAATATATACAAATCTTTTTTCAATTTGAATCTGGAATAACCAATATATCCATCAAACTTAAATCTAATAATTAAAATTGTTAAAAAGAATATTTACAAGTCAAGATGGTTAATTTTACTGTTGATCAAATGCGTGGTCTTATGGACAAGGTCACCAATGTTCGTAATATGTCTGTTATTGCCCATGTTGATCATGGTAAATCAACTTTAACTGATTCTTTAGTTCAAAGAGCTGGTATTATTTCAGCCGCTAAAGCTGGTGAAGCTCGTTTTACTGATACTAGAAAAGATGAACAAGAAAGAGGTATTACTATTAAGTCTACTGCCATTTCTTTATATTCTGAAATGGATGATGATGATGTTAAAGAAATTAAACAAAAAACTGATGGTAATAAATTTTTAATAAATTTAATTGATTCACCAGGTCACGTTGATTTCTCTTCAGAAGTTACTGCTGCTTTACGTGTTACTGATGGTGCTTTAGTTGTTGTTGATTGTATTGAAGGTGTATGTGTTCAAACTGAAACTGTTTTACGTCAAGCTTTAGGCGAAAGAATTAAACCTGTTGTTATTATTAACAAGGTTGATCGTGCTTTATTAGAATTGCAAGTTACTAAAGAAGATTTATATCAATCCTTTTCAAGAACTATTGAATCTGTTAATGTTATTATTTCTACTTATCTTGATGAATCTTTAGGTGATGTTCAAGTTTACCCTGAATTAGGTACAGTAGCTTTCGGTTCTGGTTTACATGGTTGGGCTTTTACTGTTCGTCAATTTGCTACTAGATATTCTTCTAAATTCGGTGTAGATAGATTAAAGATGATGAAACGTCTTTGGGGTGACTCTTATTTTAATCCAAAAACTAAAAAATGGACTTCCAAATCAAAAGATGCTAAAGGTAAACCATTAGAAAGAGCTTTTAATATGTTCGTTTTAGATCCAATCTTCAAGATTTTCGCTGCAATTATGAATTTCAAAAAAGATCAAATTCCAGTTTTATTAAGTAAATTAGATATTGTCCTAAAAGGTGATGAAAAAGAATTAGAAGGTAAAGCTTTATTAAAAGTTGTTATGAGAAAATTTTTACCTGCTGCTGATGCTTTATTAGAAATGATTGTTATACATTTACCATCACCTGTTACAGCTCAATATTATAGAGCTGATACTCTTTATGAAGGTCCATCCGATGATGCTAATTTTATTGCCATTAAAAATTGTGATCCAACTGCTGATCTTATGTTATATGTATCTAAAATGGTACCTACATCAGATAAAGGTAGATTTTATGCATTCGGTCGTGTTTTTGCCGGTACTGTAAAATCTGGTCAAAAAGTTAGAATCCAAGGTCCAAATTATGTTCCAGGTAAAAAAGATGATTTATTTATTAAAGCTATTCAAAGAACTGTTTTAATGATGGGAAGATTCGTTGAGCCAATTGATGATGTTCCAGCTGGTAACATTTGTGGTTTAGTTGGTATTGATCAATTTTTATTAAAATCTGGTACTTTAACTACCTGTGAAACTGCTTATAATTTGAAAGTCATGAAATTCTCCGTTTCCCCTGTTGTTCAAGTTGCAGTTGAAGTTAAAAATGCTAATGATTTACCAAAATTAGTTGAAGGTTTAAAAAGATTATCAAAATCTGATCCTTGTGTCTTAACATATTTATCAGAGTCTGGTGAACATATTGTTGCAGGTACAGGTGAATTACATTTAGAAATTTGTTTATCTGATTTAGAAAATGATCATGCTGGTGTTCCAATTAGAAAATCTCCTCCAATTGTTTCTTATAGAGAAACTGTTTCTACTGAATCTTCAATTGTTTCTTTAGCTAAATCTCCAAATAAGCATAACAGAATTTTCTTAAAAGCAACCACAATGACTGAAGAATGTTCGCTTGCCATTGAAAGTGGTACTATTGATCCAAAAGATGATTTCAAGAAGAGAGCTCGTGTTATGGCTGATGACTTTGGCTGGGATGTTACTGATGCAAGAAAAATCTGGTGTTTCGGCCCAGATGGTAATGGTCCAAATGTTGTTGTTGATCAAACTAAAGCTGTACAATATTTACATGAAATCAAGGATTCAGTCGTTGCTGGTTTCTTCTGGTCTACTAAGAGTGGTCCATTAATGGAAGAAAACATGAGAGGTGTTAGAGTTAATATTTTAGATGTTACCTTACATGCTGATGCTATCCATAGAGGTGCTGGTCAAATTATGCCAACAATGAGAAGAGCAACTTATGCTGGTTTCTTATTAGCTAAACCAAGACTTCAAGAACCAATTTTCCTTGTTGAAATTCAATGTCCTGAAAACTCTATTGGTGGTATTTATTCTGTTCTTAATAAAAAGAGAGGTCAAGTTATATCTGAAGAACAAAGACCTGGTACTGCATTATTCACAATTAAAGCATACTTACCACTTAATGAATCTTTTGGTTTCAATGGTGAACTTCGTCAAGCTACTTCTGGTCAAGCTTTCCCAAGTATGGGTTTCTCTCATTGGGATGCTATTAATGATGATCCAACTGATCCTACTACCAAATCTGGTCTTATTGTTCTTAATGCTAGAAAGCGTCATGGTCAAAAACCAGAAGTTCCTGGTTATGAAGAATATTATGATAAATTATGAAGCATATATAGTTATTGCGTCTCAAAGTTATTTTTGTTCACATTTATTTAGTCTTTTAAAGTAATACACTTAATGTTTTTATTGGTACCTTTTGAATTATATTAAAAGAAATCCTGCTTTCTTTTGAATTTTTCATTTTAATAACGTTATTGTAATTGCTTTTGAATAGGTCCGAATAGGAAGTGAAAAAGGTATATTGCGAATCACGTGTTTCAGACTCTGTTCTCAGTAATGTAATCTAAAAAGATCCTTTAAGCTACTTAGAATTTTACTATACAACCGGTGAAGAACATAACGTATTAATTTATTAAATTACTGATATTGAGATTGTTATTGATTTTAAATTTACCTCTTGTTCTCGAATCATAATTACAAATATATTAAATCTGCTAAAGTGCTAAAACTATTATTATTTCTATTCAAGACAATTCTCTGGATTAAGATTAAATTTCACAATGTCATCTTCAATTCCATATGATCCGGATGACTTTGATAACAATCCTTTTGCTGAACCAGAAAATCCATTAATACCTAATACATCAATATCTAATCCTGCAATCATTGAAGCTGCCGAGGTTTTGAAAAAAGATCAATCTCCAGAAAATGAAGAAACAATTTCTAAAAAAACTCATGAGAAAACAAATACTCCACAAAATATATCTTTTGAAGAGCCAATTGCTAAATCTTCCAAACCTTCATTAAATTTATTACCTGAAAGACGATCACAAAAGTATAAAATCAAAATCAAAGTAACTGCATTGGAAAGAATTGCCAAAAAAGATCCAATTATAAAATTCAATGCTTATACCAATTTACCTAATTTTAGAGGAACAACATTCAAAGATATAAGAAGAACATATCATGAATTGGTTAAATTTTTCACGTATCTCAATGGAGCAAATCCAGAATGTTTCGTCCCTGCCGTCCCACCATCCACATCTAGCGCAGGAATTGGTTCTGAAGAAAATGATCTAAAGGTGAGATCTAATTTGCAGGAATGGTTTGATAGAATTACTTCTAACCCAATTTTAATAAGAAATGAAGAGTTTGTATTTTTCATAGAATCTGATTTTGGTTATTCCCCTGTAAACAAAGGAAAACCTCCTGCAACTGGACTAAAACGTAAGACATTAAAACAATTACAACCCCCTTATGATGAAATAACGGAATTGGCAGAATTCAGACCTTTAATAAAACAAATATATTTGGATTGTCAAACCTTACATTCTAAACTAGATAAACTTTCCAAAACAAGAAAGACATTAGGTTTATATGAAAATGAAATGGGTACAAAAATTTCCAGGTTATCTTCTTTAGAAATATCTCATCCAGGTATGGCTAATATGTGGCAAAAATTTGGCAAAACGATTATAATTAAGGGTGATATTGAATCAATAAAATCTACAACTGAAATGTCATCTTTAGGTGATGGTCTCAATATGATTGTTAATGATTCATATGTTATCAAGGAAGCATTAACTAATAGACATTTATTGATGAGGGATTTGGAAAAAGCTCAGGCTAATACCAAAAGCAGGCACAGTCAAGCTGCAAAAATTAGGGCACGATCAGAAATTAATCCCATAAAGGTTGATGAAGCTATTCAACAATTAACAGAGGCCACTCAATTTGAGAAAGATTTAACTTTGAAAGTGAAAAGAGTTTCAGAAAATATGCTTATTGAAAAAAAGGAATATATGGTTCACTTTGATACATCACTTAAAAAGTATATTAGCGAATACACTAGAAGAATTATTGAAAGTGAACGAAGAACTTTAGCTGTTTTCGAAAAAATCAGAGTTGATGTTCGAAATGTTGATGAAAATGGAGGTTTGAGTAGATTGGGAAGAGAGTCATTTCCTAAAAATCAACAAGCTTCAGCTCAAAGTCAAGGTCCCGAGGGGGATAGTTGGAGTGGCGATAGAAAAACTCGAGCCGTTGCTCCTGGCCAAAATGTTTTAGATGATGATCTTGATTCTTATTCAAATGTTCAAATTGCAAAAAATAATCACAAATCTTCAATTATTCCCGAAGAAGAAAATACAATAGATGCCAAAAATGCTGCTTCTCTTTTAGGAGGTTCTACTTTTTAATTTTCTTTTTTATTCAAGATCTATTCTCCACTAGTATATATACTTCGAATTAAATTTCGTATTACAAATTTATTTAAAAAAACTGCTTCTCTTTGATTGTGATATGAATTTCAGTAAGATTTTTCTGAATGAAATTTAATACTAAAACAATTTACAATAAAATTTTGTATATAATTTATCCATATATATGTATAGTCATAATTAGTTAATTGCATAACTTTTGGCGAAGAGAATAGTCTTCATTGAACTCTTCAATTTCTTCCCAATTTCCTATGATATCGTCTTTGTTTTTAACTATGCCAGGCAAAGTTCTACCCTTACTGTATCGCTTCCAAATTTTTTTAGCATCTGGATCTGTTCCTAGATCTTTATAGGAAAATTTGATTTTATTTGCTTCTAAAATTGTTGCAAGTCTATTAGTTCTTGGAATCATTAAAAATCCTCCACCAGCTAAAGAGGTATAAATAAATATGGATTCATTAGCAACACTATCTAGGGAAACTTCTGCGCTAGGCAAGCTTCTTTTTTCGGTCGAGGATATCTTTGAACTTGTAGTCTTTTTCACTTGTTTCATAGCATCTGTTGTAAGTTTATCCTCATTTATTAAAGCTTCAAGCTCAGCAATTTCTTCAGGAGTAAGATCTTCTCCTAATAAATCATCTATAGATGTTTTCCTTTTAACTTCAGGCTCGAATGATTTAACGTCGGATTCAATGTTATTTTTTTCCAAATCAGTAGATATAAATTCTATAATAGGTTTCTTTTTTTCATTTTTGATATCATTATCAAGCAAAGCTACTAGTTCAGCAATCTCTTCAGGACTGAGATTTTCATTTAACAAGTCATCAATTGAATCTCTTTTCTTACCTTTAATTCTGTTTTTATTGACTTCCATAGCAATTTCTTTGTCTTCTTTAACAGAATCAGTAGTGATTTGAGCCAATACCGGATCTTCTTTAGTTGTGTGTTGAATTTCTACCCCATCAATTAGGGCTTCAAGTTCCTGGATTTCACTAGAACTTAACGACAAATTTTCCAATAAAGAATCTAAATTATTTTCATCTATACTTTTTTCTTCGTGCCCATTGGTTTTTACACACGTTTCCAAGTTGGTGTCCTCTAAAGATAAATTCTGCTGTACATTACTTTCCTCATTTTTACCTATGTCATTATTTTCTTTTTCATTTCCTAAATCTGTTGCTATATTATCGGCATTTACATTTGTATTTCCATTGGTCAGTGTTTTCGTAATAACTTTCTCTATGGAAGTGTTTTTGATTGAATTCTGTTCACTTAAAGTATCAACAGAATTAATATTAATCTCATTTTTTTTATTAAGTTGGACTTCTATGCCGGTAATGATTGATTTATTGTTTTGTATTTCATCTTCAGGTTTAGCTTCTTTTATGCCATTACTGATTTCTTCTTTTACAGCTAAGTTAATTTCATTATTGTAAATATTATTGGAATTTATAGTACTCTTCTCATTTAAAGCGGGAATTACCTCAGAATCCTTTGATAGGACTCTTTCTGTTAACTCATTAGTATTAGTAACTTCCCGCATTTCCAATATATGATCAGTGTGTAAGGGACTTGAGGATGTATCGGCTATGATTTTTATATTTCCAGAAGTCTTATTCGATGAAATATCTTCGGGAATTGAAGTATCTATAGTGGTATCTGGAGTTGGTAAAGAATGAGATTTTAAAGGGCTAATATGTAAATTTATTGAATTTCTTTTATTTTCTTTTAATTTTTCTGTTAATTCTTCTTTAGAATCCTCTTTCAACTCTTGTGCTAAACCTTTTCTCGAATTGTCAGATGAATCTTTCGATGTAACTATTGATAAATTTATTGATAAATCTAATGTTGTTGAATTTATGATAGTGTCTTCTATTGTACTTTGGTCGGAGTCTTCTATTTGATTTTGCGTTTTATTTTCTGTTTGATCCTCTCTTTGATCTTTTGATATATTTGTATTTTCATTATTATCTTTGCTTTTTAAATCAGTTACCTCAAACACAGGTGATAAATTTTGATTAATAGTTGAAACAGGAATAGCTACCTTTTCTGATACTTCAGCAGGCTCAATATAAACAAGTTCATCTTTAGGGGCGCTGGTTTTGTTTACGGTAATATCCTGTTTCAGTTCAACAGTCGGCTGTAGAAGGGAGTCGGCTGTGCTTATGTAATCTCCAGACTCCTTTTCAACTTTTATAATTTCTTTAGTGCTTTCATTCATTTTTTGAATCGATATTTTTTTGCTGATTTCTTGAAAGGGATTAAGAGGATTGAGAGCCATTACTGATTTTCCATTGTTTGTGGTTTGTATTTTGAAGGGTGTCTGAGAACCATATATTTTTCCTTCAAGCCTTGTCTTCTCGTTCTCTACAAAAGATAAAGCACCATTTATCATTTCTTCTAGTGAAAGAATTCCATCATCTGGATCCGTCAGTTTTATGTCTAAATTTTCTGACGCATTTTTTTCATCTCCTTTTGCTTTTATATTCTTTTTGCTTTCTACGCTAATTTTGCTTGATTTCTCATTTGAAATTTCTTCTTTATCATTTTCATTCCCAGTTTTAGCATCGATTCCATCTTTCAAAGGAACTACTTTCTTCACTGGATTGTCCTCAATCGCAAGATCTGCAGATTTAAGTATATCATCTAAAAAAGAGGAACGATGATTTGATATATCTTTTTTTAAGCTTTTACTAGGGTCTAAAATAGATGTTTCGGCTAACAAATTATCAGTAGATTGATTTGTCTCATCAAAACTTGATCTAATAAAAGTTGAATCATCAACGTCTGCTAGTAACAAAGGATTAGATTTCGAACGTAACATTTTACTTGGAAGTGGTGGAACAGGTTTATTTAAATTCATATGATCATCAATAGAGTCATTTTTTGTAGTTTGATCCGGTAAGGAAGAATTACTTCTATTTTCCTGAATGAAATTTAATGTTTTAGAACGATTTACCTTTAATAAACTAGTTTTTGCAGACACTGATCTTTTTTTCTTTGTTATACCTGATTTTTGTGATCCAGAAGAATTTCCAATAGTATTATATCTTGAAATTTTTCTTCTTCTTACTTTACGACCTGTTGCTGTTGTTGAACGTTTAGGTGTTGATTTAGTATTTGAAGATGGAGTTGTTGAAGAACCACCACCGAAAATTCTTGCCCAAAAACCTTTGAAACCGGATTCACTTGGCATTGCTGGAAACTGAGAATTGAAGTACTTGAGGGTATATAATTAGTTATATTAAAATAATAATAATAATAATAATAATAATACTAATACTAATACTAATACTAATACTAATGATAGTAATGATTTGAAAAGCCAGTTGTTTCTTGAAATAAATGAACAGTTAAGTAAAAAGAGACTGATATGATTGAATGAACTTATGTTAGAGATTGAAAGTTAAGGCGAAAAAAATCAAAATATAGTAAAATTGGCGAAGTCTGATATCTAATTATATATATATAAATCTGATATAAATTGAGATTAAATAATATGAAATATACAATGAATTACTTCAACTAATTTATCTTGATTTTGATTATGTTGTATTGAAGGATATTGATTGAAAAATTGTTTGAGTTTCAACGAAGCAGATATTTCATAAATCTTTGCCCAAAATAACAGCAGCTAAATTGAAAGAGTTTTCAAAGCTAAAATTGCTAAAGATTAAAACAATAAAAGAAAAAGGATGAATTGAGTAACTGATAAAGAAATAAGCAATTAAGAACTTTTGCAAAATGAGCAAGGAAATAAGATATGATAAATGGTGTGAGAAGTGATATACTTTTATAGCTTCCTTTCAATTTTTTCAAAAATTATAAATCTATTTCAGATTACTGTATTTATTGAATGACAAATATTATCAATATTCTGAAATAAAATGAAATAGTACTGTATTAATGTCATTAGAACACTCAATGGGTACAATTGAAGAAAATTAATTGATATTTCACTGATCATAATGAAATCTCATTATCCATCAGAAGTAAGAGGATACCGAGTACAGTGCCATACCTTTTTACAGTTCCCATATATGGAATTTACTGATTATAACAAGTAAATTCCCACGAAATGCTTTCTTGAAACGTTACACGTTGAAAAGCTATTAAGAAGCTATTGAGAATTCTAGCTGAAGCTTTGAAAAGTAAGAAACACACTACTTACCGGTACTTTTAGATCCTCAAACACTGCCGTACTGTACTTGTTTTAGTACGCACCACTTTTTTCGCAGTCCATAATCTTCACTTTGTACAGCTGTTACTCACCGGCAGCTTACCGGTACCCACAAATTTGCCTGCGTGCACAATGCTCCGTGTTGCGTTATCACTTTTTCAATAATTACCGTACCGATACAGTAGAAATATTATGAAACCTTAGATAAATGAGAAATGAGAAATGATTATTAGAAAAGAATTTAGGTACCTTTAGAAATTAGTCAAACAGCATACCTAACAAAATTACGAAATAAAGTACTGTAGTACAAATAGTATTTTAGTAAAAAGCTAATCATTATCAAGAAGTTGATCACGAATGAATAGCAAATGTAAGAGAGACTATTGATGAAAATTATTTGGAAACATTTTTTTTCAATATGTTGGAATTAGTTTCCCATATTATTCGATCATATATTTTTGAAAATTAAAAAAAAGAGCAAAAATAACTTTTTGCCTATATTGGTACATAATGTTCCTCTAAAAGTCATAACCCTACGCTTTACCTTGTATATCACTAACGAACACCTTCCTTAGTACGCTCAGTATAAAGTCTTGGAGCAATATTCATAGCCATTAATTCTTGAAAAAGTAATTTAGCTGCATATGGAATATGAATTTGATAAATGTTTGTTTTATTTTTACAACTTCTACACTCAAATTGATTTTTCTTTAAATTCGCAATAACTGTCATAAGACCACATATTCCACAAACATGAACCCTGAAAGCGTCCGAAGCTTCCATCAATCTTTCTTTCAAAAATGCAGCTGTTCCATGAGCTATCATACAATCTCTCTCCATCTCCCCAAATCTTAATCCACCATCTCTTGAACGACCTTCAACAGGTTGTCTTGTTAAAATTTGCAATGGTCCTCTTGCTCTAGCGTGGATTTTATCATCCACCATATGCCTTAATCTTTGATAATATGTTGGGCCGAAAAATACTTGAGCCATTAATTTCTTTCCTGTATGTCCATGATATAATACTTCAAATCCCCTAGAATGATAATTAAAGGATCTTAATAATTCTGATATAGCATCAACAGTAATATCATCATTGAAAGGTGTAGCATCTCCCTCGGTTCCTGACAATGCACAAACTTTAGACAAAAGACATTCAATTAAATGAGCAACTGTCATACGAGAAGGAATAGCATGTGGATTAATAATTAAATCCGGAATTATTCCTTCCGCAGTGAATGGCATATCTTCATGTCTATATGTTATACCTATAGTTCCTTTTTGCCCATGACGAGATGCAAATTTATCTCCAATTTGTGGAACCTTAGTAGTTCTCATTCTAACTTTAACAAATCTTAAACCTTCTTGATTAGTTGTAACAACGACTTGATCAACTATACCGTTTTCTGTACTTCTTAATGGCATTGAAGCATCTCTTTTAGTATGATACTGAGTCCTCTGACCTAATTCTTCATTGTCCTGTGAAATAGGAGTAGTCTTACCAATAATAATATCATCTCCTGAAACTCTGACACCGGGGGCAACAAGACCATCTTCATCAATTTTTTCATATGTTCCATGTTTTAATCTAAGAGTATTACTTCTTAATGGTTTTTCGAATTCTTCAACAAGTGACATACCTTTTCTTCTTTCCTGGTCCATATATGATCTAAAAAATAATGATCTAAATAACCCTCTATCAATTGAAGTTTGATTCATAATCATCGAATCTTCTTGGTTATAACCAGAATAACATGCAATTGCAACAATTGCATTCTGTCCAGCAGGTAATTCTCTGAATTTTAGATATTCCATAGAACGTGTTGTTGCTAAAGGTTTCTGAGGATAATACAATATATTAGCCATCGTATCCATTCTTACATTATAATTGGTTAAAAATACCCCCATAGCTTGTTTACCCATAGCAGATTGATATGTATTACGAGGGGATTGGTTATGATCCGGAAATGGAATAATGCTTGCGGCTACACCAAGAATCATAGCAGGATGAATTTCACAATGAGTCCAAGTATGAATATGAAAATTATTTTGATTCTTAATTCTTTTTGCAGCATCTACAGACTCTGTATTAATATCAGCCCCTATTCTTGTTTGTTCTAAATCTTCAGGTGTCATAGCTATCATAATGGTTTCTTCTTCTTCTGCATCTACATATTCAACAATACCATCTTCAAGTAAACTATACCAGGTATAAGGTGCCTCTGTATCTTCTAGTTCATCACGGTCAGTTTTTCTTAATTGATCTGTGTGTTCCTTTTTCAATTTAAGTTTTCCAAAATCGCTGCTCTCTGGATCATTCTCAACTATAAATAAAGGTCTACAAACACGACCTGCATCTGTCAATATTTTGAACTCTTTTTCTCTAATATCTCTGATAATAGATACTTCAGGTGATATATCACCATTTCTTCTTAAGAGTCTCATTTGATTTACAATTTCAGAAGGGTTCTGAGAAACACCAACCCATACCCCGTTTACAAAAATCTTAGAGGCATTTTTGTGTTCCCTTGGATTAAAGCCTTCTAATTCTTCAATACCAAATTCTTCTAAATAGTCAATAATTTGAGCAGAAGGACCACCAACAGAAATCACAGACATTAGGGAAAGATTTTTAACTAGTCCACAGGCTTGACCTTCAGGCGTTTCGGCTGGACATACAAGACCCCAATGAGTGTTATGAAGTTGTCTTGGTTTAGCAATTTTTCCATCTCTTCCTATAGGAGTATTAGTTCTTCTTAAATGAGAAAGTGTTGATGAATAAGTATATCTATTTAGGACTTGAGAAACCCCTGCTTTAGATGTCATAGCCTTCTTTTGTTCTCCCCAATTTCCAGTAGCTAGAGAGTATTTCAATCCATCGGTTATGATTGTTGGTTTAATAGCAATTGTTAATTTAAATGGTTTGTTAGTTTCGATACATTTTTGCAAAAATCGAAATATATCTTTTGTAAGATTTCGAAATAAAATCCTGAATAATTTTGCTAATAATGGACCAGCCAAATCTAATCTTTTTTTACCGAAATGATCTCTATCATCAGGTTCTTTTCTTTCCAAAGCACATAATAGTAATCTATGTATCATATAGCCAAGAAAGAATGCTTTTCTAGATTCATAACCTTCTTCTTGAGTGATATGAGGTAACAACTCTCTCTGAAGAATTTCTTTAGCATAATGAATACGTTTATCTCTCTTTGCACCTAAAGAGCTACCTCTTCTACCTATGAAATCCAAAGCAACCTCCCTATCCTGAATAACAAATGCTTCATCAATACAAGGCTTCAACATTTCAAGCATTTGCCAATCATTTTCATCGTAACAGATATGCTCAATAATATCACCATCTGGAACAATGCCTAAAGCTCTGAAGACAACAGCTACCGGAATATCTTCTTTAATATAGGGTAAAACTGCTTTTATAGTTCTACCAACGCCGGTCAGTTTATCGCCTGATCTCAGAAGTTTTATCTCTAAGTTACTGATTAATCTAGACCCTTGCTCTAAAGCAGATCTGATTTCAGCAATATGAGATATAGGAGAAGGTGCTGATTTTTTGAACACTTGAACAATATTGGCAGCTGATCTTTCTTGTGCAATTAAAACTTTTTCAGACCCATTGATAATAAAATAACCACCCATATCATAAGGACACTCTTTTAATTCATATAAATCTTTTGGAGAAAGATCTCTCAAAATACAAAATCTTGCTCTTAACATCATAGGAACTTGACCTATGAAACTTTGTTTCGGACCCAATTTAGGACCTTTTTCATCATCAGCTTCAGGATCAAGAACTTCTTCCCATTCAACTCTTGAAGCTGGAATACTATCATCATCTATAGACTCTAAAACTCTTTTGGATATATCAACGTATAAAGGACATGAATAAGTTAAATTTCTCAATCTTGCTTCCTGGGGATACATACTATGGTCTACACCATCACTTTCAGTTATTCTAGGTAAAGAAATTTTAATTCTACCAAAAGTTATTTCATATCTTCTATTTTTATTATCATCCGGAGAAACATGTTGAGCTGGTTGATCCAAAATTAACGTCGAATCTTCTAAGACAATCTCTTGAATAGATGTCTCAACGAAATCATTGAATGATTCAATTTGCTGAGATACTAAACCTTTCTTAGAAAAAAAAGAAGATATTACAGTCCAACAATCTTCCGAAGTTATTTGCTCTTCTTCGACTCCATAAGGATCATCTCCTCCAAACTCATCATAAACTTAAGCAAAGAAAAAATTTGGTTAGAATATAAACTTCAGAATTATAGTTTTTATTTAAAAATAAACAAAAAAAGAAGCATTAGACTAAGATAAACAATAACAAAAAAATCAAAACGTAAAATATTCAACTTAACTTACTTTCATCCATGGATATATATGTAATAATTTAATAGAAAATTATTTGCAATAGAACAGATTTGTTGAAAAGCTATAACCGTAGTATGTATATAAATTGTAATGAATGTCAATTGAATTAAATTAAATTGAATTGATAATTAATTGATAATTAATTAATTGATTTTAATTATTACGCTTTCTATCATTTACGCATTTGTTATTTTTCTTTTAAGAAATAAAACCGCCATAATTTTTCAAATTCGAAGGCGTAAAAGGTTACCCGTCGTGTTATATTTTGGTTTTAAATATTTTTACTGAAAAGAAGAAAAGAGCTAAGCTAATTACTGGTATTATTTACAGTACTGCAGTACACTTTACTAACGTTAACGATATTTGAGAATTTCAAAGGGAAAATTTATTTCATTTGAATTTGAAATTAATCCTTGGGTAGATTAAGTATATCTATCTATGTTAGTTGTTACAATAATTGATGAATAAATAAATAAACAAATAAAAAAATTGACTAAAAATTATTCAAAAGATGACTAGACTAACTTCAAGAATTATTTCAAATATTAACAGGTTTAGAAAAACTTTTGGAATTGCAACATTGACTACAAAATCAATAATAAAAAATGGTAAATTCAATAAAAGTAATAATTTAGTGAAAAAAAAGACATTATCTGAAAAACTTTTAGATTGGCAAAGAAGTGCAATATTAAAAGGTAAACCACATTTCAAAGTTGGTGAAAATAAAATTTATTTTCCAAAAGCACGTATAATTTTATTACGTCCAAATGCTAAACATACACCATATCAAGCAAAATTTATTGTACCAAAATCTTTCAATAAATTAGATTTAAGAGATTATTTATTTCATATTTATGGCTTAAGAGCATTAAATATTACTACGCAATTATTACCAGGATCATGGCAAATGGATAAATCTGGTGGACCACGTTATAGACAAAGTCAAATTAAAAAAATGACAATTGATATGGAAGAACCATTTATTTGGCCAAAAGAAAGTTTTTCATCAAATGAAGATGATTCTGCAGAAAGTCATATTTCATATTTTAAAGAATTAGATAAATATTATGAAGAAGTTGGTGGAAGAGTTGGTAGTGATATTCAAAAACCAATTAAAAGTTTTGATGGAATATTTTATCCAAAAGGATATATTAGAGCAGAACCATTTATTAGTAAAAAAACAGAAAGAATATTAATGAATAAAAAAATTAAAGGAGAATTATATAATCAAGAAATTGAAGAAAAACAATTAATAATAAAATATCTTAATTCTAAAAATTAATTTCAAAATTAATGAATAGAATTTTTTTGTAAATACAATATATTAAAATAAATAATAATTTAATAATTATAAACGATGTTAATAAAAATAAATTTCAATAATTAAAATTTAAATGAAAATACTGTAGATTAAAAGTAGAAGAGTGTAGAAGTAAAAGATATATATAAAATAATATGAAATAATTAAAAGCATAAGTAAATAAGAAAGAAAAATGGAAACCGGAAAGAAAGAAGCATAAAAATTGATAAAAAATCATAAGATAAGATAAGGTAAGAAATAAAGAAATAAAGAAATATAAGAAAAGAAAACCAATTCAAAGTAAGTTAAGATAATGTTTTAATCGAAAAGTCAATATAAATCAAGGACAAGTAAATAAATAATAAAATGAAATTATGTCAAAGAGTCATAATCATGAAGCATTTAAAATAGAATAGCATAGAATAAATAAGCTAACTGAATGAAAAAAGAGATTATAATTGATATTAAGATGATTTTTGTTTAGAAGATAACCAAGATTGAAACCAAGAAGAACCATTATTGGACGAATTATTATTTGAGGAATTGTTTATTGAAGAATCATTGACTGAAGAATTTGAAGAATTTAAAGAGGAGTTTAAATCTGAGTTGTAAGAATTCGTAGGTGGTGGAGGATTTGCTTCTTCTTTATTTACTAAATCGAAATCTAAAGAGAAAGAACTTAAATTATTTTTTATATTTGAGTTTAAATTAGATTTTAAAGTATCTTTTAAGGTATCAGATAAAGTATTATTTAAAATATCATTATCTGTTGAATTTAAATTATTTATATTTGAATCGGGAAGAGTGAAAAGAAAGCTTTGTAATAAATTTGGTATAGATTGAATTTGATTTTGATTTTGATTAAGTTTGCTATTTTGAAATTGATTTTGAAATTGATTTTGATTATCAACAAATTTATCTAGAAAAGATTGAAAATAAGAATGTGAATAATTAGTATTATTATTATTGTTATTATTATTATTATTATTATTGTTATTGTTATTTTTGTTAATTGAATTATTATAATTCAAATTGATTAAAGAAAAAAAAAAATTTTTGAAATCATCAATATTTGATTTTATATCATGAATTGAATTATTGATAAAAGATTCAATTTTGAATTGATTTGAATATAAAAATGGAGATAAGTAATTTAAATATAAAAATATAGAACCTTTTGAATTTGGTAAAAGTAACCAAAGGAAATAATATAATTTTAAAAAATGAAAAAAAGGTAAAAATTTTAAAAAAAAATTAAAAAAATTTAAAAATGAAAAAGATAATATAAATATTAACCAATAAATTAACCAATGTTTTAATAATAAATTATTCTTTGAATTAATTGCTTTAAAAGAAGCATAGATTGGAAATAATACAGAAATTGCGAAAGTTATTGAATCTAATAATAAGTCAAACATTTGATAGAATTTTAAAATTAATTAAAGGGTATTTTTGATATGAATATAATTAAAATTAATTAAATTGAAAATGAATTTGAGATTAATGGAATATACAAAGTAGTGTATTGTTTTATAAGAATAAATGATATATTTTGGAGAAATATAGATGCAAAGTTGAAGTGTAATTGTAAATAGTAACGAGCAATAAAAATATAGGATAATTTAGGATAATTTAGGATAAGATACTATAAGATAGTATAAGATAGTATAAGATAAGATAAGAAAAGATATCAAGATAATATAAGATGAGATCAATGCAATTTATTATTACTATTGTAATAAAAGTAAAAAAAGCAAAGAAACAAGAAAAAATATTAATGTATTAAGAGGTGATGAGATTAAATTTGGATAGATTTGAAGAGGAGATGTCCAATATATATACAATTTATACAATATGTACAATATACAATATATACAATTTAAACAATATGTACAATATATACAATATATACAATCTATACAATCTATATAATATACTGTATATAATATAATTCCAAATCAAAGATCTCTTTACTGTAGCAGAAAGAGCAGTGAGGATATTACTACTGTACATATTAAATATCAAATACCAAATATCAAGTATCGGTTCTGTAGTTCAGGATAATAGCAGATAATATGGTACTGATAGTGGTACTGATAGTGGTACTGATAGTGGTACTGATAGTAAAGTGCTTCTGAAAAGGTAAAGATATCGGCACCTGGGCCAGAGGAGCTGCTGCAACACGCTTACCCGCACACATCTGCCTTTGAAATCACTGCCTCCCCAAGCAATTACCTGTGTAGTCGACAGTCTCCTTTCCACTTCACAAGGCCACAAACACATGCTCATCGCCACTGTCGGCCGGAAATGGCCTTGGATTCAGTCCGGAATTCATCTCAAGAAACCTGCACGTGAAACCATAGTTACCCTGCGTTTTATCTTTTTTGTTTTGAATCAGTTCTTGCTTCTTCTGTTTCTTTTGGTTCTTGTGGTTCTTCTGGTTCTTGACTATTTCTGATTTGCCTCTGTTTATGTCTCTTTTGATGTCTCTGTTTTTGTTTCTTTCACCTTTTCTTTTATATTAATTTGTGCTTTGCTGTTGTTGTGTCATGGCTTCTTGCTCTTTTTCCCAATCGATTAAAGCCCATCCTATATTTGGAGATATCGAAGCTGCTTCTCCTCCCTCCTCAAGTTCTTCAAATTCTTCTCAATTAGCCAATTCAAATAACCTCGCCTCCAGAAATAACAATGAATTATTTTTTGCCATCAATAATACTATTAGATACACCATAATCAATGATTCTTCTTTAAATTATAATCCTAAATCTTATTCTTATTCTTATAAATTATTAAATTTACCTAAAATTAATTTTATTATAAAAGCAATTGAGTTGAATAATTCTGGTACTTTATTAGCAATAATTGGTGATAACAATATTTTCGTAATTAATTTACCTCCATTTCAAATATTATCTTCTTTATTCAATAATAATAATAATAATAATAATAATAACTCTTTTATAAATTTAGATTATTTTCAAATTGGTAAATTTATTTATAGTTCAAATAATATAAATTTAAAAATTTTAAATGTTATTTGGAATTCAATCTCAAAAAATGATTCAAATTTAATAATTTTATCAAATGATTCAATTATTAGATCTTTTGATTTAATTAATTCTTATATATCTCCTTTTGATTCTATTAATTTAAATAAAAATCAAATAACTTCAAAATTATCTTCAAAATTATCTTCAAATTTATCTTCAAATTTATCTTCAATACAAAAACCAATCTCAATATCTTTTGGTTCTGATTTAATCTCTTCAAACTATTCAAATCCAATTGCTTCTTTAACTTTATATATATTCTCAAAAGAAGGTGATATTTATTCTCTTTATCCTTTTTTTCCAAAAATTCTATCTGTTCCTTTTTCTTTTTTATCTTTTTTATCCTCTTTTTCTAATTCAAATAATTTAAATCAAAATAATTGGATTAATCATTTATTAATTCAATCTTTACCTCATATTAAAAATTCAAATAATAATTTATTAAATTTAGTTCCAATTTATAAAATTAATAATTTAAAATTACAAGGTCCTTATACTTTATTACCTTATCCTTCTTATCTTGATAATGATTATTCAATTGAAGGAAAAAATTTAATTTCCATAAATTCTGGTTCAATAAATTTATTATTTGCTTCTTTTTCAAATGGTTCAATTTTATCTTTATTACCAGATTATAATAATACTTCTTTTCAAATGAAATGGATTAATAATCACCAAATACATCAAGATGATCAAGAAGAATATGTTAAGGTTGATAACAATGATGAAAATGAAGAAGAAGAAGAAGAAGAAAATGATGATGATGGTACTACTTTAACTCTATTACAATCTATTCAGTTACCTAACTCTTCCAATACATCATATCAATCAAATAAATCAAATAATAATATACTTTTAATAAAGCCAAATGATAATATACCTTGCATATTTTTTATTTTTTACAATAATCTTATATTAAAATTAGATTTCTTCAAATGGGGTAAATTATTAAATAACTCTATAATTGAAAATAATTCTATGAAATTTAATCAATTTTTATTAAATAATAATAATATTTTACCAAATGATATTAAAATTATTTCAAATTCACCAAATAAAACTAAAAATTCAATTAAATCTTTAACTATTTTAAATAATAATTTTTCTGGTAATAATTATATTCTTTCTTTATCAACCCATATTATTAATATCTTACAAATTGATGATGATGATGATTATGAAAATATTAATAATTATACTGACTCAAATAATCTTGAAAATTCTTCAATTCAAGATTTATCAAAAATTTCAAATAATTTAAATCTTAATTCTAACATTAATTCTAATATTAACTCAAATGTTCCTATAATTAATAAATCTTCGATCAATCAATTAAAACTATTACATAATTTGATATCTAATCAGAATAATATTTTTAATAAATTTAATTCAAATCCAATTATTCATAATAATTTAAATGAAAAACTCAAATTAAATAATGATTCTAAAAATTTTCAAAATTTAGAAAACGAAGAAAAAAATCAGAATATAATAAATGCTTTTAATTTAACTTCAAATGAATTTTATTCAAAAATTTTAAATTTTTATAAATTTGAATATAATTTAAGATATATAATTTCTTTACAAAAAATTGAGTTTGAAAATCAATTGATTAAATTAAATGAAATTAATAAAAAAATTAAAAATATTGAAAATTTTAATATTAATTCAAATAATAATCAAGTTTTAATCAATTCTTTAAAAAGGCAAGAAAAAATCGATTTAAGATTTAAAATTTTAATTAAAAATTTAAATGAGAAAAATAAAAATTTACCTATAAATGATGAAGAATTAAATTTTTTCAAAGAATTATTACTTTTTAATTCAAAACTTATTCCGAATTTATTAAATCAATCTACGAATTTCAAAACTCAATTAAATTTCATTAAGGATAAATTAAATAATAATAATAATTTAAATTTTGAAAATAAATTTCGTACAAATATTTATCAATTAAATAATTTAAAAAAATCTATTAATAATCAAGATTTAATGATAAAGGATGCTTCAAAAACTTTAGAAGATTCTTTAATTCAAATGGAAAATAAGCTAAGTCAACTAACTTTAGAAAATTAATTTGAAAAAAATATCTCATTATTTAAAAATTTTATTTAAACTTTTAATAGATTTTTCAATAGTTATACAGTAGAAGTTTTAAAATTTTATAAAAATAATTTATAATTAAATATATATTTTGCCTATTTACAAGTAATAAAAAAATGAAAAATTCTTCATTTTATTGTATTAAATTCAGTATTTTCATAAAACTTTATTATATTTTTTTTATAAGGATGTTCAGATCCATCAAAAAGCTTTAATCTTTCCATTCTTTTTGCACGTAATCTATTTTTGGGTAACATACCATTAACAGCCTTTCTTAATATTTCAGTATATCCTTTATTTTCAATCATTTTTTCCATTGTTATTAATTTCAAATGACCTGGTTTTGTACTATGAGACCAGTATGTTTTTTGTTTCATTTTTTTACCAGTGACTTTTAAATCAGCACAATTTGTCACTACAACATAATCACCACAATCTAAGGAAGGATCAAATATAGGCTTATGCTTGCCCATTAAAGTAACAGCTATTGAAGATGCAAGTCTACCCAATGTTCTTGGATCTTGCGATACATCTACCTGATGCCAGATTTTTGAAAGTGCTAAAGCAGTCTTAATAGATAAGTAAAATGAATTAATATTAGTAATTCATGAACTTGATAATATTACAAAACAATTTCTAATAGATTGAAAAACACTAAACATCATACTTACTTTCCCTATGTATTGAGACATTTCACAAAGTGTAGTTATCAATGAATACTTTAAGTTCTTGTAAATTATTCTATGAATTAAAGATCGATAAATACCTTTTATTTTTTTGCTTTTTCTCTATGTTTGGTATTCGTCAAATTAATTTTCAGCTTCCTTCAAAAATAACAGTAACTTTACTGTAAAGTTACTGTTCATCAGTATTCCAATGCCAGTATTGGTAGTGTTGAGTTTGTGGCGTGCGCTTATGTAATTTATGAGGTAAGTTTTTTATCAACGTTATTACTATCGGTACTGTAGAAATATAATGTGGCGTAGTACGTTATTCCGTTTCAATTTTCATTTCCATACTGTTTGAACCGTGCCGGTAATTTTAGCTTGATAAACTCACCATATTTACTATTTACTATTGATTTTAAATAAAAATATGTAGAAATGAATTGAAATGAATTGAAATGAATTTAAATTTATTGAAATAAACTTGATAAAATAAAAAATTTCACAATTGGTGGTAGGGAATTCTTCAGGACAATATATGATATATCATCAATGTTTTTCATTGTAAGTTTTAATATTATATTACCTTAAAAATTTTAGTTATTTAGTTGTTAAGATTATCAATTTACTAACTCGGTCTCTTAACAACATTGTTTTTTTTGTAGAAAGACTTAACCCTCAATTTGACCTTACATCCTTCTTATTTTGGTCCTCAAATGAACCAGTTTCTACGAGAGAAACTTTTGACTGATGTTGAGGGAACTTGTTCTGGTCAGATAGGTTATATAGTCTGTGTTTTAGATTGTATGAAAATTGATATTGGAAAAGGAAAAATTGTTCCTGGTTCTGGTGCTGCTGAATTCGAAGTGAAATATAAAGCTGTTGTATGGAAACCATTTAAAGGAGAGGTGGTTGATGCACTTGTATCATTGGTGTCGCCTCAAGGATTTAAAGCTGAAGCAGGTCCTGTTCCAATTTTTGTTTCAAAATCCTTAATACCATCTGATATGCAGTATAATCCTACTGCAAACCCCCCTGCTTATTCTTCTGATGAACAGCATATTGCAAAAGGAAGTAAAGTCAGATTAAAAATCATAGGTACAAGAGCTGATGTTCATGAAATATTTGCAATTGGAAGTATCAAAGAGGATTACCTTGGATCCATTTAAAAAAAAAAAAAATCTCTCGGTTTTATTTTTGTTAGAATTAAAGTGATTTTTCTTATCTGTATATTAAGTTTACTATGTTATATTTTATGTAGTTTTGGAATAAATTAATCAATAATCTACTGAATGAAAAATGCTTGTTAAAGCATTTTTCAAGTTCATAAAGTTTTTTTTTCAACTGTCAGAGCCCACTTTATTTGAATTTGTCAGTGTTTTAAAGCATTTCAAGCCTTTTCAAATTTTTTTCCAAAATTTCATTCCCTTTCGAAATTTTTAAGCAGAAGAGGAGAAACTAATGCTAAATTTTTTCTTTCCCTGAAAACTTTTAAGCTTAAGTAAACGATATTAACTTAATTAAAAAACAATTCTAAAATAAACTACATTTTGCAGAAAGTTTAAATCTTTATTTGTTTTATATTTTTATTGTTATTTGAACAACTTTATTAAATTATATAGCTTTTGATATTATACATAACTTATAATTCTTGTTGAGCACGACGACGATCACGTTCTTCAGCAATAGTAAGTTTAATACCTTTTCCTTTTGGTAATGAAATCCATGGCTTTCCTGGTTCCCCAATAATAAAAACATTAGATAAACGAGTAGCAAAACTGTTATCTAAAGAATCTTTAATGTGAACTATATCAAAACCACCTTCATGTCTTTCACGGTGAGTAATAACACCAACTCTACCCATGTTACGACCACCAGTTGCCATAACTAATTTTCCAGTATCAAATTTTAAAAAGTCAGATACTTTTCCTGTAGCTAAATCAATTTTAACAGTATCATTAACTCTAATAGCTGGATCAGGATAACGGATAGTTCTACCATCATGTGAAACAATGAAAGGAATACCTTTTTTACCTAATTGAACTTTTTTAACTTTTGCTAATTTATATGTAGCTTCTTCATCACTAATACGATGAACAGCAAATCTACCTTTAATATCATAAATTAAACGGAAATTTTCATTTGTAGCATCTAAAGTAATTACATCCATGAAACCAGCTGGAAAAGTAGTATCAGTTCTAACTTTTCCATCAACTTTAACATGACGTTGCATTAAAATAGCTTTTACTTCACGACCATTTAATGCATACTTTAATCTATTTCTTAAAAACACAATTAATGGTAAAGATTCACCTAATTTATGTGGACCTTGGGATGGACGTGGAGCATATGTACCACTTAATTTATCCAACATCCAATGTTTTGGAGCTGCTAATCTTTTAAGATGTTTTTTTCTAATTTAATTTCAAAAATAAAAAATAATCAGTTAGTAATGATTCCATAAAAGAAGAATGGGAGCATTGAAATTATTAAAAATTATTGGGTTTAAAATAAAGAAACAATGTCCAAATGGTAAAAAAAACTTGTTTGACTTGATATTTTTCTAGTTTTTGATCAATAATACGATGATCCTGAAATTACAATTTTTATTCTATTATTACACCATAAAAAACTAATACATTGATAATTGATTTTATGATTTCCTAATTATTTTTAACCTGTTAAAACCCTTTTTATTTGAATTCTTCATTTCTTTGATTAGCCAATTTTAGTTTTCGAATTTTTCTATAATTTAGTTGATCTTTTTGATACATTTTTTCTCTAATTTACTGAATTTTTCATCATCTTTTAGTTTACTCTTTGATTTAATGGATTAATCATTATTTCACACTAATGCTTTATTAAAACACTTACGGTCCTCTAGCCATTTTGATTGTTACTATTCTTTAATTAATATCAAATTGTAATCTTTTATCCTAAGGTACTTTTATTAATATTTCCTTCAATATATTTGAAATAATTAATTTGGGATTTGTAGTAAAGTCCAAAAACAGTGGAGCTACAACAGACCGCTCTAGGGCTATGGAACGAGGTTCTGGAAGTTCTGAATCAATCATTGCTGTCAAGCTGATGATCACGTTTAGGCTCTAACTTCGAATTCAGTAGGATGCCAGTGTGAGAAGCCAGTGAGACTCAATTTGGACTGGGGTTTTTTTTTTCAATTAAACAGCCCTATCCAATTGCACGTGATTCTATCAGGAAAATTAATTTTGCGAAGTTAATATTTTTCACAGACTTCTCTTTAAATTTGCCACGATAGTGTGTTGTTAAATTTGTGTGGCAAATGAGGCTTAGCCCCACCCCTCAATTGAGTTCATAACATTAACGTTAGTAATAATATCGGTGTTTTCATTCACTTCGAGAAATGAACTGGCATCATTTGTAAGCGATACTTCTTCAAAACAAACTGGAAGATTTTCTTTTAGAAACGTCTTTTTTTCACCACTGCTACTCATTCATATTATTTTTGAATTAATATTTGTATTCTATTGTTTTTTGATTTTTTTTGAGGTGAGGAAAAACGCAAATGTTAGTAAAATTATCAGCTTAAAGCTCGATTCCTTATCAATTATCTCTTTGATTGCAACACTTTTACTCTACAGTAGTTACGTAACTTATTCTATTTTCTTTTGAAAGGGAATTATTTTATTAGTGTTTCCAATGTGGCTGTAATCAGAACTTTTCTCGTGTTCTGGTTTAAAACTGAAGAAATTGGATATCACGTTTTATTCATTTTCTTGTGCTTTTTAATGCGAATAAACTTGGTATGGGTTCTCCGGTTATTGTTAGTTTCTTCCAATAATTACTTTTTTGGTAAATCCGAACAGATAGATCCACGTTTACTGTACCGGTACTATGAAGAATGAAGATTACTGCAGAAATGCTAACTTTACTATTAACAAATACCATAAAATTATTCGTACAAATTATTAATTTCAATTCATCAATTTTTAACAATTAAACCAATTTCAACTAGTAAATTGAATTTTTCAAATCAACAGAATAAATAATATGAATATAGATATAACTGGTCAAATTCAAAATTTAAAAGAAGCTTTAACTACTTTAAATTCAAATTCTCAAAATGAGTCAAAATCAATCGCCCTTAATTATCTAGAATCTTTTCAAAAGTCAAATGAAGCATGGAATATCATAAAATTGATTTTAATGGATAATGCTTCTGAGCAAAATAAATTTAACAATTCTTCATCTTTTTCTGCTGAGGCTAAATTTTTTGCAGCTCAGACTTTACGTTCCAAAATTATTTATGACTTAAGTCAATTACAAACAGATTCTTCTACAACCAATTTAGATCAACTTAAAGAATTAATATTTGAATTGATCAATCTTTATACATTTACATATAATTTAAAAGTGATAAGAACTCAACTATATATATCCTTGGTTAATTTATCACTTCAACATTTGAACTGGTCAACTCCTGTTTTAGATATTATTTCAAATTTTGAAATTCATGAAAATTCAATTTCATTACTTGAATTTTTAAAAATTCTTCCTGAGGAGGTCAGTTCCTCTAATAAAACCCCTTTAACAGATGAGCAATTCAAATCAAGAGCCGACATTTTAATCAATACTACAATTGCTGATCAAATTTTATCTCTCTTGATAAATTTAATACAACAGAATAATAAATCTCTTAGTTCCTTAATATTAGCGGCCCTCCCTGGCTGGATAAAAGAGTTTCAACTTCATAAAATTCTTTCTATAACTTCTATTACTGATTTAATATTTAGCTCTTTGAATCCTAATCATAAAGATTTTGAAAATGCAATAGATACACTAGTTATAATAGTCAAGGATTCAAAAGATTATGCCGATCCAGATGTTAATGATACTGATTTAATAAATGCTCTTTATACTCAAATCATGACTCAGTTACAACCCGTTTTAGTTAATAATTTTGATGATATGAATACAGTTAATAATCTTACAAGATTATTTGTTGAAGCGGGTGAAGCATGGCATATATTAATTGTTAAAAATCCTGAATTCTTCAATCCTTTAGTTCAAACAATTTTAAAATGCACTTCGTACCCTGAAGATTTGGAAATTGCTAAATATTCTTTTTATTTTTGGTATATGTTAAAACAAATGTTATGTATTTCTAAATTTGCTGATGCAAAGTTATATTTCAAACAAACTTATACTGATTTGACCAAAATTATAATAGAACTTCTTAAATATCCAGTAAATAATGATTTATCTCTTGATCAATCGATGAATATAAAACTTTTGTTTGATAACGATTTGGAATCATTAGATAAATTTAAAGAATTTAGATATGAAATGGGCGATGTATTGAAGGATTGTATATCAATTATTGGTTCCACTGATGGATTAACAATTCCCTATGAAGTTCTTTCCCAATATATTAATGACTTAAATAATATTAAATTGCCAAACAATTGGCAAAAGGTTGAAGCCGCATTCTTTGCATTAAGATCAATGGCAAAAGAAGTCTCATTATCAGAAAATCTTATTTTACCAAAAATAATGAATTTAATCCCTAATTTACCTAATGATAACATTAAAATAAGATATTCTATTACTTTGTTTTTTGGAAGATATACTGAATGGACATCAAAGCATCCAGATTATTTACAAGCTCAACTTAATTATATCATAGATAACTTTAGTATGCAAAATTTAAATTCGGATATTGATGTTGATTCGGATTTGACTAATGCTTCTTCTCACTCCTTAATGTTTTTTTGCCAAGATTGTTCTACGCTACTTGTCAATTTCCTTCCTCAGCTATTTACTTTTTTTTCTAATGTCATGAGTAAGATTAACACTATTTCACTCTATGAATTAACCGATGGGATAGGTCATATTGTAAGCCAGCAAAATGATCTTCAAGCGTTTGAGAGCTCAAAATTATTCCTAGGACCCATATTAACGAGTTTAACAAAATATAATAGTTGTGCAACCAATAAAGATTTCAGTTCCTTGCCTATATCAAATGAGGAGGAATTATATATCAAAATTGCAGATGAAATTGAGATTGTTTCTGTATTTTTGTCCATATTAAAACCTAAAAATTTACAAGCTGAAACTAATTCAATAGCAAATCTTATAATGGAATTTGTTTGGCCGATAATCAAAGCACTAATTGATAATTTTGGATTTTCTTTGAAAGTCAGTGAAAGGGGGCTAAAATTTATTAAATGCTCTTTGGAAACTTTTTCAACTTATTTGTTACCCATTTTAGATGAAATTATAAATGTGTTAACAATAGGATTTAAACAATATCATTTTGGCTGTTATATTTGGTTAACAGGAGTTGTTATTAGAGAATTTAATGATGAATATGTTACCGATGAGATTAAAGCTTCTGTAGTTCAATTTTCGTTCAATCAAACACAGACCTTCTTAGAATTTTTCAATGCTAAAACCAAATTGCCAATTCCCGATAATAATTTCAAAGCTTTATTGGAAAAAGGTCAGTCAGATACTCTCATAGAAATCGCTGATAATATTGAAGATTTTTTCAGGATGATGACCGAATTCTTAACCTTCTATCCCTTTGAGTTTATTCGTTCAATTGATGTTGTATTCAAAGCTTTAGAAATTGCATTATATTCATTAAACTTAGATCGATTTGATACATTAACTTCAGTATTACATTTTTTAGTAGATTTACTTTCTTGGGGGTTTGAATACCCTCCCGTTTCATTAATGGACGATACACCGGATGATGTTAAACAAATAATATTCAGCATTTTGTTAAACAATTCAAATGATTTCCTGCAAAATTATAGTTTTAAATTGCTAACTAAATTAGTTTTTGGGTTATGTTTCAAATTTCCTATTGACTGTCATTATGAAGCTTATGATCTTATAAATAAAATTTTGCAACTTTGCTTAATGAGTAGTGAAAGCGAAAATGGTCAACTTATATTAAAATGGCTTGTCAATTTAATTTTATTATTCCCTCCTGGTACTGTCTTGAAACCAGAAAAAGAGAAATTAATAAATTCAGTTGCTAGTTGTTTACCTTCAAAGGATTTTAGAAGAGTAAAAAGTAGTATTCGAGATTTCATAAGCTATTATAGTAGAAGAAATAATAGATTGAATGCTTAGAAAATGTTTTCTATTAAATGATATCAAGTTACTGAATTATTTAACTAATCAAATATAGTTATTATGAAGACAAAAGAATAAACATTATTTCATTTGTTGTTGTTCGGATAAAATTTTGAAATTAGTAAATTTTTCCTTATTTACCTCAGTTTGCTTTTGTAAACTTTTAGCCTACCAAAAAGTTATGCTTTCTTAAACATGACAGATTGATTATCACTGCAACAAAGCACCTATGAAATTACTAATCATTGCCTACGTTAAAGGGTGCTAAAGATTCGCTTTTATCCTCATAAAATTGAGTAAAGCTGCAAACCCATAATTCTGAGGATATGTCATTTTTGTTTGTAACGTTAATTGATTTCAGTACCATTTGAGAGCTTGGCCCCTTTTCCCAAATCATGTGACTTTTAAGGGTCTGGTCTGCATCGTCTGCATCGTCTGCACCGTCTGCTACCAAAAACGTATGTGATGATTAGCACTTTCATACGTGCTTCGTTGCAGTTATCAAGTTTGATCCCTCAAGATTTAACGAATCTAACTTTTATACTTTACAAGTAAAAATTAACTACTGTAAAGTTACTAGCAGAGCGGTTATGCTTTATTTGATAGACTCGGGTGTTTTTTCGTTTCAATAAACTAAGTTACTAGCATCACAATGATATTGCACTTATTTGAATTAAGGCCCAACTCCAAAAAATATTGTCTGTATTCTCTTTTTATGTAGCAGTTGTTCAATGATCATTAAATACAGAAGTATTATATCTCATTTTATTTTTATTATCTATTTTCATTAACATTTTCAGGCTCAATTTTTTTTTTCTATCTAAAAAATTTTCAATCAAGCTTGAAACATAGAAATACAATGTCATACAAAAACGAAAAAATGGAAAATTATGTTCTTTCTCATGCTTTTTTAAATAATCAATCAAATAACGATTCCCTTAAAAATAGCAAAATAAAAGAACTTCCCAAGGTTCAGAAACCGAAAAGTTTAGTATATCATGGAAAAATTTCATATCCTTCAAAATCTTCAATATATTCATCATCCCCAGAATTTTTAAATATAAATTATAATACTGTTGAACTTAGATCACATCAATTAACTTGTGATTATAATAAAGAAAAGAAATTGAAGGATTTAACAAATGAAATTCATTCGAAAAATTTTAAAAATGTAACAAATATAAATCATCCAATAATGCCCATATATAAATCAAAGACTCTAGATACTTTACCATCTCAGGAAAACTATAAATTAAATGGTAGAAAAATCAATTTATACAATGATGGAGATGTTAATCAAGAAGAGATTGATGCCCCCTCTATTGAGTTAGAAAGACCAAAACTAATAAGAAGATCATCTTTAAAGATTCCTGGCAGTAGATCAAGAAGAAATTCTTCAGTTGAATCCATTCGAAGAGTTAGTTTTAACCCTAATGTTGATATTAATAAATTTGATAAAAAGCAACCTCCGAAAGTCAATAAGCTTGAAAGTGAAAGTTTAAAAAAGGAAAATTTGAAAATTTCAAGTTACTTGAGCGGAATATTTCAAATTTCTAATAATTCTTATAATAATTTACCCTCAACAATTATGAGTATTGTAAATAATCTGAATGATTCGAAGCATGATGTCCTCTATTCTTCCAGTCAACAAAGTGATGGGTACAACAATTCAATAAGTGAAATATCTCAAACTTCAAATGGAGTTAATGGTGATGATTTTAAAAATCGTAACAACGATGATAGCAAAAATGTTCGCAATAATATCAATAATAGTAATGAAAATAGTGGCAATAAAAATAGTAAAGCTAGCAATTTTGATAAGAAAATAAATGATATTCTAGTGAATGACCGGAATTATTCAATTGATATAGGTAGAATAGACAAAAATGATCAGACAGATCTATCCATATTTGAAGAGAATCTTTATAACAGGCCTGGAGTGAAGATTTCGCCTAATATCGGGAAATATAGTCTGAAAAGTACTGATACTAATATTTATAACAAGAATAACATTAATAATATAAATAATGGAGGAAAAATAAACGGCATGAGACTCGAAAAGCAGAGAAACTTGGTATATAATGGAATTAAAAGATTATCTTCTAATAATAAAAATAGATATAGAGTTGAAACGGAAAGAAGAAGTCAAAGAACTAATGAAAGACAAAGAAAAAATGAAATGAAAGAGATGAAAATGAAACTATTAGGTTTATTATCTTATTTGAGTAGTGAAGCTCCAGGTGATAAATCATTGAGAGGTTATCCACAATACTATTGTTCTATTTCATTTGATAATCGATATGAAAGGGCAAAACATGTTAAAGAAATAACTCTGTTTTTCTCTTTTGTTTTGATAATGTTAATTATGCTTCTAAGTATGATTGGTATATCTATAATGTTATAAAGAAAAATAAGAAGTGGTTTAATATATCATTATTGAATTTAGAGTATCTTGTAGTTTTAATTCTAACTTTGTAACTAAAAAGTAAAATAGATTCAGTTTTAGAGACGCCGATTTTGCGAACCCCATCACATACCGACATGTTTATTTTTCAACATTTCAAAATTTGTATATTTAGTGTAGACCGTTTCTTACCAGACATTTTATCTGTGTAACATTTTGTCAGTATACTAAGTCTCCGATTTCGAATATAAAATCAAGATATAGAATTTACTCATAAGTTTTGGTGAAAAGGATCTTTGTGTGTGGTCTAAAGTTAGCTTTAATGTTACAGGTAACGCTATCGGAAGCATAGACACGTGCAAATTATTTGAGATACGGGAAAGCTCGCTATTCAATGGAATAGAAATTTGATATTCTAGTTTTTTTTGTGAGAGAATCCTAATAAGAATCAGAAACATTTTAGCTTTAAGTCTATCTCTATTACTGTTTCAGTAACATACATTATAAATATCATGAAATATTTTTAAAAATATTTTGATAAACTTTATGTAATATTGGCATTTCAAAGTTGTCTGAATTTAAATGATTAGCTAGTTTATTTAACTACAATATATTTATTTAAAAACTCAAACTAATTAAAATTCTATTAATTAGTCTCAATCTCTAACAAAATTTCATCGGATGTCTTTTTCTGCTGAAACCATTTACTCAAATCCAATCAATAGTAAACTATCGGAAGATATTAATAATAGTAACAATAACTATGATGATAATATGATCAATAGCCATGGTAAAAAGACTAATAATTTCACATCAGAAAATGAAACTAAAAGCCTTTTGAGTAGCCCTTCTTTAGGCTCCAATTTCAGCAACAATATAGATCCCAGCCTACACTATTCTACGCCTAATACAAAATTATTACAGTTTTTTCTGTTGAGATGTCTAGAGTGCTCTAAAAGGAAAATAAAGTGCGATAAACTCTATCCAAACTGTTCATGTTGTAATTTAAAAAAAAGATCATGCATTTATCCTGAAGATTCTTTAATAATAATTGATGTGAAATCTGTTACAGCAAACAATTATTCAAAAGTAATTAAAATTTTATTGACTAGAATCAATTTTCTAGAAGAATCATTAAACATATCTCAAAATGATCCAAAAATTTTATTAAATGACTCAGATTTTGATAGTTCAATTATATCCTTAAATATAAATACTCATAGATGTAATTACTGTCTTGATAGAAAGTTGAAATGTGATAAATTTATTCCCTGCAATAACTGTTCTTTGGCTAATGTACAATGCATATTTCCGAAAAAATCCAAAATATTCTCTAAAACTACTTTAAAAGAAAAAGATACTAAATCAGGCTCTTTTAATAAAATAGTATTAGCTAATCTAAGTCAAAAAGTTCGATTTTTAGAGTCTAATGTAAAACATAACGGACTTCCAGTAAAAAAGAGGCAAAAACTTTCACCCAAAGATAATATTATATCTAATGAGAAAACGACTGAAGAAATCGTTAATTATTCTGATAAGTTTACAAATAGCAAAGGCTTACCATCTGGTTCTTTGAAATACTCAAACGCTTCATTAGTTATCGGAAATGAAATCAATTCGGAACACTCGAATTTAACTCTTGAATTTGATTCTATCAACAATTTAAAGACATTTTCGATTAATAATGATCAAGAGTTCTCTCCAAAGCGTTTCCAACTATTGTCCTCTTCCAATATCCCCGCTAGAAAGATTTTATTAAAACTTTTAAATGAAATTAATACCTTGTATCAAAGGCTATTATTCTTCAATGTGGAATTTATAGAAAATATATTTAATCATTATAAAATTTTAGCTCAGTCTTCTTCCTGTTTTGGCTGTAAAAGGGCAAAAAAAAGATGTGATAGGAGAATACCATGTGTATCTTGCTGGAAAAAGGAAGTTGATTGTTGCTATCCCACAAACTGTAAAAAATCATTTTCTGCAGAATTTAGGGACAAACTTTTCAAAAATGAAATATCTGAAAAAGAGCTTTCCAAAGTATCTGCTGAACTAAAATGTTTAATTAAAGATTTGTCGAAATTGATGGAAAGGCATTTGGCTTCAGGAAAAGATACAACCCCTGCTTTTACAACCAATAAACTTGAAAATTGTATTCAACATGATTATAGTGAAGACAAATTCATTAGTACTACAAATAATGCTTCAATAAATGATTTAGATTCTGAAATAGATATCAATTCTAAAAAGGATATCCTCCAAAAAAAACTTAGAGACTGGAGTAGTTCTTGTGATTTCAAAAAATCAAATCTGATTAATGGGCAACTCAAAGTTGACTTTAAAGGTGGCCATTCGGAAACAATATCTTCTGTTCCTACTGGTCTTATTCAGAATTTGATAGATGAAAGAAAGGGTTTAACACAAATTTCTTATATGGAGTTAATTAGTAAAATTCGAGAGGCAGAATGTCAAATCATAGAAAAGTCTATAGAATTTAGTAAAATCATTAGCTTGACTGGAAATAGATTAAAAGATCAAAATTTTATAAATATTTTATTACAAAATTTTTTTGAAATTTCTGAGTTGAATATTTTTTTCAATAAAATAGAAATTGAAGAATTTGCAAAAGAAATATTCAGATCTAAAAATTGCATTACAAATGATTATATGATGCCAAGCTTATGGATTTTTTATCCAATTTTAATGATCTCTTTAAGCTATTTTAGTGAGGAAAAATATAGTACTTTTGTTGACAATAATGAATGGGATATTTCCAAAGTAATAAATAACTTGAGAAGAATATATATTTATTATAAAAATAATTATTCAGATGGTTCTGTTCAATATCTACAATCTTTAATTCTTTACGAGAAATTTTTGATTTGTAATAATAATTGTTGCGATCTTGATACTAGGAATGATTTTAAAATCATCAAAAATGAAAGTTTTGTGGAACAAGAAATTTGGAATGTTCTTTTAGAAATTATTTTTCTTGGAAAAGAACTACATCTATATAACGGTACATATTCGAAAAAAAAAAATATTCAGTTAATTTGGCTTGCAATACAAAAATTGGATTCAGTAATCTGTTGCTTACTTAAAAAACCCAACAATAATATACTCAAAATTTTAGGTATTGAAACAGAAAGACTATGTGTCGAAAGTTGCAAAAACTATCAAATATCTGAATTATTAAAAGAAATAAACTCCAAAATTTTTCAGTTTGAGGAGTTGAAGAAAGATATTGGTGAAAACATTCTGGGAAATGAAGTACTAGTTTATAACAATGAATTATATCAATATATTAAAGAAATATGTGATAGCATCAAGTTAACAGTAAATAATAAAAGAGATATTGAAATTCTGAAGATATTTGATTTATCAGTTTTTGTTCTAACAATAATTAGATTAAATACTCCATATCTTTCAAATAGTATATTAATTCAAAGGAATTTTCTAAAAACAATTTTTGATTATTACACGAAATTAAATAAATATTCTAAAGATCAAAAAGAGATAATAATATTCAAAACATCAATAGTCTTCAAAAATATTTTGAAAATATATATTAAAAACTTCTTTATCAAATTTTATAACGATCATGATATAGATGAAGATATAAAAAGTTTGACATTGCTAATAAATAAAGAATTGAGACCGTTTATTGATATACTTGAAAAAATCATAAAATCTGAGGGTTTAAACAAAAGGGCACGAAGTGAAAGTAATAGTTCTAATTACCTTACTAAAACCCAGCTTCAAAATATAAAAGATGAGAATGATGATATAGAGATTATTAAACTACTCGAACAATTCAAATATAAGGATCAGAAAATTAGCAAAAAATAAATAATGGTATTATACTATTCACTATAAAACATTGTAAAGTAAATTATAGAAATAATTTAGAAATAATTTATAGACATAATTGAAATCACGCTCAACTTAACCTAATCTTCAGTATCACGGAACAGAGGCATTACTGTAACGTTTACATTACTACTTTTCCGCACAAACCCAAACCCGAAGTATTTCTCTCCTTATTGACGGTTTGTATGCCAAATCATGGCTGACGCTACCCCATAATTAAATATTGCTTTACATCTTAAAAGATACAAAAGATATTTTGTAATAAATATGAGTTCTACTTATGCTACAATAAAGTAAATTAAACACCAAACTGTGCTCTTTAGAAATTATTTTATCAAATTTAATCTTCAATCACCAATCATTATATCTTTTTTTTTGCTCCTTCAATCATTTAATCCACAACTTCTCTTAGAAAAGATATTGTCAATCCAGTCAAAGTTCATGATGAAGTTCAAAAATCATTTTAAATCAAGAAAGCATAATAAAAGTTCTACTCAATTTCCTGATGAATATTATTCAAACTATGATGTTAAATCGAATTCAACATTTCAAGATTTTTATAATCAACTTCCGGCTAATAAACAGAAAATTTATCAAGAAATTTTGGGAGACGAACTTGTTACAGATTTATCGGATGAGGAAGATAAAATCTCTCCTACAAATATTAAAGCTAAAATAAATCAGAGTGATAACGCAAACCTTACCATAGAAACTTCAGATAATCTAATTCAATCAAATAATAAAAGTAGCCAAATAAAGACAAATGGTATGGCTTATACCTCATCTTCGGATTTGAATTTTGAAAGCAAAATTTTAAAAACAACTTCAAAAGGAAATTCTGAAAAAATCAATTGCCAAACTCATTCACTGATAAATTCATCAAAACACAGTCCCAAAGAGAACAGTTTTCCAAATTGTTCTGTATATAATTTCAATGATAAATTGTCTCTGAACGAAGAAGATACTAATTTAGTCAATTGTCCCAGTAATTCAAACTTCAGCGTTGTTAGCATGCAGCAATATTCTATTTCCACTCAGGCTTCCAAGCTAGCCTACCCAACTCAGTGGGAACCAACACCTTATCTTTCGAACCAATTGATGCATCGAGCTCCTCCTCCTCCTCCTAAGCCGCCAAAGATCCCTATAACGTTTCCAAAACTTCTACAGGACGATAGAAATTCAAGTGATAATTTCTCCAGGAATATTGCTATTTTTCCAAACTTGACAGGAAGAACTTCTATTCAGCAAAATTCCTTTTTTCCTGTTATTGCATCAGATCAAAACAATTCTATTCCTTTTAGCGAGCTAGATGCTCGAAATACTTTATTTTTAGATAGTCAGTTACAGACAAGAAATGAATATGTCCTCAATTCAAATTCAATCCCATTAAACTCTCAAACTACAAAATTTGATGAGGATAGCTGTTTGGATTTTTATTCATCTCCTAAAAGGGAAAATTATCCTTATATTATTCCTAGTCATCAAAGTATAAATCAACAGAACTATCTATTACCACCAGAATATTCAAATGTAAACGAGTTAATGCCACCCATGAAAGATTTTGATTAATACTTGAAAATGTTTTGATTTTTTATAGACGTGTATTCTTTATATATTTTATAATAATAACTGTAAACTAATATAACAATTTTTTTAAACCTTTTATTTAGTGAAAGAGTAAGTTAGATACTTTGTACAAAAAGAATATTCCTATTAAAAAAAATTTGGTATTTTATTATATAATAGAACAATAAAAAATAATGCCAAAATCTTATGAACCAAAAAATTAATACAAAAAATAAAATTTTATGAGAAAAATGAACAAACGAGTAAAAAAGATAATTATGAAAATGCTTGGAGTAGAAAAACATGCCAATAAACAACACTAGAGTTAAAAAATTACAAATAAAAGGCTTTAAATAAGCATCAAAGACTGAAAATATTATAATTCACCTGAAGAGACTTACTCTACGAATTCATAATTGTAACTAAAGTTGTTGAGAAAAATTTGGAAGAGTAGATGTCCTCGGAGAAGCATCTGCAGAAACCTCTTGAATTGGAGATAACAATGAGTTATTAGTGAACATTGGTAAAAGTAAATTGTGAGTTGAAATGGGCAATTCTAAATCAGTATGGGATTTCAAGCTTTCTGGCGATTTTAAATTATTAGAAGACTGATTGATAGTGTAGCTTTGATTATTATCATTATCATTATTTTTATCATTATTATTATTATTATTATTATCATTATTATTATTATTATTATTATTATTATTATTATTATTATTATTATTATTATTATTATTATTATTATTATTATTATTATTATTATTATTATTAT
>BCKQ01000004.1:0-101320 GCA_001600695.1 Ascoidea asiatica | reverse complement strand
TTATTATTATTATTATTATTATTATTATTATTATTATTATTATTATTATTATTATTATTATTTATTATTATTATTATTATTATTATTATTATTATTATTATTATTATTATTATTATTATTATTAAGCTGAACGATGGAAATGATTTTTTTTCAATAGAGTTAGATCTCGATGGAGTATTGAAAAGTGTTACTGTTCTTCCACTATTATGTGACTTAAAAATATTAAAGTTAGAATTTGCTGAAAGATCAATTAGCCCAGGCTTTGGTTTTTTTGAATAGCTATTTGATCTGAACATACGACTATTATTATTGTCATTTACGCTCCCAGATGCAAAAGCCACTTTATGTTTCACATCAAATATTTGCAAATTTGTTTCCCCTTGAAATTCAAAATCTTCTGGCAAAATGTTAACTTCATCTAACAAATCATCATCATATCCATTACGAGGAGAAAGAAAGTCTTCATCAATTGAGGGGTTTCGTTGAAGAAAATCAAAATCGGAATCATCACCATCGAATCTTGTGGAAATATTATCATCCAAGTATGAATAAATTTCTTCTTGATCATCGAGATAATCTGAATTATGATTTCGGTAATATTCCAAAGTTTCTTTGGTGCTGGCAGTTCCCTTTTCAGGAGATATCATTGAAACTTCATCATTTTTATCCCAAGAATATCTAATATACTCATCATTATTTTTATATATGCTGTCAGTTTTTTCATTTTTTTTCAGAAGTTCCTGAAGTTTAATCCAATCTTTTGGCAACTCTTCAGTTATTAGAGAATCGAGAGTGGCTTCAATAAAAGAATCTCTTCCAGGTAAGTCATTATATGCTTCTTTCAAAAATTGAGAAGTCATCTTGTTTTGAACTTCAACATTTTTTGGTGGAATATTATTGATTGATTTTGAACCTGAAAATAAACTCTCCAGAAAGGTTTCTTCTCTAGGAGTGGAAAGAATATTCTCAGTTACTTGAATATAAGCTTTTCTATCGCCACTGAAAGATATTTTCTCTTTTTCATCAGAGATTTGAGCCTTATTTTCAGAATCAATCAGAAGCTCTTTTTCCTTTGGAAGCCCAATAACAGAGACTAACAATCCATTTTCTTCATTTTCTTCATTGTCCAGAGTTAAAGAAGACTCAAAACTTGCAGATTTATCAAAACTAACAGATTTTACAATACTTGATTCCTGAAGCTCCACATTTTGAAAATCTAAATGATCATCCAAATCATCACCAAATAGATCCCTGTTAAAGAGATACTCGGTATCATCTGCCATTTGGTGAGAAGCTTCATCTTCGTAATAGTTCAAATCGTCACCAAAATCTTCTTCTTCATAATCACCACTAATAAAATCATTAACATATAAACCTTTGTCTGACGATTGCTTTCCTATAATTTTTGCTTTTTCATCAGCAACCTCAGAAGGTTTTTTATAGTACTTTACAGACAAATTTCTTCCTGACCTAATATCTTTTTCAAACGAAAAAGATGAGGAATTTGTTGATGTGGATGCCACAGATATAGTATCATCATCAGAATGAGCATTTAGATTAGTCTCCAAATCATTATCTGCAATTAAAGAATCATTTGCGTTTGCATCTTTGCTTCTCTTTTTTCCCAATATTTTATCACTTAATATAATAGTAGAAGACCTACTCCCCTTAAGATCAGGAGGATTTGGAAAAAAGGAAAGTCTATTTACTGAATCAAATATTTCAGGCAAAGAACCCCTTTTAATTGAATTTCGTTTATCTATTCCATCGAAATTTTTAGAACTCGAAGACTTCACCGGGCTGCTTTCAGGACTAATGGATGGGGGACTCTTGACAGGAATAAAGCCTAATTTGAGCATAACCTTGTCTTCATTAGAAAAAGAATCTGGTGATATGAGTTTCTCTATTTGCAGAATCCTTTTTGATTTATCAAAAGTTGTAGTATTTCTTCTTAAATTTACATTGGAGGACAATGCAGAATCAATTGAACTTTGGGAATCTGGGGATTTTGGAACAAAAGAATCAAAATCTTGATCGAATGTTGGAGAAAAATTGTTATGATATGGCGTAATGTTTACTGATGAATTTTCCTGGGTTTCATTTAATGTGTAACCATCATCTGTATCGATTATTTCTTCTGCTTTAACAAAATTGAACAAATCTTCTACATTAATAGAAGAAGTCGGAGTTGGAGTGGACAATAAAGCATCAGAAGGATCAGTCATTTTTTCCTTTGGTACAATAGGAGAGGATACCTCAGGTTTACAAGCAATGTCTGAGTCTTCATTCTTTTTTGAGATAAAATTTAAGACCTGAGACCTATTGAAATTTAAAGGAAGAGACAGTCTATTAGTGGCATTTTTAACCAAATCAGACAGAAATGAAGTACCTTTTAAAGAATTACGATGCGATTTACTTTGCATGGGGGATGAAAGATTAGGTGATGATAATGAGTTGGTAACAGATTTTATCGATCCGGAAGGTTTTAAATTCACTGAATCCCAAATCTGGAAAAACTTGTCTTGAAGAGATGTGTTTTCTGTTGAAAGATTTTCTTGTGGAGATTTAGGCAAATGATTAGTTTCGTATTCATGTTTATATTTAATTCCCAATAGACTACGCATACTTTTTTTCCTGGCATTTTCTTCATTTATTATTAAATCTTCCCCGATAAAGAATGCACCACTGCCTCTTTTTTCTGCTTTCTCAAACAATTCTTGGGTAGGAGACTTAGTGATAGGATTTACCAATTTTACTTTAAGTTTTGATTCCCATTCTTGAATAGACTTATAAGGAGTTTTTCTTTTTGGAATCTCATTTTTGTATGGGTTTAATTGACTTGAATCATCTAATATCGGAGAAATATCAGATTCTATGCTATCAATTTGTATGGGTAATGGCATTTTGTTAATGAGATTATTGTAGTAAATGAAATTATTATCGCCCCATTCATGTGTTAATGTTCCTTTGATTGTTAATTTTTCATCATTAAATGATGATGCTTTTATTCTGTCAGAAGAAGGTCCGCTCAAAGGTTTGACTTTTTGTTTAGATTTATGTTTTTGCTTTTGCTTCTGTTTCTTTAAATTGATATTCTTAGTTAAATTGATAATTGTTTTCTTGGAAGAACTCATGTTGCTTAAGTCCTGATTAGAATGGTTTGTTGAGGAATTGATATGAAGATTGTGATGATGAATTGAACTTGATTCAGTAAACGTTGATAAAGTTGGAGATTGAACGATTATCGGGGAATTTGTTTGCAGATTTTTCTTTCTCTTATTGATTGCAAGATTAGGGTTATTTGTAGCCAATAACTCAAATGAACCCCTCTGCTCAGTTAAATCAAAATCAAAATCTGAGTCTAAATCATTTATTTTCGAAGGTTGGGGAAAAGGAGACCCGGATGAAGGTTCATCAGGAAGAATATCTTCATAAGCACCAAAAAAGTCGCTTGAGGAATTTTTTTTTTTATGTGACTTTCTAAAGGTTTTCATTTCATATTGGTTTGATCAAAAGTAAATTAGAACCAGTTGATTCTCGAAATATATGGAGGAAAGTTGGAAATGAGGATTTTGATAAAATATGTCTATATGGTATGTTATATTATTCTGTAAAATAATCTTTCACTTACTTACTTTTATAATTTTTTTCAGTTTATTGTATATAAAACTAAAGATTTTCTGATAGAAATGCTAATATACTTTTTTGTATTACTATCATCTTTCTCAAAAAAAAAAAGGTGTATTTTTTAAAGATATTAAACCCTCTAAAGCTTCTTCTACCTTAGATAACGTTAAGCTATCGCTAAATTTACTAATTATCATACAATAGCATCGATAGCATTCAGCTTCTCTTACGTATCAAACCAGTACTATAATAAGTATGTAAATGTGGTGCAATGCACATAAATGACTTGCTAGTGATCCAGGTTAAAATGTTTTTTCCTGCTCTTTTTAGGGTCACGTGTGTTTAACATATCTCTGCGAATCAAACTGGTTCCAACGATAGCGCACTATCTTGACCTCAAATTTATTGTAAAGTAGTCTTTAGCCAAGCCAAAAAAGTAGTTTTATAAGACTTTGCTTCACTTCCTTAAGATTGAAAGGGGGTTACGCTTGGAAAATGAGGCCTTCGCTTACATAATTTCAATTCAAAAATATATTCAAAAATGGTTTTTAGCTTGATTCGAAAATGCTTCATGTGAGATTTTTTTGGCAGTAGAATTTGTGAAACTGAAATTTAGCCCATTGAAGTGTAGAATTAATAGCTCTTTTTGGCCATTGAATTTAAGAGCCATACTGTGATTGTAACTTTTTGACAATGAAGAATTTTTAACATGGAAGATACATGAAAGGACTTATTCCTTTTCCAATGAGTTTAGAATAGTCTTAGACACTTCAAAAAAATTTGCCAAATTATTTAGCTGTATTGAAGGACAAATTTTTTTTCAAATATTCGTGCAGTGAGATTTTTGTTTTGGTCATTTATCCGTCATTAAAAGTGGTTCTTGTTCCATTTCTTTTTTTGGAATAAAAAATTTTGTCAGAAAAACTAGCGGTTCTTCTACATGTTACCTAAGAACAGGCTATGCACAGTTACAAAAGTAGAGAATTTCTGTTACAGTAAAGTAATTTCTAATTAATAATCATACCCATTTTATTAACAGCTATTCATTTTCTAGTTTTTGACCCCACCAACAGCTAAAAATTATAATTCAAAGATAAACGTCTTTTACAAAACAAGCAAGTGATAAAGCAAAATGAAGGCAAAATAAATTTTAAAATATGAAAAAAGTGAAAAAGTGAAAAAGTGAAAAAGTGAAAAAGTGAAAAAGTGAAAAAAGTGAAAAAGTGAAAAAAGTGAGAAATGAAAAAATGAAAAAATGAAAAGATTGAAAAATGAAAACAATGAAAACAATGAAAAAAGCCAAAACGAAAATTACCTTATGAAAAAGCGTGAAAGATCCAAAATACCATAAATGAGAATGTCGTACTGTCAACAAATCACTTTTTTTTTTGAGGATTAAATCTATATCCAGGATAACATTGCTGATGTACTTCCTTTTCAATTTTACTGAAATCACTGAATTTTTTTTTAACATCATCTTCTTCAGTATTCCAAGATAATGCAATGAAATGAGCTATGACTGCATGGTTGAGTTTTGGCTGATAGAAGTTAGAGAATATTTTATAAGATTTCAAGTATTCATATCTGATTCTCTCTGTCTCCTTTAAAAGACTAATGCCATCACATGTGGTTCTGAAAAAATTATCAACTGTTTTCAGCGAGGAATCTTTAAAATAGCAAACTTTCCCCATCACCAAAGCCAAATCTTTTTCAATTATTCTTAATATTTTTTCTTCTCCTAATTCATTCAAATTACAGTTCAAAAATTTGTTCTTATAGTGATTTATTACAGGGTTTAATAAATCAATTATCTTGAATATTGTAGCTAGTTTCACCATAGTTGTTCTATAAAGCATGAAAGAATTGAGAGGTCGTTTGACATAAATTTGATTTGATTCACTACTGTGCTTATTCTTCCGCCTTCTAGTGGAGCTTTGTAAACTACCCAAAATGCCCAGTGATGCTGCACTGCTATGGCCATTTTCTGGAATTTTGTTCTTTTTCACATATTTTCTTTTACCGTTATTGGGTTTTGTATTGTCTGCTGTCTTAATATTACTATCTTTTCGCACTATATCAGCATTCAAAAAATTTGCCTTATCAAGTCTTTGAGGTTCCGTTTCTACTATTTTATGATTAGTTAAATTGATATTGGAAAATGTCGGATATAAGTTTAATTCTCTATTCTTTAGATACTTATTATACCCTTCTTCATCTCTGAGATAATTTTCAATAATTTCAAAATTTATTAAGTGTTTCAATAATAAAACGTTGAAATTCTCCTTTTCATAATACTTGAAAATATTACTTTTGTCATTCTCCTCAAAAAGCTCATTGATATTAAGTTTTCCAGAAGATGTTTCTACTTTCAAAAGTAATTTCGACGAGCATCTTGAATCTTCTTTGATAGGGATTCTAGACAAGATAAAGTTCGTAATACTATCTACTTCATCCGAAAAACGAGCTAAATAGCCTTTTTCTTTCTTTTCAGTTCCTGTTACAATTGAATAATCAAGCTCAATCAACCCGCAAATTAGCTTTAGCTTCAAAAATATATTATGTTCTTGAGTAACATTACCCAAATAACTTGGAAATAAATCAGGAGCCTTGGATGTTTCTTTTGAATCGGGAACAGAAATAATTGAATTGTATTCTAGTTTATCTCCTTCATTCAACTTATCGCTATGAAATAGAATCAAAATATTTTTTACTTCCTCTATAGGTAGCTTCCTTTCCTTAGCTGTTTTGAGAATTTTAATCACTCTTTTTGAGGATATAGGAGTTTTTGGGAAATACTTTATGGTTTTGAATACATCATTAGCAGAAGATTTAATCTCAGGTTGGATTTGATTTGAAAAAACATTAGGAAAAGAGGCTGAAATATTATTGGAAGTAGTATTCATAGTATAATTGGATGAATGGGTCAGTCTACTGGGAATATTTGACCCAGATGATAATGCACAACCACTAAACGTTGAAAAAGATTTGGACCAAGGCAATGCATTAATGTAATGGTTACGAGGATTATTTATACAGGTGACAAAATCTTCCTGAGCCGTATAATTAGATTCTTCCCGATTATTAATAATAGCAATCTGGGTTGAATCATTTGAATTCTTGTCATTACTATTTGTTTGAATGAAAGTAGAACTATCATGACCACTAGTAAATTTAAGGTTATTTTGTACCGAATTATCAGTCTGATTGAAATAAATTGGGATTCCCTGAACACCTGTCAAAGAAGAAGAAGGGGTGAGATCCTTGCTTAAATTTTGATTATCGCTTTTAATATAATTATTATTCATTAATTCCACATTGACATCATTTTTGACATCGTTAGTGGTTTTACTGACATTATTTATTGATATAGATGAAGGATGAAATAAAGATATTTTAGTAAAATTATCTTCAATATTGTTGTAAGGTAGAGAAGTAAGTGAAGGAAATGAGGAAAACATATTTTGAGTATTTTCTGAATGCAATGAACTTAATGAGTTTAAAGGAGTAATTGGTTCAAAGTTAGATTCGCATTGCGGCTGGGAGTGAAGATTGATTTGAGGAAAAGACTGATGGAAAGATTGAGGTAGAGATTGTAATAACTGTCGGGAATTGTTATCCAGAAGAGATTTAGTTGATTCCGATTTACATCTTTTATGAGAAGATCTTATAATTTGGTTATTATTGGTGGCATATAATGTATGATTATCAATAGTCGAATTTGAATTGAAACATTTTTGAGAGGTACAACCTATGTTCAAAGATAATGGAAGTGTTTCTATGAAATCTTGATTATTTTCAGATATTGAGGGAATTTTATAATTTTGGTCTACTTCATTATTCATCTTATTCAAACTGTTAGGTTGAGGAATTGCTGCATTTGATCTTTTTTTATTTCGATTATCTTGACAGTTGTAAAAAGAATACTCATTAAGGGTAGTGAAGATATCTGACGATACCGAATTCAAATTTAATTTTGAAGTTTCAGATGCCACATTTGGGATTATTTTTTCCATTGATTCTGCATTTAAATTTTTAATTTTACTTGAATTCAAACTTGAGTTAAATATCAAATTTGAATTTGAATTTGAATTAGAATTAGAATTAGAATTAGAATTAGAATTAGAATTAGAATTAGCAATTGGCGAAATTGAAGAAGAAGCAGAGGAAGGTAAATTGAAAGAAAATTGGGTATAGATAGAATCAACTGGAGAATCTACAGATGAAGAATTAAAATTAGAAAAAGAAGAATTTTTTAGATTTAACTGAAAATTATTTGAATCATTAATCTGAGATACAGAAGAAGGAGAATAATCAAAATTATCAATGAAAAAAGGATTTATTGTTTTCATGGATTCCGAATTATTATTTACAGTATTAGTAATATTGATATCACAATTTGTAAGATTTGAAGACAGATTCAGTGAAGATGAAGAGTTCATTGGCGATTTTTGGTGAGTATTTTGAATATCATAGTTAGATTTCAAATCATTTTTGAATTCAGAATTTGACTGAAATTGAAAATGATAAGAAGCATTATCGAAGTTATTTGATTGAATAGAGTTCGAATTTGAATTTTTCCTATAGTAGGAGGCATTAGAACCATCAGGAGGAGTAGGAAGACCATATAATAATAATGTTTCATCCAATTCCGATATATTAGATAACTGGAAAGGGGCAGCAGAATTATCAGGCTCTAATAAATTAAACGTATTTTGAAAATGAGTACTTAAATTTATTGAAGTTGGTTCATAAGTAATAGAGTTATATTCATTTCCATTAGTAAACTTTTTATCATTCTGGGCAAGACTGTTGTTATTGTTGACATTATTTTGGATAACAGGAGTGACAATATGATGATTTCGAAAAGAGGAAGAACTAGAAGAATTAGAATTAAGCATTGCAGCTGTTTCCTTGGTATATTGCTGATTGATAAGTTCCAATTTCGAATCCATTATTAAAATGGATTGTGAAATTAAATAAACGTTCACTATAAACTTATATGACTATAAAAGAATAGTTATAGAAATAAATGATATATATGAGTATTGATAGTAAGATAAGTAAGGGATTGAAGATAAACAAACATCCACTCTCAGAAAATGGAAGTTTTGCATTATCAGTTATACCAGAACCTCACCAAGTACCCATGAACGGTGAAAATGCTAGACTATAGTAGTGAATAGATAAAATTAACCATGCACTACTGCTGAATCGATAGTTTACAAATATCGGCTCACTCGTGCATTTTCACGTGCCACTACAACGCCGAAATATTCAACCTCCGTCTGAGACTTTTACCAAGTCTCGAGTCTTTGCAGTAAAAAGTGTGCGTCGGCGTGGCTTCTACGTCCTCAAGAAATATAATAGCCGATAACCGAGACATCTTCTCTCGATTTTTTTGTCTTTATTTTTCTTTGTTTTCATTACTTAAAGTGTGGATAAAAACACAGACACATACTGTCGTTATTGAAATATTTCCATCTTCTTGCCTATTAATTAATTAGCTTTCAATAATATACATAGTAATATACTATATTACTACATACATTTCAGCGCCCTAAATTATTCAGTATACATAAAAACTCCAATTTTTGTTTATTATCAAATATCGATTAATCTGATCACTTTTGTGGTTTTGTGTAACTTAGATATTTCAAATGCACATTCAGTTTCTACTGTATATTTTCTGTTTTCCCAATGTAACCTGTAATATCTACTGTTTCAAGATGAATGATATTTTTCTATCATATCATATCAAATTGAACTTTACTTCTTTTTAGTTATGGACATATATCTTAATTCTTTCTAGCTATATGGGTGTTGCTGAAATCAATCAATGATCTCACATTTAAAATGTGCCAATTGTAACTATTTTATTTTTTGCTTATCACTCATAAACCTCAACTTTAGTTTAGTATTTTCTTCCTTAGTTTTCTTTTTTTTTAAAAAAAACTCTCAGCTTCAATTTTAGTATTTAAATTTATTAATCAACAATGAATAATCCAAATCATACAGTTGATAATTTGAGCTATATTAATGCAACTTATAATTCAAATCACTCAACCCTTAAAAGTGTCAATTCTGAGTCAACCGATGATTTAATGGATAATTACTTTACTGTCAATAATCCTGAAATGCTTCAATCTATTCCTTTCAATGATCAATCAAAAGAAATTAAAAATTCATCACTTTATAAAAATTTTGTAATTGAAGATCCTACTACCAATTTGGATCACCTCAATAATACTTTAAATGATGATAATTTATCCAAGTCTTCAACTTTGAAAAACTTATCCCCAAATTCACATAATGAATTACCAATTCAAAGTTCAATCAAAATTAAATTTAATCAAAGTTCTAACCAAACTGCAACTTCCACAACGAAGCTTAAATTCAAAGCAAATGATTCTCAATCTAATAAAAATTTATTTGAATCAAACTCTCCAGTATCTCGTTCCACCTTACCATCACCTTCTTCTTCTTCTTCACATTCACATTCACATTCATATTCACAATCACAATCTATTAATTCTCCTTCTCAAAAACAGCTTCGAGAACCGGCTGAAGAAGAACCTCGACCTTTGTCTGAATTTAAGTTGAGATCAGAATTGCATTCTCAATTTCAATTGGAACTAGAATTAAAGTCAACCGCCCAATCTCAATCAGATATTTTGAATAACAATACTGATACACTTATTTATTCAAATGATTCCTCAAATAATGATTTGGAAAAAGCGAAAGAATATAACAAAATTAAACCAATTGAAGAAATTGACAAAAATGTTGTTTATTCAGATTCGAGCTGTCCTCATTATTACAATGATTCTAGTGAATTAAATGATATTGGTTTAAACTCTTTACCAATACAAAAAATGAATATTACTTTCAAAAAAGGTACAACATTTAATGTTATTTTAGTTGGAGAATCAGGTCTAGGCAAAACTACCTTTATAAATACCTTATTACGGTCAAATATATTTGATTATTCAATTAATCATCAAAATTTCACTTCTTTTTCAAAAATAACTCAAATTAACTCTTTTCATGCTGATTTAACTGAAGACAATTTCAATATTAATTTAAATTTATATGAAACGCCTGGCTTTGGTGATTTCACCAATAATAAACACTGCTGGGTACCAATTATTGATTTTATTGACTTACAAAATAGATTATATATGTTTCAGGAATCTCAACCAATTAGAAATAAACTCAATGATTCAAGATTGCATGCTTGTTTATACTTTATAAATCCCTCGAATAATGGATTATCTGATTTAGATATTCAATCAATGAAAGAGATATCTTCCAGGTTAAATTTAATACCTTTGATTTCAAAAGCTGATTCATTCACTTCAAATGAATTGATTAATATCAAATCAAAAATCAAAAAATCCATTGAATTTTATAATATTCCAATTTGTCAATATATTCAAGATAAAGACTTATTAAATCAAATAAAATTAGATTCTCCTTACGCAGTTATAGGGGCTGAAGACTATAGTCTGAATCAAAGTATTTTAGGAAGAAAATATAAATGGGGGGTTGTAGATATAGAAAATCCAAACTATTCGGATTTTTCCAAATTAAGAGATTTGTTTATTGCTAATAATATGATTGATTTTATTTTAGGTGTTGAAACTTATTACGAAAAATATAGATCTGAGATTTATAAACTGAGGCTTAAACAATATTCAATTTTACACTCCAAAGAAAAAATCAATGATTCAAAATCCTCTAGAAAAGTTTCAAAAAATGATCAATCTTCTAGCGAAGCCTCAAATGGTGAATCCAACGGAAACCTGAAGAAAGATGCTAAAATAGATGACAAAGCGCACGCTATTCAAGAAACCAATGAAAATATAAATGAAATATCTAAAACTACTAAAGTCTCCTCCCCAATGCATTTACTACAATTCCCTGTAATATATGAACCTGAGAATGATGGATTAGAGGCACTGAAAATTGCAAACAAAATCACATTTGATCATGTTGATAAATACTTAATGGAATTAAATCCTATTTTAATAGATAAGAAATATCAACTTACTAAGAAGTTCAATGAAGTAATTAATATGTGGGAACACAATTTCCGTGATTGGAAAACAGCTTTGATTCAAAAGCAAAAGTTTTGCAATGATGACATTGCAAAGCTCCATATTGCTGGAAAAAAAATGGATGAAGAGCTAAAAATTCTAAAAGACCGTAGAGATCATGATCATCAAAAAATTAAAAGTCATGAACTTAAATCTGCTGCAGTGAATGAAACATAAAATATAAAGGAGGTATACATATAGTTTATATAGTGATTTGCTAATTATACCAAAATTAAAACAAAAATAAGTCAAATACCTACACGTTTTTCAAGTTTGTATTTTTAATTTACTTTTCATTTTTGTTTAAATCAGTTTTTATCTGGGAGAAAAAAGTTTTTTTTTACTTTTTTGCAGAACTCTGAGATGCCACCATGATTTACTGTGTATCCAAATATATCGTATAATTATATTTCAATTAACTATTAGATTATTTTTTGTTTGTTTCCTTTTTTCTTTGAGCCCTACAATTTTCTTTCTAAATTTTTCAGACTCGTAAAGAACCCAGTCTTAAATTATTTAGCAGCTGCTAGCTCTCTAAATTTTTGAAACTCTCGAGTTTTATTTCTTTATAATATCTCTTATATTGAAATGGAGTAAAAGTAAATTGTCTACTCAAAGTCGAACAAGCGTTCATTCTGCATTCAGAGAATAGCTGAACTCTTAAACAAAAAATAATGTATGGATGCTCATATGAAGTCAGAAAAATTATTCCATAAAATATATCAATTATTTAAGCCTATAAAAATATATATTCAATCAGTTTTCTTATTGAAAGCTTCTCAATTAGATATGCTTAAGCAATTCTTCTTTTGAAAAAAATTAATTAAATTTAAGTGTAATACACAATAACAGTACTAATTTTTGGAAAATTTTCTCCTTCTTAAAAGGCTCTAACTATATCAATTTTTTAGATGATTGAAAATTAGTCATTTCAAGGTTATATTTACTATTCATTTTCAAGTAAAAAATAACTGATTGAACTAGTTATGAAAAACTAGAAAATCATTAAAGAAATAGTAGAGAAATAATATAAATCATCGAAAAGAACAGAAACCTTAATAAGATAAAAATAACAGTCTGATTTCAACTAGGGTGCCCATAACTCTCCAGAACCTCTTGAAGCATATGTCATTGTTTCAAATTTTTCTCTTACAACTTCATTTATTTTACAACCTTTTTCATCTATAATAAATTCTTTAAAATCTGCAGTCAGATTTATATTTTGTTTCATTTTTTTTTGGTTATAAAAATTGGTTTTTGAGCATGAAGAATTTGAGGGGTTTTCATATTGATTTTCTTCTGTTCTAGAAGATTGGTCCCTAAAGGAAGCAAGCTTATCCTTATCAATCATCAAGCTATTGGGGGAGAAATATTGACTAAAATACTCATTCAAAAAAGTTTTACCAACTAATTTTCCATATTTCACAATAAACTCAGCTTCGTGAATATTTACAGTTGTTAAACCGTAAGATTTAGCCCATATATTAGTTATTGGTTCTTCCGTTAATAAATACCAATTTGTGAAAGAGTTTTTCTCATAGATTTTATCAATGATTAAATTATCAGTATACTTCTTACTTCTCAAATTTTTAATACCATTTTCGACAAAAAACTTATTAATGCTTGATCTAATTAAATACCTTAACCTTAAAGGAATTTCTGGTTTTTTACTTGTAGTGATATTTGATTTTGAGTTACAGGACTCAATAGTAGAAGACTCATACTTAATTGATGTTGATAGAAAAGATGTTTTTAAATTTGGAAATTCAACTACTGAAGGAGAATGGATTTTAAATTTGGAACATTGGTTCCACTTTGGACCCGCTTCGTTTGGAGATTCAAGATGGATTTCAATCCTTGACCCATTTTTCGATAAAGAATTTGAATTTAAATTTGAGGTTTTGATATTATTGGGTTGAAATTGATTGAAACCAAAAACACTTAATTCATCAGAATCATTGAAGCTATCATCGCTTACTAACCTATCAATGAATTTGATACTTTCTCTCGCATTTGTTGCAATCATAGAAATTCCCTTTTTTAGATAATCTAATTCATGCAAAGTATAAGAAGGAAGGAAGAATATAATATGCCTCTTTGAGCTTTCAGACCACCTTTTGATGTTGCCAATGCCTTTGACTAGTGCAGAAGAATCAACAATAAAGTGAATAGAACCAAGATCAGAAGCAGAATCAGGATTTATCATTTTACTCAAAATAATTTTAAAGAGCTCTCCAAATTCAGGAAGTACAAATGCTCAGACGCTTTTGAATTGATTGATCTGAAAAAAACCAACTGTAATAAAATATGAATAAATGAAACCAAAGTAAATAGAAACTTATTAAAATAAAACTTTTGAAGCGAAAAACTACTGAGTATAAAATTTCCAGGATGATAGTAAGAAAAATGTACAATTAAGATTTCTCGAATAAGAACTCGAATGAAAAAGAGATTTTGAATTTGGATTTGAATAAGGAATCAGATAGTATCTTTTATTCCTTCATTACCAACCGATGCATTTAATATGTATTGGTCACGGGTTAAGTGCATTCTTGAAAATATTTTTCCTTAGAAAAAAGCAGTTGAAGATAAAGGTTAAAGTGGATTCAGGGATGACTATTTTTGTCATTGATAAATATTTATATATTCTAGATGAAAGTCTGAATCTGAATGGTAACTAAAGGGAAATAATTTTGCATCTAAGAAATGTCTGTAGTTGGTAGTTTAATATTTTGTATTGGGTGTGGAAATCTATTGGATTCGGTAGGCGAGCAAACCCTGATTACTTGTCAGAGTTGTTTGAGATCGTATCCAACAAAATGTAAGAATCTTTCGATCTTTTAGTTCACAATTATAAATTAATATATTATTTCATTTTACAATATCTAAGGAGCACTAAACTAACTACATTTTTTGTCTAATACAAGTATTTAAAAATTTGAAGGTTATCACGACATCCTCTGATGAAGATTTCCCGTCGACTTTGAGGTTGAAAAGGTCAATCGTTAAAACTGTTATAAATAAAGATGATCAAGAAGGGGCACTCATAGAAGAAACATGTCCTAAATGTAGTCATAATCAAGCTGAATATCATACCTTACAATTACGTTCTGCAGATGAGGGGGCCACTGTCTTTTATACTTGTACAAAATGTGGTTATAAATACAGAACTAACAACTAGTGTATTTTTTTTGTATATTTCTATATAATACCTCTGAAGCAAATGTGATTTTATAGAATAGTTCAATGTTCCAATAAGAAATAATTGTAAACTGCAATTAAAACTCAGTTTTGGGTGGGCATTTTATTGTAACCACAAATGATTCATTTGGCAGCTTGATATGATCATGATTACCATTACCACTTTCTCCTATTCTATCCATTTTATTATTTTCCTCACTTTCATCAATTCCATACCTTTCATTATCTTCATTATCTTTATTATCTTCATTATCTTCATTCTCTTTATTCGCTTTCTTTTCTTGAATTCTATCCATTAACTTTTGCCTTTTGTTGAATCTGGTTTCGTGCGCTCGCTCTTTCTCTTTTTCTTGTGCCTCCATTTGTTTTAGTTTTTCTTGCTTTCTTTTTTCTTCTTTTTCTTGTAGTCTACTGGATCTTTTTCGATTTAAAATCAAATTTTGCAAACTTTTTTCTCTCTGGCAAGCATTGTAGTTTTTCTTTGATTGAACATCTCTGTCAAATAAAGCAGGTAAATATGGGGTGAAGTCTTTCCCTTTAAAAGTGGATAAGTAATGAACCAATTCATCATATGAAGTTGTTAGACATTGCCATGAAAATTTAACTTCTGATTTCTCAAATGTTAGCCTTCGCTTATGTAATCTATTATCGTGAAATATAAAATAAGAATCTTGAATTACATACAAAGCAGTTTTTTTGACGGTTACAGACAAAATGGGACTAAGTCTAAGATTATTATTAATATCAGTTATAAGAAATTCCTTAGATGTACCATCTTTTTTTGTTAACGCGCTTGCGTAGCTTTTGTCTAATAGTCTTTTCTCTAAAAAGTTGTCAAAAGATTCGGTTGTTGATATCTTTTCAATTATTTTATAAATAATCTCAAGCTGATCAACTAAATTCAATTCATTAAGTTTAACTAGATTGAAGTTTGATTTTTCGCTATAATCATTGATAATATCTTTGATTGCTTGGTTTGAAGAATATTTGATCAAAGCTTCGTAAATAGATTTGAGAAACTTCAGGGAACAACTTGGATCATGCTCTATTAATTCTTCTTCAAAACTGTAAAGATTAAAATTTCCAAAATTCGAAAGTTTAAGAAAAGGATGAAACAAACATATCCATTCATATATATATGTGAATTTCCAATTAGATCTTAGTTTTTTCAATTTTGAATCGTATGATTCTTCTGTGGGTACCAGATGATCTGAATAATTTAAGCTAGTCATCATTGATTTTAACTTTGAGTATTTGAAAGTTTGTATTTTTGAAATTTAATTTTTAATTGTAGATTTCAAGTAAGGCCTTTTTTTTATAAATTTAAAACGCTAATAAATTTGAAAGCCCGTGTCTACTAATTTTCCAATTAAGAATAGTTTTAAATTTTTACATAAGCGGGATATTTGGGTTCTCTATTTTCAATAACCCATCCCTACGGGCCTTTGAAAAAGGGCCTGAAGCAATTTAAAATTCAAAAATTTTAGTTTCATTTTATTAACTAATCTACACTAGAATTCAAACACGAAGTAAAAAAAACTATTCATGAGCAATATCTGAAGGTTTGTCATCCATATAATAATACTTTAGCACATTTTCAACTATCCAACTGCCTCCCAAATCAATACCCATTGCCATAACCAATTTTGCTTTGAATATGTTTGACATTGGCACAAATTTAATTGCTGCATTTAGTTCGGGTATAAATTCTGTTGCACTAGCTAAAGCCATAAAACCACATCCAAGAATTCCCCAATACATTCCGCGGTTATCTTTCATATTATCTCTGAAAGGCTCCCCTATATAATTAACTGCAAAAGTAGAAACCTGCTGCCATAATTGTATGATGAATATTCCAGTATTCAATAAAGAAGGAGCAAACTCCTTTTCCAAGTCAACTTGAGGTTTTCTAGGCTCTAATTTATAAATTTCCATTGTGACGTATATTAAAGACCAAATATGTATAGCAAACTGTCCCAAAATTGACCCCATTATATAAATATTGAAGATACCATCTTGAGGTCTTTGTTTAGATAACTTTTGTTTTGGTTTCCCTTTACTGATACTCAAAAAACATGACGATATCATTAGGCCGGAAACAGTGGCTTGACCATCTCCAAATTTAACCCCGGCTAAATAGATTACTGACAAAGAATAAGCACTGATCAAACAATTGAGCGCTAATATTTTATACATTTGTATAGTAGAAATCAAAGCAACTCTTCCTTGACGAATAATATTTGTAACAGCAGAGACACTTCCCAACTTTGAGGTAAAAGGAGCAGCTACAGAAGCGTCACCCAATTTTAAAGAAGGTGCTTCACCTTCTTCACCCTCGTCCTGTAAAGAACCCATCAAATTTTCAACCATCTGAGATGCATTCAACTCTGACTTCGATTTACTATGACTAGATGCTTTAATTTGCATCTTTTCAAGCGCTGCTTTCGTAACAAGATCTCTCATTTCTTTTGTGATTGTAACACCTTGTTTTTCCATAGCTGTCAAATAATTTGGATTACGAGGTCCAGGAGGATAGAGATGAGCAATTAATGGCGGGACAGGAGGAATGGGTTGATTCCATCTTGTCATCAAATCACATTGTTTTTCATAAATTTTTTTCATTGAATCAAAACGTCTTTTTTCTTGCATTTTTTTCATCCCATCACTTGTTGCATTTAATAAGGCAATTCCCACATGTGCTTGTTTTAGTGCACCAACGTCGTTAGTTCCATCTCCACACATTAAAGTGTTGTAACCCGAATCTTTTAAAGATGTTAAGATAAATTCCTTTTGGGATGGAGAGACCCTTGCATATACCCACGTATGCTTGATTAAATCAATGATTTGTGGGTGTTCAATTAACTTATCTAAAGCATAACCAGTAATACAAAGATCATAATCCGTAAAAAATTTACTTTCAATATTATCTTCAGTATTGAATGGAATAATAGTAGTCTCATCGATATTTCTCCAAGTCAAATCAATTTTTTTCTCAGTTTCTTTAACAGAAATATGGTGCTCCTCCGGTAAATCTAAAATCAAGACATTCTTTTCGACAATTTTAACTTCTTTTGCAACATGAACAGCTGTTAAAGGATTATCTCCGGTGATCATAACACATCTATGTGAAGAATTGTTTAACATTTCAATTGTTTCCACAGCATCGTCCTTAAGAGGGCAATGAAAAACAATAAATCCGCCAAAAATTAAACCATTTTCTACATCTTCTCTTTGAAGATTATTAAGAGCATTGATTGAAATATTGTCATTTAATAGCTTATAAGCCAAAGCTAATACTCTAGATCCTGAACGAGTGAACGATTTATATACCTTTTCATAATTTTCTGGAATAGTAATCAATCGAGAACTAATTGTTTCAGGTGCACCCTTTACAGCCACTAATATTTTATTTTTCTCAATTTTTGATATTGTAGAAGATCTTTTTAATGAAGAAGTAAATTGAAATCTTCTTAAAGTAGTAATTTTGTCAATAGGAGGCCTGTTTTTCTGCTTGGCTAAAGTCTCAAATGTCTTTTGATCAATGATTCCATTTTTGAACAAATACTTGATATCCTTTTCAATAACATCCTTCATTGAATTAGACAAAACCCATCCAGCAGCTTTTAAGGTAGCTAAATCCATAGGGTCGCCGACAGTATCACCATCATCTAATTTAACGAGTGCGTGAGCAGAGCCAAGAATGTACTTTGTAATATTTGGAGCTTCCTCGCACTTAAAAAGTCGGTCAATGCTATTTGGTTCTAAGCCAGCTAAACCTTCAAAAACCAAGTTTTCACCGGTTAATGTTCCTGTTTTATCAAAACAGCATACATCCATTCTACCGGCCAAGGTAATTCTGAAGGGTTCTGTACAATAAATATAAAATTTTGATAAAGCACCAAGAGACGAATTCACAGCCATTGTCAATTCCATAGGAAGTTCCGGGGGCACAACAGAAGTTATAATTAAAATGCAATCAAGAATTAATTTTGATTGAACCCTACCCATTTTTGAACCTTCAACCCAGACATACCAAGAAGCAATAATCGCAAATATCAATAGAAATAAAATAAAAAAAAACGATTCCCAGTTACCAACGGACACACGCTCAGCACTGAATATCATAACTCTAACAAGCGAACCTTGTGAAGTTTCAAATCCGGTTTTAGCGACAACTGCTAACGCACCATTGTCTGGAGCAAGTGGAATATTAGAATAAGAATTCTTATTATTGTTAACTTGTAGAATTTTGGTTCCTCCGTGTAATACAGAATTTTTATCCAACCCTTCCTTATCAAACGCATCATTGTCGGGCCTTAATTCAATAGATTCCTTTAGTAAAGGAGTAGATTCACCTGAAAGCATTGCCTCGTTAACGATTACAGAGCCATTTACTAAAACAAGATCACATGGAACTGAGATTTCAGTATTTCCTGACCTTGTCATTGAAACAAGATCACCAGGTAGTAGATCATAAGTATTTATTTTCATCCATTCAGCAGATCTATAGGCAAATATTTCATAAGGTTTAACACTCATAGATCTGAATTCAACTAAAGTAGAACGCCTTTGAAATATGGTGGTACATTCAAAAGAGACTACCATGAATAAATTAAACAATGAGAAATACCAAAATTCATCCATACACCAAAGACCAATACAGAAAATCTGAAAAACAAAAAAAGGTGCAGTAGCATGTTCAATGAATAAATCTAAAAAAGAAGGTAGAGGAATATCAAACTTATTTCGACCATAATTAGTGACTAGGTTTTCAATTACTGTTTTATCACTTAGCCCTTTGGATAATTTAAATTTTCCTATTGTTGTGTTTTGTTCATCAATATCAAAAATTGGAGGTAAAAACTTTTTAAGAACAGGATCTAAAATAAAATTTCTCTTCTGAAATTTGAAATACAAGCCATTCGTCTCAGTATTAGAATGAATTTTTACTATTTCACTGGAACCGTGATTATCTGCAGGAGTAATGAAAATATGTGATGCTTGATTAATTCTGTCAATAGAGTCTATTTTTCTATAATTAAAGAAAGCGTCAAAAGATAAAGACCAAAATGGAAATAGGAACAAAATACCATGAAAAGTAAACAACCCAGCTAAATAAACAAAAGTCCATTCTGAGCCTCCAATATATTTCTGATATTTAATTTCATCGAAATAAATTGAACAAAAGTAGGGATATAACGTTAATAATGGCCATATATGTGGCTTTAAAAAGGAAGAACTTGCTAATAGTAATTGAGTTGATTTTATATCAACATTATCCGACACTAATAAACCATCTTTTTTCTTATCTTTTAAAGAGAAGTTTTCACTTTCTTCGAAGTCACTCGAATTCATCGCTATTAAATACTGATTATTAGAATAGTCCACAAAATTTGAAAATGATCAAAAAATTTAAATAAAAAAAATTTGAATTTTAAATATTCTACTACCAGAAAATGATATTGCAACTTGTCAAATCGAGACTCTTTAAGAAATAGCTTTTAATAAAGCGATGTGTACGATGGAACATGTGAGACTACTAAGTAGCATTATCTTAAAAGTTGAAAATCAGATACTGTTCAAATAAATGATCAGCTGACCTGTTTTTTGAAGAAAAAAGTTTCTGAGAACCTGCTGGTACTGGAATAGTACCGGTGCTATGGTACCATTTCAGCAAGTTGGTTGCGGATTAAGTTAAAGAAATTACCCTATTAGAATTTATTAAAAATACTACTAAAATTGTTCAAGTTAGATTTGCGGTAAACTTTTATATAAAGACCTGAATCCAAAACTCAACTTTTTCTTCATTGATAATTTTCTTTTCTACTTCAGTTCTATTATCATAAGACGACGGTTTGACTATGCATTTGAGATTATTCAACCCATTAGCTAATCTGATTTCATACTTTGATGTTAAAATCCTTTTTTCATCTACATAGGTCGAACTTGGACTTGGGTTTGCTCTATCGTTATTTACAAAAAGGCCTGAAAGATAGTTTGTTTCGACTAACTCACGATTTAACGTCACCGACACAGTTATTGCATTTTTCCCATAAGGCATTGAAATTGCAAAATTATTGATTTTTCTATTGTTTTGCATTGTATACCGGTATTCAACACAAGATGGGGTTTTCAATAAGTTCGAATCGAAATTCTCTTCAAAAAAAGTTGAACTTGGATTATTATGAAAGCCTCTGATGCTTTTCGATGATGAAATGAATATTTCATGTATCAAAGGGTTAGCACTAGATTCATATTTTTTTCTGCTATCTGGAAAAAGAAAGTATGGCAATTTAGCAACTTCTTTTTGCACAATTGAACTTTTGATTTTATCATTGTTTATCATAAGGTATGAATTATTTGATTCTCTTCTTTCTTCAGCCGATAAGTCTTTTAAATCTTTTTGAGTTACAGCTTCCAAGCAACTTCTGGAATCTTTATTATTTTTCATACTATCTTCACTTAAAGAAATTTCCATTGAATGAGTTACAACATTCTCATTATAATCCTTATTTTGACTTTTATCCTTCTCACTTTGATCCCCTGTTCCTGTTTTATTATCTTCAGAAGTTTTATCAATTATATCCAGACTGAAATTACTTTTAGCATGAACCAAGCTTTGGTTAATTAGGATGGTTTTATCCACGTTTAGTGGTTCAGATTCATTAGAGTTATTATCAGGAGTCAGTGAAAGTTCTTCATTCTGTCCCACATTTAAAGAAATTTTGGTAGGTATTGTTTTCTTGGTTCCTCTAAATCTTCCACGGCCTCTTCCACGACCTCTTCCACGACCACGAGCTCGACCACGAAAGTTTAAGCTAATTGGAATCGCATCTTTTGCAAGATCAACATTAGAACTTTGGGATATTTTTTCATCATTATTAGCCGATTCATTCACCTGTCTGTAACTTTCCTTAATATTTATATCTTCGAGGGAACCCATCTCAGCTTCTTTTATATCATCAGAAACCGATGTAAAAGAATCATTTAACAAATTATCACATATACTATCTTTCGTACTTGGGGAGGTGAGAGAACGACCTTTCACTCCTAGCTTTAGTTTCAAGCCAGTTAGTTGTTTGAGGGGCCTACCTTTTTTCTTAGGTGTTCTAGAATCATTTTCCTTTTCTTTATTAATGTTTTGAAAAAAAGATATATTATCCAGATCTTTCTGACTATAATTTCCCATTTTTATTTTAAAGTTTCTTAGTAACGATTCCTTGATTATTTCGAAATCTGAAATGAATTTCTTAGATAGAATTTCCGAATGAGCATAAATTAAACTGTCCTCTAAATTATACCTCTGAGCATTTTGGAAAATAGAAATAACATCCTCCTGAAATTGCTTCAATTTGAAATAGCCAGATGAAAGTTTTGGATGATTTTTTCCACTTATATTTTTTCGTTGATGCGAAGAAAAATCTACTGTTTCTTGAAGATTACTCAAAACAGTTTTTAGAGACATTGGCTTTTCAATAACCACATAATAATCAGGATAAATCAATCTATTGGGTTCATCTAGAAAGGGCGTTGAAATTTTCTCAGACTCATATTCATACGAAATCAAATTTTGCACCAATTCTATAAGAGCTTTTCTTATTGGCTCATCTATCCGAAACTCTAAAACATCACTAATATCTGTATTTGAATTCCTGTTTTGTTGCTTTGCTAAAAGAAACTTAATTTTAAGGTTGTCAGTTTTTTTTGCTTTCCCTTTTTCTGATACACTGGATCCAGAAGTTACTTCCTCTAAAGGAGGGTCCACCTTTTCGCCCAAAAATTGTTTTACCTGGTCGTTAACAAAGCTATAAACGTTTCTGGCATCTTGAGCAATTAAACTATTTGATTCATTATATATCGAAGAGTTTTCTGCCATTATTTTTATATCATTTAAAAATTCTTTGGCAGTATTATAATTTTTCGTATGAATTTTAGACTTGATTTCATTCAAAGAAATAGGATTGGATATTTTTTCATAATAATCCGGATATAGCTTTTTATTTGGTAATTTAAGATACTCTCTTGTAATTATTCTATTATCATCATCTCTTAAGTTTTGAATTAATGACAAAGTCGACACTAAAAATAATTGTAATTCTTCTTTTTGGTTTTCGACATTAAATGCTGTTTTTTTAGGTTGCCGACTTTTCTGTAAATTGAATGTAGATTTTCTTTTTTTTGGTGGCATTTAGGAAACTATTATTCCTTCTTTGGTGAAAATATGATAATTTGAATTCTAATATAAGATAAAAGTAAGAATAACTTTGAAAGTTAAAAACAAGATAAGCGAATAGTTAAAAGGATGAGAAAAATAAAAAATATTGATGAGATTTGAGAAATATATTTTGATTTAAGTGGGTATAAGCATCCTGTTTGTTTTGTAAAAATGTTATTTATTTTGTGAGCTTAAGTAATGCATTTATCTTATCAATAAAAAAGAACCTAGAAGAGGAGGTTTAAAGTCAAGTTTTCATTTTAATTTTTCGGCAAATTAACACTTCAATATCTACCTGAGCACGTGACTAGCGCCGTGATCTATACTTAAACTTCAAAACGTTAAGAGCGCCTTGTTCTTAATAAACATAACGGTTACAGTATGCTTCTCATCAACCCACAGACTAGAAAGAAAGAGTTCAGGAGAAAAATACTGAAAATAATATCTACGGTATTACAGTTTTTATCTAACTATCACTTAAATTGAATTTGAGAATCACTATTATTACAAGACTAAAGATAATTTGTCAAAGTTATAATTATTATTACCCTTTAATACATAAAAAATAGTTGACCTCTACTTGAATTATTCACTTCAGGTTAAATTTACCAATGCTAAGCTTTGCACCAAAAAAAATACATGTAATGATCAAACTATCATCTATTTACGTCTTTTATTTACCATAATTTCCTCTCGAGTAAATCCCCGTGAAAAACAGCATTTAACTTTCCTTGACAAGCAAGCACTGCATGGCTTGAATCTAATTAATTTTGTTTTGGTTTCAATAGAAATATATCCTTTATGATTATCAAATGCCGATGAGTCAAATAATTTTTTTTCAGGAGAACTGAGCATCTTGATTCCCGAAGTTAAATGAAATTGCTCACTTTTAGTCTGAACGTATTTCTCATAAATTTTATTTAATCCTTCTAAAGAAAGCCCATAATCCTCACTAACAAAATTTTTTATTATCTCATAATCGTTGCAATCCTCTTTATATTGTTTGCCATTCTTTTCCTCGAATACTACTTTCTCTGAAGAACTTTGATTTTCTAAATGTTTTAAAATTATTATGTCTGCATTGCATTTGACCTTTCTAGATCTGCAAAGATCACAAGAGGGACCAACTCTCTGTCTTTTTTTTTTGTAAGAAATGGGAGATATATATATTCCATTTTTACAACAATTTTCGTTTAAGGTGCTAGTCACACCTTGAGTTGTTTTGTTTTGTTTATCTGAAGTTATCGGGTTAATATTATTATCTAGAGACAAGTTAGCTTGATCAACAAAGTTGAAATTATTCTGATATAAAATATTATCTTTTTCCTTTTTTTCATCATATCTATTAACCATAGGAAAATTGGAAACTTTTGGATAATAAGTATTAGAACTATTACCATAATCATTTGAAGAATTGTTTATTATAGTGTCTAAGCAAGAGCTCCTTGAATCTACTGGTGGTAAACCTTTCAAAAATTGAGAATTAATAGGAAGAGTTATAGTAATTGTAGTTACGTCAGAGGAAGGTTGGGCATATTGGATTTCATTTATTTTGCTTTTTGGTGCTTTTATTTTATTTTCTGTCTGTTCACAATCAAAAGAATAAAACAGTGATTTTATCTTTTTTGTTGTAGAAATGCTATTACTTATTGAAGTACTGGCATTTTGCAGAGGTATTGGTACCAAATAATATTGGCTTTGAGCATCAATGGAGTTCGCATTTGAAAGTAAAGATTTCAAAGGGGGTAATTGGACTGAAGATCTAGAATGCTTTTTAGAATTATTTGAAACACATGATAGTTGATTAGAGTTATTGAAAATGAGTTTTCTGCTTGCTGTAGTGAAATTTGAATAATTGTTTAGTGATGAATTTAAAGAAGGTAATAAAATGGGAATTTTCCTTTGTCTTTGTGAATAATAATTTGGGCCTTCTTCAATCTGAGGTACCATATAAGAAAATGAAGATCGATTATCTTTATTTAAAAAAGAAAATTCGTTGGTTGATAAAAGATCAGGGACTGATAATACCCTCTCTGTTGTATCAGGTTTCATCTTATCGTTGTTAAACATTTGTGGTTGTGTTAAAAATCTATCACTATACTGATTCATTTATGTGGTATCTAGCTGGAAAAGAGAAAACTTTTAAACAATATTCTACTGGCAATCCTTTTCAATAAACAATGCTTATGGCAAGTATATTATATCACTGGTTGGAGGTTCTTAGTCTGAATTTTACATTCCAGGAAATAGTAAAAATATTTTAGAAAGAAAAAAAAATTAAGTAAAAAGAGCCTATTCTTATATTTTTGAAAACACCATCATACTAAAATTTACGGATAGAAAAAAAAAGCCTAAGAACTGTAATATTTTTTTTCTCTATTTTTTAATTGCAAAATGTTCATGATATTTTAATGTTGCAACTTATGATATCGTTAACGTTATCACGGTAACTTTTACTTTAAATTAATAGGTTATGATATCAATCAATTAGCAGTATATTTTACCCTTCAAATCAGGACGACTTTTTGAGTCGGCTCCGAACAAATATTCAGACATTTATTCCCGTAAAAAAAATTGCACCTAAGTAGATACAAAGATTTGATAATTGGGCTGTAAAAGTTAAAGGATAGGCTAGGAGGGAATATAAACGGAAATTGAAACCTTGGACGAATATAGGACAAATGAAAGTAAGTGATTTCAATTTAATTTGAATCGCTTCCTTACAACGGGACTTCATTCGATGTTACTGACAGTCGTGCAGATTTTTGGGGGCTAAAAGATTTCTTGTATACAAGAATTCAATTCAATAATTTGAATTTTAAATGAATACACATAACCCTTAATCTGATTGAGTTATTATTGGTATTCCCGTTAGAAAAGAGCTTCTATGTTGCACATTGATGTATGTAACTTGGATGAATTAAATTTGGTGAATTAATCATGGTATGACTCCTAAGAAAAATTTCTCGCCGCCCATAAATTTTTGGCACCCCTCAACTTCACCCTCACTTTTAACTTTTACTAATGTAACCAAAACTACAGCCACAGTATTAATCAAACGAGAAAAAAAAGCCGGGTAATATTCGATTTTTCACAATGGAATGATCTCCATACTATTTCACTAAAATTATACTACAATATAGAGAAAATAAATGAAAATGATCAATTTTAATACTTTAAGGTAAAAGTACAGATGCCTCTTAGAAAATTATCTAGATTTATTTTAAGAAGAATAGCAAAATTATCTGAGTTATTTGTAAACCCATTATCATATCTTTATGTTAGAAAAATAAAATATGAAATTCTCACTCCAATTTTTGAATCCTGTTATAGGAGGTAAAACAAATAGGCTTCTCGGACTCCTGTTTTTAGTGTTGTCCAAAAGAATAATAACTCCGAGCTATTTCTAAGTACTATGGAACGATTCTATTTTTAAGCCGTAGATGGGCGTCTATCACTGGCCGTTTATCATTTAGGAAGCAAAAATAACTAGTGCACCCCATCCTCATACAAATAATATACCCTCTATATTCACGTGACTTTAATCAATATTGTAGATTGGGCCAAATACTCGTTGGGAATATAAATTTTTGTTCAGCCAATGCCAATAATTTACCAATTATCTTTGCAACAGTATTGTACTCTGCAATAACAGAAATCTGTCTTCAGGTTAGATTTTGTGTAAAAACACTCTAGAGAATTGATGCTGGACCTTAATAATACACCTGATTAGCCTGATAGATTTCTGTTAGAAAATTGCTTTTCTTAGATTTTGGGTAGTTGCTTCACTACTTTTTAGGCAAGTCTTACTACAGTACTGGAATTTCTTTTTTGAGCCCAATAATAAAGGATCTGCCATTTTACGTTTGAAAAACTTCTAGGTAATAAAAAAAAAAGTATAGCACGAGCAGAGAAAATTCGCCAAAATAAGGAATCCATCATGACAATGCCTTGAAAATTGTTTGAATACGAGTGGTGAGCTTATAAACTGTATTTTTTTTGAAATTTTAACAAATATTCTTTTTATTAATGCAAAATTGAAAGTGAACTGAAAAAACAAAAAATCTAGAGGTAAATTAAAGCAAAATATATGTAGTATTTATACTGCAAGAGTAAATAGGTAAACAAGAAATAATATATTTTTCTAAGCAAACAATTCGTTTGCTTTAAGCTGAGGGTTTTAGATCAAGATCGTCATCTAGTTTTTTAGCTGAAATCCAACCTCTTCCAGGAATAAAGATTCTTCTATAAGGCTTCCCATTTTTATCAAATCTAGACACATTCAGTTGTTCAAGTAATTCATTAGTAACACTTGATTTTAAGTCCGACATTTCTATAGCCTCTAAGTCATATTTTTTTTTCTCCACGGAACTAGTATCATTACTATTATAGGAGTTTGATATGATACTTAATGCCTTTTCAGTTTTAAAATTTAGCTTTCCTTCTTCAGAATTATCTTCTTTACGGTTAGACTTTTTGACATTTTCCTTGTTTTCTTCAAATCTTTCATTATTTTCCTTTTCCAGAAACATATTGATTTGTGTTTTTATTGAGGTGTTTTTATTATCATTGGAACTATTTCCCTTGTTGTTTTTAGGGTTTTTCTTAACGTATTCAAACCATCTATTTTTTCCTTCAGTTGTGGTTAAATCGAAAATAAGTCCATTCACTTTAGCTTGAATCAATGGTGAAATACTCTGATTTTGAAGAGACTCATTTTGAACTATATTACTTTCTTTTTCTTTGAGAATAGATGAATTCCTATCTTTTTTCATCATATTATCTATCTTTAAATCACTGTTGGTTAACAATATTTTAGAAGGCAAGACATTAATAGCATTTTTTTCAGATTTTTTCTTAGACAAAATATTACCTCCAAAAGCTTCGACTGACTTTGTGTTATTATGTTCATTATAATTTCTTAAAGACTGGGGTTTGAACCCTTCAAACGATGTCACTGTATTCAAGGTAGGATTTTTTTTAATATTAAGGACATAATCTAAACGCTCTTTCAAGTCATCTAAGGAGTCTCTTAAATCTTGGATTTCAACCCAAGATTCTTCAACTTTCAAATTCATATTTTCCAAATCTCTTTTGAAATCAGCTGACCTGGTAATTCTACCATGTAGTAGTTTAATTTCATATTTCATTGTTGAAGAGATTTGTGAAGCTATTCTGAACAATTCAAGCTGTTTGCCCCTCAAAGCTTTAAATTGCTGTACTAATATTTCAACTTTGTTTTCCACTTCACCAATCTCATAATTTCTTAAAATAAAGCCAACAAAAGAATGGAGAGCAACAAATGCTTGTATAAACAAACTTATAAGGATTGCAGTCAAATTTATCCAGCTAATTTTGGGAGATACCGCCGAAGTAAAATCAATTGCTCTATCTAGAATATCTACCTGATGAAAACATGTTTGAATATTTAAAAGCAAAGAGATGTTATTGATATTTTCGGAAACAACATCCAAACATCTATTAAAAAATTAGTATTTAAAATTTTGAAAAAAATACTGGTGGTTAAAAAAAGTTTTTCAAACCTTTCTAGTTGATTTCTGGAAAATGGAGAAATACCAGATTTCGTTTCTTGTTCTAAACTTGAACGATATTTTTGAAAACAAAACAAACTATTTCTTGACTCAGATTCAGAACATTTGATGATTTTATTGAAAGAAACAGAACGAGCTAACTGGAAATAATTATTATTTAATTGGTGTGAGGGCTTTAAAAATGGAATAATAAACAGAAAGCATGCCCCTATAAGCGAAATCAAGAGTAGAATAAGAGGATGCAGACTATAAATCCTTCTAAATATTGATAAACTTTTTTCTTTAAAAAACATTTTGATATAAATTGAATTGATACGCTGATGGGAGGATTGAATCAAAAAACGAGAAAAAAAAACATAGAAGAAAAAATTCAAATTGTTATATATTAAATTAGATTATACAGATAGCTATAAATCCATAATCTTTAAAGCACTAGACAATCGATAAGTCTAAACATGTAACATAAGGGTAACAAAAGATTGATTGTATTAATGAGATTCCTAAGTTCTTCTCTTTCCTCATTTTTGTTTCCTGAAGATAAAAGGACACAAACACGGAAAAGTCCCACGCCTCAGATAAAAAGATACAGTGATATTTTCCGAAAAGTGTCCAATATTTATCTGAAAACCATCCTATTACGCTAGTATTGTCTGCTTATTTTCTCAGAAGTACTACAAAAATTATGAAAAATTTATGCAGAAAAACAACAACATAAGACTATGATACTAGAAATATACTTCAAAGAAAATTTGTAGTTCTAAATTTCTTAAAAAAATAAATTACTTGATATTACAGTTATTCAAATTATTTGGATTTGGTTTTCTTCTTTTTATGGTACTTACCCTGAGCATAGATTGAAATTCAACCCTTTTGTTTATTTCATCAGTTATTTCTTGTTCTGACATTATTAAATCATTCGAGCTCGAATTTTGAGTTTCGTGTTTTTCCAAAGACTCAATTTTTGAAGGTTGGCCAACAAAAGAAGTAGATTCTGGTATTGGTATAAACCTTTTAGACAAAGATAATTCATTGTTAGACTTATCTCCAAAAGATATTCCAGTATAATCGCTTTTATTAGGTATCGCAGGATTTTTCAATTCCGAAATAATTTCTTTTTTGATCTCACCAATGAAATCTTCTCTTTGTTGTTTTAGTCTCTTCTCTTCAAATGATTGTAATGGATAATTGTTTGGTAAGACTTCTGATTTTTGATCAATTATTTCTTCATCCGAGTCGACATTAAGACCCAAGTCTCCTATATCTAGAGAAATATAGGAATTTTTATAGAGTTTGGTTTTAGAATTTTTCATTATTTCACTCAATTGTTCAATTTCTTCATCTTCGGATGAATATTCATCAGAACTCAAGTCCTGATTGTTTTTATGATTATTGTTCTCGGTTAAAACAAATTCAGGCTTCTTACCTATTAAATTAATACTAGAATCCTTCCCTTTCTTGGTTTCACATCTTTCTTCATACTTTTTGGATCTTACTTTAAGTTCCTCCTTAACTTCATACTTAATATTTTTTTTCACTAAATTATACCCTCCGCTTCGATGAAACCAATAATGCTTCCATTGTTTTTGACGAATATTTCTGAAATCACTTATTGTTTGATTCAACACTACTGTGTTATGCTCATTTTCTAATGTTCTTAAATAATCTTTTTTGGTAGAGTTTCCTTCTAGCGTAAACTCAAATTTTTTTTTGGAAGGTACGTCGATGGTAATTGGTTTCAACAAAAAACCCTTGTAATCAGAACAGTTAATTGAATTATAAGATGTAAATGACTTATTGGAAACTTTCAATTTTGTTTTACTGGTGGACTCATTCGAACTTTTTTCTAAACTAATCAATTTTTGTATTATATAGCCAGAATCAAAAAAAGGCAACCCAATGTTACTCTTTTGATTTACCAAGTTTTCGTTGGATGTAATTGGCAAATTCAGTAGAATTTCTTCCAAGGCTCCTTCTCCACTGATTATATAATTATCCTGGCTTTGATGAGAAAATCTGTAATTGCCTTGATTATAACTACCGATACTACTTGGATACAGAGGAGAAAATGTATCAGAAAGGTTCTGTAGCATTCGGTCCTTTTTGGTTAACATAGAAACAGAAACTCCTTTATTGCTCATCGAAATCAGAGAAGTAGGGACTGCAGTTGTGATAAAATTACTTTTGTTGGATGTATTTTCAATAGAAGATGAAAAATTTTGGTTCCCTGTACTCAGAATGTCCGATTTTATATCATTCTTTTTCGGAATTAAATTTAGGTTATTCATAGCTAGTTCGTAATTAGGCATAGTTATATCTTTTAACAAATCAATATCCCCGAGGATATTTTGACCTTGAATGCAACTCACATAATAAAGCTGATCATTACTATTAACCGCAATCAAACTTTCTCCATTTAGCAAAGAAGATGCGATTGATTGAGGAATACTACCACCGGGAGAACTAATCAAGGATAGTTGTCTATTTCCTATTGAAGGCGATGGCAAGACAGTAATCGTTTTAGAGTTAAAGCCGGATGTATAATCATATCCCACCAATGAATTATTTCCAATAGGTATCACTGAAACTCCTGATGATAGTAAATAATTTTGTCTGATCTCCAAGGAAGGATCAGCGGCAATTAAGCGTTGCTTTAAAAACTCATTTTGCTGATAATTAAGTTTATATATAAATGGAGGACTATATTTTTGATATTTGGAATTATTATGAGGAGATTCCAAGCTATACAAGTTTGTTGAAAAGTCATTAACTAGCAAAGGATATTTTTTTTTTTTTTGATCTTCTTGTTTAATCTCGGAGAAATGATGTAAAGATTTTAATAACTTAGGGTTTGTGATATAGCTACTCTTTGTAGAAGGTATTATCGTTGAATTTTTACCATTGACGAATCCTGTTGTACCCTTTTTGCTAAAAAAACCTATGCTGTTAGAACATCCTAATCCTTTTATTTTATCATCAATAACCCCAGACCTGCCATTTATTTTCGAAGATAATAAAAAAGACTTTTTGGAAGAAAGACCGTTTGATGTGACACTGTTTCCAATACTACCCAAGTTTTCAGTCGATTGGGAAACACTGATAGGTGTATTTGGAGGCAATCTGCCCATTTTTATCATTTGTTTATTAGAATAATTATAAACTGGATCACTTACTGTAAAGCCTTTCTCTAAAGCAAGAGTTTCCCAATAATCGTCAATTATTCGATGACCGTTTTTTATCATTCTGGCACCATATAGAAGATATAAGGATCGAATAGATATAACACCAATTGAGCGAGATTTGAAGACATTTTGAAGAACACCCTCTTTGATTAAAAATTGTTTATCTTGATCATTAGCTACATATTTGAGTAAAGCTTTGTTTTTGTGTAAAAATAAATAAGAATCTCTGAATTGTAATTCCTTGGAAATATCAGCTGCCATGCAATAAAGCTTCTTTCCTCTTCCTGGCAATGTAAAAGTAGAAACTACAAACTGTTTGTTTGGAAACCCAAAAAGAATCCCATTTTTTGATATTTTTTTCTCACCTTTAAAATCAAACTTAGTTTGAAGATATTCATCGTTAAGAATTATATTCGAATTATATGAAGCAGGTTGATATCTAGTTGAATCAACATATTTTTCTGATGGAAGGGGAATTTCTGGAATATTGATAGGAATTGAATGAGTCAGTGTTTGAAAATGGTGTAACTGATTGTTAGATATTGTTTCATTTTCAACTTTGAATGTTGTGGCATTTGGAGCTGAAGGTGTATTGTCAGGCAAATTTAGTTCGAACTCAGGTATGTCATAATTATATGCAGAATCTATATTATTTGTATTATTGTTATTCTGATTTGGTAACAAATACATAACTTGTAATTATTTTTTTATTAGTCCTCAAGATAATAAGTCTGCCAAATAAAAACAACAAAATAAAAAGAAATCAGATATGATTAATTTTGTAGTTAAAGCCTACCTCCAATAAAATCTACTCTTGAAAACATTTGAAGTAAAATTTCAATTGTTTTGAGTTTCGAAGTTATAAAAACAATTTACCGTATGTTATCAGTTGACGCTAAAGGTAGTGCGTAAATCAATTCGCACGTGATAAAATAGCTCATTAGACTGATAGTTATTTGAGTTTAGTTTTTCCTTTCAAATATGCAAATTTACAATAATACATAGTACAAACAAAGTTGCAGTATTGTAGCTGTTTTGAATTTGAATAATAAAAAAGTTTTTAACATTCACCTTTTTGTTTCGAAATCACAGAAATATAATTTTATAATCAGATATTCCATTCGAAGCAAATAGTAAGCTTGTTTGTTAGCCAATTCATAGAGGAAAAGTTTATACGTGATTTTGATATGGACTCTAAATCAACAGACTTTTCTATCAAAGAAATTTCAAAACAACCCAAATCTGATTTCATAGAATCTCCACCTCCTCCACCACCTCCAGGGCCCTCTTCACCATCACCATCACCTCCTCCACCGCCGCCACCACTTTCATTTATACCTCCTCCACCACCTCCTTTAAATTTTGAAGAAGATAGCTTTAATATTTATAATGGTAATTATAATGAGGATCAAGAAAATGAAGCTGAATTCAATGATGCTTATGCTTTTCAAAGAATCCATCAATCACAAATAAATGAAGAAAAATGGCTAAAATTGCAAAATAAAAGATATAGAATTAAAAGAGCTTTTAAATCAAAATTTGGGGGATCTATTCAAGCGGGTAAATGTGAAATGCCTCCCGAAATACTAAGGAAAATAATTATAGAACATGGCGACATGTCTTCTAAAGCATTTCAAAATGATAAAAGATCATATTTAGGTGCATTGAAATTTATGCCTCATGCTATCTTAAAATTATTGGAAAATATGCCTCAGCCTTGGGAAAACGTCAAAAGCGTTAAGGTGTTATATCATAATACAGGTGCAATTACTTTTGTTAATGAAATTCCAAGAGTAATAGAGCCAATTTATACGGCTCAGTGGGGCTCTACATGGTTAATGATGAGACGTGAAAAAAAAGACAGAAGACATTTCAAGAGAATGAGTTTTCCTTCATTTGATGACGAAGAACCCCCAATGAATTACCTTGAAAATATTGAAAATTTAGATCCTTTGGAAGCAATAAAAATAGACTTGAATGACGTTGAAGGTGCTAATGATCATAACTGGTTTTATAATTCTAAACCTTTGTTAAAAACAAGTAATACTTCGAAGACATTCTCCTCAAGTTCTTATGTAAACGGGCCGTCCTACAGGAAATGGTGGTTAAATTTAGATCAAATGTCTGATATGCTAGTTCTATCTACCCCCTTATTGAGCGAAAGTTTTGATAAGAATTACTTTTATTTATTTGATAAAGAATCTTTCTTAACTGCAAAAGCTTTAAATTTGCCCATACCAGGTGGTCCAAAGTTTGAACCTTTATACAAAGATTTCAATTCTAATTTAGAAGATTTAGGAGAATTTAATTCTTTTGATAGAGTAATTATCAGAATTCCAATAAAAATAGAATACAGAATCGCGTTTTGTTTTCTTTACAATTCTTCCACAAAAAGTGTGGCAATTAGTTGGTACTGTCATCCTATAAACTTATACTCAAAGGTACAAGATTTTGAATCTCCAGTATTCACTTTCAACGATAATATTTATCCAATTTCTTTCAAAAATCTCACAGGTAATTTTATCTCCTCTAAACCTTTGAATGCCAATCAGAAACATTTCAAGCTTCCCTTCAAAGACTTTAAACCACTATTACATGATGAACCAATGGAAAGCAAAAATACACATCGTGGATTTCAATTATGGTGGGGGCCTCATCCGTTCAATTCTAGATCTGGAAAAATGGTTAGAGCTCAAGATGTTGCGTTAGTAAAAAAATGGTATCTCGAGCATCCACCTCCTGGGTATCCTGTAAAAGTCAGGGTTTCTTATCAAAAGCTTTTGAAAACTTATGTTCTTAATGAATTGAAAAAGAAGTCTATAGTTTCGAGAAAAATCAAGAAAGTTAAACTACTCAAATCTTTGAGTGGCACAAAATATTTTCAAAAGACAACTATAGACTGGCTAGAAGCAGGATTACAGGTATGTCGACAAGGGCACAATGTCTTAAATTTGTTAATTCATCGAAAAGGATTAGTTTATCTACATTTAGATTATAATTTTAACCTCAAACCTACTAAGACACTTACAACTAAAGAAAGAAAAAGATCGAGATTTGGTAATGCGTTTCATTTGATGCGAGAAATATTAAAGATAACAAAGCTCTTAGTTGATTCCCATGTTCAGTTTAGATTAGGTAATATAGATTCTTATCAACTATCTGATGGTATCTACTACATTTTGAATCATCTTGGGCAACTCACTGGTATATATAGATACAAATACAAGGTTATGCATCAAATCAGATCATGCAAAGACTTGAAGCATGTTGTTTATTATAGGTTTAATGTTCAAATCGGAAAGGGTCCGGGTTGTGGGTTTTGGCAACCAGCTTGGAGAATATGGATTTTTTTTTTGAGGGGAGTAATTCCTCTTTTAGAAAGATGGTTAGGAAATTTGCTCGCACGACAATTTGAAGGAAGACACTCAAAGGAAGTAACTAAAACTATAACCAAACAAAGAGTGGATTCATATTATGATTTAGAATTAAGAGATTCTGTAATGCATGACATTTTGGATATGATTCCAGAAAACTTGAGACAATCTAAGTCAAAAACAATTCTAGCTCACTTAAGCGAGGCTTGGAGATGCTGGAAAGCTAATTTGCCTTATAATGTTCCAGGTTTGCCTAGCCCTATTCAAAAAATAATAAATAGATATATTAAAGCCAAAGCAGATGGATGGATTTCTGTTGCCCACTATAACAGAAAAAGAATTCAAGCAGGTGCTAATATCGAGAAAACAATTGCTAAGAAAAATTTGGGAAGATTGACACGACTTTGGTTAAAAAATGAGCAAGATAGACAAATACATTTTCAAAAGGACGGCCCTTATGTATCTTCTGACGAGGCTGTAGCAATTCATGAAGCAGTGATTCATTGGCTTGAAATTAGAAAATTTCAACCAATTCCTTTTCCTCCTTTAAGCTATAAACATGATACCAAACTTCTTGTTCTAGCGTTAGATAACCTAAAAGAAAGTTATGGTGCTCAAGGAAGACTAAATGCTTCTCAAAGAGAAGAACTAGCTTTAATTGAACAAGCTTATGACAATCCTCATGAATGCCTCAATAGAGTTAAAAAATTCATATTAACTCAAAGAGTATTTAAAGATACAAATATAGAAATGATGGATTACTATGATTACTTAACCCCTACTTTTGAAATAGATCCTTTAGAAAAAATTACAGATGCCTACTTGGATCAATATTTATGGTTTGAAGCTGATAGAAGACAGCTTTTTCCCAATTGGATTAAACCTTCTGATTCGGAAATCCCTCCGTTATTAGCATATAGATGGTGTCAAAATATAAATAATATTGATGGAATATGGGATACTTCTAAGGGGCAATGCTCTGTAATGTTACAAGGATCTTTACTAAAAATGAGTGAAAAAATAGACTTAACACTTTTAAATAGACTATTGAGGCTTATTATCGACCCAAATATAGCTGATTATATTACCGCCAAAAATAATATTACAATAAACTATAAAGATATGAATCATGTTAACTGTTACGGACTAATAAAAGGATTACAGTTTTCTGGCTTTCTTATTCATTACTATGGCTTGGTTATTGACCTTTTGTTACTAGGGCTAGAAAGGGCTAATGAATTAGCTGATTTGAAGTATGATTCTCAGCATCCAATAAAGCTTTATTGTCGTTACATTGACAAAATTTATATGCTACTTAAATTTTCAAATGAAGAAGCTGAAGACATGGTGAAAGATTATCTATCCGATAATCCAGACCCAAATTTCGAAAATGTTATCGGTTTCAATAATCATCGTTGTTGGCCAAAAGACCAAAGAATGAAGCTTATACGCCATGATGTAAATCTTGCCAAGGCAGCTTTTTGGCAAATAAGTAGTAGAATCCCTATTTCTTTAACAAGTCTTGAATGGGGCGCAGATGATACCTTTCTTTCGGTTTATAGTAGGGATAATCCCAATTTATTATTTTCGATGTGTGGATTTGAAATTAGAATACTTCCAAAATGCCATTCAATTGAAGATTCAGATGGGAAAGAGGGAACCTGGAAGCTAATAAATAATTTAACCAGAGAGCGAACTGCTACTGCTTTTCTTCAGGTCTCTGAAGAGGAGGTAAGAAAATTCCATAATCGTATTAGACAAATTTTAATGTCTTCAGGGTCTACCACTTTTACTAAAATTGCCAGTAAATGGAATACTAGTTTGATATCTTTATTTACATATTTTAGAGAGGCGATTATCAACACGCAATCTCTTTTGGATATAATTGTCAAGTGCGAAACTAAAATTCAAACAAGGGTAAAAATGGGTCTCAATTCCAAAATGCCAACAAGATTTCCTCCTGCTGTTTTCTATACTCCTAAAGAATTAGGTGGCCTTGGAATGTTGAGTGCTTCTCATATTTTAATACCTGCTTCTGATTTACGTTCGTCAAAACAAACTGATACTGGAATCACTCACTTTCGAGCAGGAATGACCCACTCAGACGAAAAAATCATTCCTACAATTCATAGATATATTGTGTCTTGGGAAGAAGAATTTATCGACTCTCAAAGAGTCTGGGCAGAATATGTCATTAAAAGAAAGGAAGCAATTCAACTGAATCGGCGTTTGGCTTTTGAAGATATGGAAGATAGTTGGGACAGAGGAATTCCCCGAATAAGCACCCTATTTCAAAAGGATCGTCATGCATTAGCCTACGATAAGGGTCATAGAATTAGAAGAATATTCAAGCAATTTTCAATCCCAAGATTCAATGCATTTTGGTGGACAAGCACGTATCACGATGGAAAATTATGGAACTTGAATGCTTATCGAACTGATGTGATACAAGCGCTTGGCGGGATAGAAACCATTCTCGAACATACTTTATTCAAAGCTACTGGATTTGATTCCTGGGAAGGTTTGTTTTGGGAAAAGGCCTCCGGATTTGAAGATTCGCTAAAATTTAAAAAGCTAACTAATGCTCAAAGGTCTGGTTTAAGTCAGATTCCTAATCGTCGGTTTACACTTTGGTGGTCTCCTACAATTAATCGAGCAGATGTTTACGTTGGGTTTTTAGTTCAACTAGATTTGACTGGAATTTTTCTTCATGGTAAAATTCCGACTTTAAAAATAGCTTTGATTCAAATATTCCGTGCGCATTTATGGCAAAAAATTCATGAAAGTGTGGTTTTTGATTTGACTCAGGTATTTGATCAAGAATCGGAACAATTACAAATTGATTCAGTCCAAAAAGAAGCAATCCATCCTCGTAAATCATATAAAATGAATTCTTCATGTGCTGATATTTCCTTGGTAAGTTCTTATAAATGGTCTGTTAGTAAGCCATCATTGCTATATGATAAAAATGACGATTTTGGATCATTAACAACCAATAAATTCTGGATTGATGTGCAACTACGTTATGGTGACTATGATTCACATGACATATCCCGGTATGTTCGTTCAAAGTATCTTTCATATACAACTGAGGCTACGAACTTATATCCTTCTGCTGCTGGAATAATAATAGGAATAGATCTATCCTATAATATGTATGATGCATATGGAAACTGGTTCCCTGGTGCTAAAACTTTGGTTCAAAATGCGTTGAGAGTTATAATGAAGGCAAACCCTGCTATCTTCCAGTTACGTGAAAGAATTCGTAAAGCTTTACATTTATATCAAGCTCAACCTCAAGAAGCCTTTTTGAATTCGAGTAACTATTCTGAGCTATTTGGAAATGATACCCAATTTTTTATTGATGACACTAATGTCTATCGTGTTATTGTTCATAAGACGTTTGAAGGGAATATTGCGACCAAGCCTATCAATGGAGCGGTTTTTATTTTCAATCCTAAATCAGGGGAGCTTTTCTTGAAAATTATTCATGCTAGTGTTTTTTCAGGTCAGAAAAGATTAGGACAGTTATCTAAATGGAAAACTGCTGAAGAAGTAACTGCCTTAATTCGGTCATTACCAAAGGAAGAGCAGCCAAAACAATTAATAGTAACCCGAAAAGGAATGCTTGACCCCTTAGAAAATCATATGTTTGATTTTCCAAATATTCGAATAAGACTATCTGAATTACAATTACCATTTCAGGCTGCTATGAAAGTTGATAAGTTGGCTGATGTTATTTTAAAAGCAAATGAACCAAAAATGGTTCTTTTCAATCTTTATGATGATTGGATGACTAGCATATCTTGTTTCACTGCCTTTTCGCGTCTTCTTTTAATATTAAGAGCATTACATGTTAATCAGGAGAAAGCCCGACTAGTTTTAGTTCCTGATAGCTCAATAACTATTCAGAAGCATCATATATGGCCATCATATGATGATAAGGGATGGGCAATGGTAGAAATACAATTGAGAGATTTAATACTCAATGATTATGGAAAGAAGAATAATGTTAATGTGAGCTCTTTAACAGAATCTGAGATTAGAGACTTAATATTGGGGCAAGATATAAAAGCACCTTCAGCTAAAAGACAACAAGTAGCGGAAATTGCCAGAAATGAAGGGCTAAATGAAACCAATGATGAATTTGCTCCTCAGTTAACTGCATTGACTTCTAAAACTGTTAATGCACAAGGTGAAGAAATTTTCACGGTAACAACCAGCAATTATGGTCAGCAAGCATTTTCTTCAAAAACTGAATGGCGAAATCGAGCAATATCAACCGCCGGTTTACATTTACGTTCCAATAATCTTTTTGTCAATTCAGAGGAAATTTTGGAAAATGAAAACTTCACTTACGTTGTTCCAAAAAATTTGATTAACAAATTTGTTTTAACGTCAGATTTGAGAAATCAAGTTGGTGGCTATATTTATGGGAAATCGCCAGCAGATTATCCTAAAGTAAAAGAGATAAGATGTATTGCGTTAGTTCCTCAAATCGGCGGATCCAAATCGATTGAATTTCCAACGCTAATGCCTCATGAATTGGAGAACTCAAATCAATACATGGATGGGTTGGAACCATTAGGATGGATTCATACTCAACCCCATTCTAATGATGTGATACCTACGGCAGATGTTACTTTTCAATCTAGACTTATTAAAAATAAAGCTTTGAATAATGATATATTCATTGATTTAATTGTATCATTTACTCCTGGATCTATAACCTTGACAGCTTTCAATCTAGAAAAAGAAGGGGTTGAATGGGGATTTAGTAATAAAAATTCAAGCTCGTCAATACCTTCTGGGTTTTCCCCAAGCTTTGGTAAGAAATGTCAGTTGGTTGTATCGGAAAGATTGATGGGATTTTTTATGGTTCCAAAAATAGACATTTGGAATTATTCGTTTAGTGGAATTAACTGGAGCAAAAATGATACATATGAACTTAAAATTGATGTACCACTTCCTTTTTACCATGAGCTTCATCGTCCTACGCATTTCTCTGCTTTTAATGATACTGAAACTACAGCTGAGTTGGAAGCTGAACAGGAAAGTCCATTTAATTAGTTTTTAGTATTCATTTACGTTTGGTTGTCCATTTTTAAGGTTAGAATATTCACTGATCTGGAGATACTATTAGAAATGTGTGTATGTGGGCTTTTGTCGTAAAAGAATTTATTCCAATATTACTGATTAGTTGATTTAACTTTTGTGGTTATAAAATAGAATAATAGAATGGGTAATTATAATAGAATAGAAAGCAGGTAATCTTGGATTATCGGTGGCGCCTTGATTTTTATGTAATATCAATAGTAAATACTAGCATTTTATATATGATCTATTCCACTCAGTCAAATTTCAAAATCCTTGTAATTATAATCTCTTACTAAAAAAAGGTGTTTTGTTCACTAAAATTTCATCATGCTCAAATTTGTCCCGTTTTTCGGAATAATACCAACCCTTCTGTATCATTACTAACTTGTGCAAACAGAATAGGATGAAAGGTCGGGATTGCATTTTGATTATTTCAATTTTGTGTCTAAAAAATAGGAATTTGATGAACAGCGGAATAAACTAATCATAAACTAAATATATTCTACTACTTTTTCAATATTAAAGTTAATCAAAAAGGATTTTAAAGTTATTTCCAGTGTTATTAACTTTTGCTTCTTTTACGAAATTGACATTTGTCCAATAGCTGAAAAAAATAATCTTAATTTGACGTTATCTGGATTACTTTTTAAAACAGATATTTTACATACATACTATATTTGCTTACATACAATATACAATATAATAAATCTATATTTATATATCATTTTTTTTCAAAATTGGAAAGTATTAAAGAAAATTTTCTTAACAGAAATTCAAAAATGTTTTCTAGGATTTTAATCCTTTATCGTCGCAATAAAAAAAAAATTTATCTCACAACTGGTATTCTTGGATGCACATATCTACTAGGAAAATATGTCAATGGTAAGTTGGTAGAATATAAAGAGTTAGAGGAAGAAGAAAAGTATGCAAAAGAACAAATTAAGAGAAGGTTTCAGCAGACTCAAAAAGATGCTCTATTCACAATATTTGCTTTAATACCTGCTTTAGATACTCCCATCTGCAATTCATTACCTGTTGAAATCACCACTAAATTGTTACAACAAAGAAAATTAGAAAGAAATTTACAGGATTCTTCTATTTCTAACGAGAAAAAAGCAGCGAGCTTGGCTTCTTTATCTCTTTTATCAAACTCTGATGATCATAATTCATCTGTTTTGAAAGATAGTGATAAACCACTAATTGGAATAAGCAATAATCAACAAAAATCAAAGGCTGAGCTTTGGTCTGATCTCAAAATCCAAACTTTAACTAGATTTTTAACTTTAGTATATTCCAATTCTTTTTTAATTCTTCTCATTAGATTACAATTGAATATTCTAGCCAAAAAGGAATATCTAGAAACAGCTTTAAAATTAGCTAATATTGATGCGGACCAGTCAAAAGTAAATGATTCTAAGGGAAAATTTCCTTTCAATATAATTAATTCTATTGCTTCACACTTTTCAAGTAATATATTCTCAAATTCTGACCAAACTTTTGATTTGAGAAAAGAAACCAGAGGACTAGTTGAGACTGATGGTAACGGGAAAGATTATTTGGCAGAGCAAGTTTATCTATCTTTGAGTTGGTGGTTGTTAAATAGGGGTTGGATTCAAATTAGAGAGGTTGTTTTGAATGCTGTAAAAACTGTATTTGAAGAAATAGATCCTAGAAATCAATTTACTATTCAAGAATTTGAAGCTTTATTAACCAAATCAGTGGGCTTGGTTAACTATAATTTTAATTCCTCTATAAATAAGCAATTATCTTACAATGATAATAATGGTTTTCTTTTATCTTGTTTATTACCGCCTATTGAACTAGAAACATTTGTGTTTCATCAAGTAAATAATCCGCAAGATGTTAATAAGGAAAACTTTTCATTTTCTGATGAGAAATCAAACTCATTTAATTTCGACTCAATTTCAGAAAGTTTTCCTAATCCTAAGTTAATCAATAATGAAACTTTAAGAGTTTTAATAGATGAAACGAAAAATCAAATTTTGTCAGAATTAAGTGAGATCACATTAACAAAGTTGGTAAATTGTTGTATTATGAAAAGTACTGAGACCATGTCAATATTGGTTCTTGATCAAATCGGATCTCAAAATAACGTAAAGGATACAAACTTTGAAAATATATTAAACGTAAAAAAAATAAGATTAGCCTCCTTATTGGCATTTATAACCAAAATAACTAACGGTTTAACTAAAAATCAAACATCTAATGATTATATATTAGAAATGGATAGAGTTCCAGAATTGGATGAATTAAGTGCTAGTGTATATATGAATTTTGATATTTAAATAATGAAAATGAAATTTAGTATTTTCGTATATATTTAACAAATTTCGATTGGCTTGTTGATGGGTAGAAGTTTAGACCTGTGTAAGAATCTCTAGTGAATAATGAGGTAATAGAATCAAAGTTTGAGTCAGAAATATTGTGAAGAAAATTATTATATTTTTGACATTTTAAAGCTTGTAAATATATCCAGGACTGACTTGTTAAAGATATCTGTGAAGATTCAGTTGTTCGTTGGTTTAAATTGATATTAACAAGTGGTTTACGATCAGTAAACAAAGGTAAATTCAGATTTTTGAATTGAGCATCGGTTGAAGTGGATAACTTTTGTTGAGCTTGATTCTGATTGTAATTTTGGATATGGTTTTGATTCAGATTCGTTTGCAAATTCAGATTTAAATTCAGATTGAGATTTCTTTGGAATTTTAATAAAGCACCATGCCAAGTAATCCACTGTTTTTGATCATAATTTATAATATCTTCATTAGGATTTACCAACTCACCTTCTATAGTCCCATGTAGTCTTGAATTTTGTTCATAATAGTCATCGGTAACTTTTTTACCTCCAATAATTATTTTGCTACCAAATTCTTTATAAAAGGATTTAGCAGAAATTAAACCTATAGATCTTCCTTTGTAAGAATGAGGAATAATTTGTCTCTTTATTAAGTCATATTTTTCTTCGTTAGTTGCAAGATATTTGAATAACTTCCTATGCCTATTAAAGAGAAGATAAGAATCTCTGAAACCGACACATCTTGCAGGTTCTGTAGCAAGCATATATTTTTTTTCACCACCATTTTTAATAGTAAATGTTCTAACTTTAAATTTTCTTTTACCAAGTAGATCGCCGTTTTCATCAATTTTAGCTTCACCATCGGGATCATTAGGCAAAAGATATTCATCTTTCGAATCTGCTAGTATTAATTCATTACCATCTTGATCAAAATGTTGAACAATGGCTTTCCGGCCCTTGAAATGAGAACCTCTTCCAATTTTTCTTTTCTTAGGAGTAGACTCAGATTGATTATCAACTGTAAATAAAGTATTCTGTTCATTTAGATCTGCCTCTATATCGGTGTTATAATTTGTATTGGAATCCGATTCATCTATTTGCATTGAATCTTTTTGATTGGAAGATGAATTAATACTATGGTTAGTTGATCTTGGAGATAAATTATAAACGGAGTTTTTATTCTGATAATTCTCCTGATTTTCCTCATCTTGGGGATTATAAGTATCAGATATATTAGAATATCTTCTCAAAGACCTTCGAGTACGAATAATAGGAGTAGCTGAACCAGTTTTAAGAGCAGAACTTGAAGTAAGTTTACTATTCAAAAGTTCTCTAGCTAAAGTTGTTTTATTCTTACTTCCGGGAGGTCTTCCTCCCTTTCTTCTCTTTTTTGGAGTTATTGGAGAAGTATTTTCATCCTTAATATCCACTGAATCTATCGGTTTTGGCATTTTTTTGATAAAATTATTAAAGTTATTTATTTTGATTGTAAATAAATAAGCCTACAAATCGAAATTCAAATCCAGATGCAAAATGATCTTTAAGGAGTCAATTGATAACAGTTCATATGTTGACCGAGAAGGAATACCTTACGCTGCTACTCTACAATTATCTTAACAAAACTTCGTCAAGAAGGTCACGTTTCAGTTAAGAGAGCCACATATTTGCCACAACAAGCAACAATCCTGTACCACATCACTTTGAATTATCCGAGTGGCTAGACTTTTCCATGTACTACTCTGTGCCACTCCAGTAAAATTTTAATCTTCCACCAAATGATATAAATGATTATTTTTCTTCTCAAATTTAAGATTTTTCATTCACTACAGTTCTTTATTTTGATAGTCAAACATAATTGATTTCTTTCAAATAGCTCTGGTTTTCTATTTTTTTGCATTTTTTATCAATTTATTTATATTTTACTGATTTTTTATTACAATTAGGATTACTACATTTTCTTGATTTGTCAAGCTTTCAATATTTTCAAAAACCTCTACTCTATAAGGAAGAATAATAGTATAAGAATTTAATTATTATTTTTTCATTAATTTTTTTTGTTTGAAAGAAATTGAAAAATTTTTCATGACAAAAGAAGTATTACTTCGTTTTTCTCGCCCTTCTAAGTATGTATTGTTCAATGATTCCACCGGTTTTATTTTTGTTAGTTTTTCCTTTCCTAGTTTTTATTCACCTCATTTGGTCCATAAACTAACATAAAACTATGCTTTTACTCCATTTTTGAAAACATTTTTTTTGCTTTTTTCACAAATTCATATTTAGACCTAGATAACATAAGTTACTCCCCTTTAATCACTTGAAAAAATATCATCTATAGAGATATTTCCCTGAATATAAATTTTACAATCTCTAAATCAAATCATTTGGTTTTTTTTTTTTTATTTTTTATACCATCTTTTTTTTTTTTTTTTCCAACATTTGAGAAAAAATATAAAAGTCTAGCCAGGTTTGTTCTTCCTCCCCCTTGGTAAGACTTTTTTTTCTAAATTTGTCACTCAATTATTCACTTTCAATAAGATTTCAATCGATTGATTGATATAAAAAATATCATTTAAAAAATTTCATCTATCATATAAAAAAAATTAAAAAAAAAAATGGTATCCCTTATGTCTCCTAATCAAGAATATTTAAATCATGAACTCTCTTTAAATTTAGATTCAACTGATGCTTTTGAAGGTCCAGAAAAGTTATTAGAAATATGGTTAACTCCAAATGAATCCGATTTTTCCTTTGAGAAAAGCTTGCGCTCCATTCCATTTAATGAATGGAATAAGTTATTAGATATTATTCATTGTAAAATTTTATCGTATAAAAAATCAAAAAATTTAGATGCTTATTTACTATCAGAGTCTTCTTTATTTGTTTACAATAATAGAATAATTTTGAAAACCTGTGGAACAACAACAACACTTTTATGTCTCGATTTCTTTTTCCATATTGCTGAAAAATATCTTAGCTGGAATTTATCATTTTACAAAAAACCTTTCAAAGTTTTTTATTCAAGAAGAAATTTTATGTTCCCAGATAAACAAAAAGGCTTACATAAACATTGGGATCTGGAAGTTAAATACCTAGATTCGTTTTTTAAAAACGGTTCTTCTTATATAGTTGGTAGGTCAAATAAAGATCACTGGCATCTTTATACCAATTATAATTCGGAGTTAGCAAATGATAAATCTTTGCAAACAATCAATAATCTTTCGTATTATTATCCTTCTCCACCAATAGCAAAATTTTATGATGAAACTTTTGAAATTTTGATGACTGATTTGAATTTTGATTCTTCAAAAACTTTTTTTACAAATCAATTATTTCCTAAAAATGAATCTCCTCAAGATGGTCATACTCTAGGCTCAAAAACTTCTCATTTCTCGGGATTAAACAATCTTTATGAGAACAAAGATTCTATCATTCATGATGCGTTTTCATTCACTCCATGTGGCTATTCTTCCAATTCAATTATTGATGAAAAGTATTATTATACATTACATGTAACCCCAGAAAAAGGTTGGTCTTATGCTAGTTTTGAGTCAAATGTTCCTTCTTCTAAGTTCTATTTAACTAATGTTGATGTTTTAAGAACTGTTTTATCAATTTTCAAACCCGGAAATTTTTCTTTCACACTTTTTCAATTAAAAGATAAACATATCAATGAAACTTTTTTTGAGTTGAATAACCATGATTTTGATAATATCTCGGATTTAGAACTAGATGGCAATCGTCATAAAAAATATAAATCTAATTCTAACACTAGGAAAAATAGTAAATCTTTAAGTAAATTTAAATTTATTGAAAATTTTGAGCTACTAAGAAATTTTTCAATTGAAGGATATAAAAAAATGGATAGAATTATTTATGATATTGATGAGTATGAATTGCTTTATGTTAATTTTCAAAAACTTTCTTGAATTGTAATGTTAATTTTCATTTTAGTTTTTTAAAGAACTTTTTTTTTGATTATAATTCGTTCTGTTTTATATGCTATGCTGATTTAGAACTCGTTTTTTAATTTAAAATTTTCTACAATTTCTATGCCTGGGAGGGGTTTAGTTTTTAGATAAATTTTAAGTGCCAATTTTATTTTCTGTATTTTTTTCTTTTCGTAAAATTTCAGTTTTCTGAACTTCTGAAATTTTATAGTCTTTATATTCCATAATTTTACTTTGATTTATATCTTATTTTTTTCATAATCAATTTTTCTTATTGCTTTTTTTTATTTCTGTTTATTTATTTACATTTTCAGTTTTACATTTTGCACCTTTTTCTTATATTTTATTTTTTCTTACGTTAAAATACTTTAAATACTTTAAAAAAAGTTCAATTAAAATCACTAAAATATAAATAAAAATTTAACAAAAAGCTGTAGTTATGAAATAGTAAAAAGAATTTCCGTTTTATAATTTTTTGTGAAAAAAGCTAATATTAAAAGATAACATCGTCATCTTCACCATCATTTTGATTTTCACCATTCAAAATTGAAGGACTTTTATTTTCCTGTGCAGTATCTATTTGATTTAATCGATCATTTTGTTTTTGTTTCTTTAAAACGGCTTCAGCATCCTGTAATTGTGTTTGCTTTTGCTTCTTTTCTTGAACTTTTTTAAGCCTATAAAATTCTTCCCTATCAAGCTCATCTAATTCACTATTAATATATTTTATAGTATTATCAGTTCTAGGAATAATAACATGCTCAATTGCATTTACTCTTCTATTTGTTACTTTAATAACTTCATCTAATATAATAAAAGCCGTTTGTAAAGAAGCAAGTTCTACCAAAGTTTCAACAGCTTTTGAATATATTAATTTACATTTTTGAACTTGTTGACCACCTCTACCTAAACCTGTCATTCTAAAATCATTTATAGATTCGTCAATAAAGGGTCTAAAAGCAGGAAGTTTAACACCTGAAACATTGTCTTGAGTAGAATTGACTTTGAATCTCGCCTTTGAACCAACAGATTCCTGAACTTGGTAACTTATATTATTAGTTCCCGTGGCATAGGTTACTTCTGCTAATGAAAATGAAGCAGTTTGCATAACCCTTCCCATTTTTAATTTTGCATCATTGATTCTCTTTGTTATTTCCCTGAATCTTTTAGTTAATGCTTCTGATTTCCTTTTTAATAAACTGTATCCTGTCTCAGCACCTTTCAATTTTAATTTCATCAACCCTAAAGTCATACGAGTTGGGAATACTTGTTCTCTAAGTTGAAAGATTGTTGTTAGTTAATTCATGTAGGTGAATTGAGTTAGGAACAAAAAATTAAAAAAAAATTACAAAACAAGAAAAAAACATACCTATTTCCTGCACCAGACATGATTTGAATCAAAAAATATAAAATAATAGAAATTTAACTTATAACGAACCTAAGAAATGAGTAATCAATTTGTCAATTATTTATTTCTATTCCAGTATAATTAATCAATTCGAAACGAATAAAAATAGGTTCTCATAACTTCAACTTGAACTATCTATCAATATCAAAGGCAGCCAGATAAAAAGTCAAAGTCACGTGTGCATGTTTATTGCTTTAAACTTTCTGTACTCATTTTTGGTTCCAAAAACAAGAATTAAAGCGCCACAAATACAGAAGTGTTAGCTACTCCAGGTATACATGTGGCGCTCTATGTTCTCATATTTACGCAGTACTGATTTTTCCATAATTCTGAAAAATTTTCCTTAGTTTAAACTACAAGTGTTCTATCCTGAGATCATGAATTGTGTAAAGATCCTTTATTGATCCAACAAGCACTTTTGAAATTTGAAATAAAGGAACTTAAATAAATTTTGCTGGAGACAAGAATTTCCTTTATTTATTTCAAATAATACAATTTTATTTAGTAATGGCTCCTTTTCATATTCGTCCAGAAAATATTCTAAAACGTTCTGAAGAGCTTATTGCTATTGGCCAATCTGAGGCTGCTCTTGAAAATTTGAAAGAATTTTTAACTTCTAATAGAACTAGATTCGTCGCACCTCAAGCTTTAGAACCTATTGCTTCTTTATTTGTTGAATTAGCTGTAACTCTTAGAAAAGGAAAAGTAGCAAAGGATGGGTTATATTCTTATAAGAAATTTGTTCAGGCAACTGCTGTTGGTTTAGTTTCTTTAGAGACTATAACTAAAAAATTTGTTGACCTTTCTGAAATTCAACTCAATAATGCTAGAGAAAAAGCTCAAAAAAACATATTGGAATTAGGCGAAGAAGATGATTTAGAAGAGAGTGAATCTCCTGAAAAAATTTTAATGTCCTCGGTATCCAATGATCAATCTTCTGATAGATTAGATAGAGAGCTTGTTTCACCATGGTTAAGATTTGTTTGGGAAGCCTATAGAACTGTTTTAGATTTACTCAGAAACAATTCAAAATTAGAGGTTACTTATTTCCATGTCGTTAAAAAAACCTTCATATTTTGTTCCCAATTTAAAAGAAAATCTGAATTTAGAAAATTATGTGATATTTTAAGAAATCATATTCAAAATGCTTATACTTTTGCTAAAAATAATCAATCATCTCAAAATCAATTTATTATCAATTTGTCAAATCCTGATACTCTTCAAAGAAATTTAGATTTAAGATTTAGTCAATTAAAAGTCGCTGTTTCTTTAGAATTATGGCAAGAATCTTTCAGATCTGTTGAAGATGTTCATACACTAATCATATTGTCAAATAGGGCTGCAAAACCACAAATGATGCTAGATTACTTTGAAAGTTTAGCAAAAATTTTCTTAGTTGCTGATAATCATTTATTTCACTCTGCTTCATGGTTAAGTTATTTCAATTTATATTCTACTTCACCTTTAGTTACACAAGAGGACTTGACAACTTATGCCTCAGTATTTATTTTATCAGCTCTTTCAATTCCGCCTGAACCTTCTCATGATGTTGTTGACCCAAATGAGTTTAAGAATAGAAATCAGAAATTATCTTCACTATTAAATTCTTCAAAACCAATAACAAGAAAAATGATTTTATCTGCTGCACATAATAATAAAATTTTATCTTTTGCCGATCCAGCTGTAAAAGATTTATTCCAATTCTTCGAAATTGATTTTCATCCTTTTAAGTTTAAGACTATTCTTTCAAAATGTTTTGATGCTTTAATTTTAAACTCAAAATTCAAACCATATGTCACTCCATTAATCAAAGTTGCTAATATTAAATTATTCCAACAAGTTTCTCAAATCTACGATTCGATAAAGCTTGATTTTTTGATCTCTTTAACTTCTTTTGAAAACTCTCCATATGAAATTTCAGGGTTTGAAATCGAAAATTCTTTGATTTTGGCTAGTAAAGCTGGTTCTTTATCGTCTTTAAGAATCAATCATGACTCTAACACTGTTACATTTGCTAATGATCCCTTTGAAAAACAAAATGTTCTCAGTGCTTTAAGCTCTGCAGATTCGAATATTTCATTGCAATGTACCCCTCCTGAATTAATCAGAGCTCAATTAAGCTTATTGGGAAATTGTTTATCCAAATCTATTTATTCAATTGATTCTTCATATAAGGGAAATCAGGATACAAAAATGAGGGCTGCTCTTGAATCCGCATCGAAGGGAATTCAACTTGAACAAGAAGAAATTACAAGAAGAAAAAAACTTTTAGAGGATAGAAAATTGAAAGCAGAAAAGGAAAGAAGGGAAAAAGAGGAAGAAGCTTTAAGAATCAAAGCGATTTCCGAGAAAGCTGCAAAAGAAGCAGAAAAAGAAAGGGTAGCTGCTGAAAATAAAAGAAGATTGATAGAAAGAACTGAGCGTGAAGAGGCATTGATAAGAGAAAAGGAAAAAAGGAAGTTGGCCGAAGAGATTAATGCTAAAGGTATCATTAAGATTGATGTTGAAAACTTAGATGATCTTGATGCTGATAAACTTAGGGATATGCAAATTGAACAACTAGCAAAAGATAAGAATGAAATGGAAACTAGATTGAAAAGTCTTTCAAGAAAAATGGATCATATTGAAAGAGCTTATAGAAGGTATGAATTGCCAATGTTAGATAAAGATGAAGAAATGCAAAAGCACAAAGATTTTGAAAATTATGAAAAAATGAAAGAAAAAGTAATTGAGCGCGCAAAAGAAGAACATGCTCAAGCTCTAGCTCTCAAAACTAGATTTCAAAAAATTGTGCCTGATTATTTTGAGTATTTTAAAGCTATTAAGAGCTCAAAGATTGAAGAATTTCAGAAGGCTAGTAAAATAGCAGAAAACAAGCTTGCAAGAGCTAAAGCTGAAAGAATCCAGAAAATCAAAGCTCAGAAAATAGCAGAAATCAAAGCCAAACGAGAAGAGGAAAAGAAATTAAAAGAAGAAGAAGAGAGAAGAGCTAAAGAAGAAGAATTGAAAAAGAAAGAAAAAGAAGCTAAAGAAAAAAGATTACTTGAAGAGGCTCAACAGAGAAAGGAAGCTAACAGAATTGCTGATGAGAAAGCTATGAAACAAAGAGAAATTGACGCTGAAGTGGAAAGGAAACTTAATGAGAGAAAGGCAAGAAATCTTGCTTCGTCAAAAGAAACATTCAGTAGTAATTTTAAAGCCAAACAACCATTCCAATTTACAAGATCATCTATTCCACGTACTGTTACTAGAGCTGATTCAAGTGATAGCACAAGTCCTTCTAAGCCCCTCAGTTATGCCGAAAAGATGAAATTAAAAAGAGCAGCAAATCACAAAAATTAAGTTCAATTCTAAAATAAATTTTTATAAATTTTTATAGCTATTCTTTTTTTTTTTTAAACTAATAAACAAAAATTAAGTTAAATGCTTTGTTTTTCTAATTTTATACCTTCTGAGTGATAAAGTTTCAAAAATTAAGAAGTACTGTCAAATGTTGATATTATAGAATGTTTATTTAATAGTACATAAAGCATTGTTTTAATCTAATTAGCAGCAGAGTCTTTTTTGAATCTAAGATCCCAATGAATTTCAGGACCTAATTTAGGTAAAACTTCAGCGACGCTTTGAACATCTTTATCACCTCTACCTGAAATATTGATGACAATAGACTTTTCTTTTCCTAGCTTTTTAGCAAGTTCAACTCCACCAAAAACGGCATGGGAACTTTCTAATGCGGGAATAATACCTTCAAGTTGCGAAAGAAGTTTGAATCCAAGTAAGGCTTCGGCATCAGTGGCAGCAACAAAATCAGCTCTTCCAGATTCTTTCCATGCTGCCAATTCAGGTCCTACTCCTGGATAATCCAATCCAGCAGAAACAGAATGAGTATCATGGACTTGACCTTCATTATCTTGTAAAACAAACGTTTTCACACCATGGAAAACACCAGGTTCTCCTGCTGTCAAGGTTGCCGAATGAATTCCCGAAGCAATACCTTCACCACCTGCTTCAACACCGAGTAGCATTACAGATAAATCTTTTTCAAAAGGAGAAAACATTCCAGTCGAATTTGAGCCTCCTCCAACACAAGCTACGACAGCATCTGGTAGTTTGTTATTATTAAGCTTCTTAAATTCTTTTTTAGTTTCTTGCCCAATTACCGATTGAAAAGTTCTAACCAAAGTAGGATATGGATGAGGACCAATTGCAGAACCGACAACATAATGAGTATCCTTTAAATTGGAAACCCAATATCTAAAAGCTTCGGAAGTTGCATCACGAAGTGTTTGAGTACCATTAGTAACAGCCACAACATCTGCCCCTAATATTCTCATTCTAAATACATTTAAAGCTTGCCTTCTAACATCTTCCGCACCCATAAATACTTTGCATTTCAACCCAAATTTTGCACAAGCAGTGGCAGTAGCTACACCATGTTGACCGGCTCCTGTTTCGGCTATTATTTTAGTTTTTCCTAATCTTTTAGCAATTAAGACTTGAGCAATAGCATTATTTATTTTATGAGAACCAGTATGATTAAGATCTTCTCTTTTTAACCAAATAGTTGCACCATTCGCATATTCTGTTAATCTTTCAGCTTTATGTAAGGAACTTGGTCTACCCATATAAGGATAAAGAGAATGAAATTCATCCCAAAATTTTGGATCTTCGACAGCCTCTTCGAATCCAGTTTCAAGTTCTCGTAAACATGCATGAAGAGCTTCTGGTACATATTGCCCTCCAAATGATCCAAATGTTGGGGAAAATTTATGCTTTTCATGGAAATCTAAATTAACACTTTTCCTAGATTGTGATGAAGGGGAACTATTGATAGATTCAGATGGAGTAGATGAACTTGGCACTGATCCTAAGATAGAATGAGCAAATTCTTTAGCAGTTGAGCCTCTTTTACCTTCTTTTGAATTTTCAAGTAAAGTAATCACTTTACTACCTATAACTACACCATCTGCGACAGAACCTACAGATAAATAATCCTCTCTAGTACTAACCCCAAAACCTACAGCCAAAGGAATATCACCAGAAAACTTTCTTATATGAGATACTAAATTTGAGATATTAGAAGATATAGAACCTGTAACACCAGTAGTACCCATTCTTGAAACAACATATATAAAAGAATCAGCAATCTCGGATAAAATTTCCAATCTTTCATCTGTTGTAGATGGGGCAACTAATGGAATAAAACTTAAATCATATTTCAAACAATTGGACCTAAATTTAACTGCTTCTTCTGGAGGTAAATCAACAACTATGAAGCCGTTAACACCCACTTCAGCACATTTCATAATAAATTTTTGTTCACCATATTTCATAATAGGATTATAATAGCCCATGAAAATTATTGGAACAGTTAAATTGTGAGATTCTCTGGCTTCTTTGACGATATTTAAAGCAGTATCAATATTAACCTGATTTTCAAGAGATTTAATATTTGCTTTTTGAATAGTAGGACCATCAGCAATTGGATCAGAAAATGGTAACCCCATTTCAATAATATCTACACCTCCATCTTGAAAACCTTTAAGAATTGGAATTGTATCTTCCACTCTTGGAAATCCAGTAGTGATAAAAGTAACTAAAGCTGAACGATTTTCAGATTTCGCTTTGGAAAAAGCGTTTCTTAACGATTGAGACATCTCCTTTCAGAATTAATCAATACAAAGATAATAATAATAAATTTTTATAATTGTAAAACTTTGAAAATAAATTGAATAAGTTTTTCAAAACTCGTAGATTAAAAAATTCATTTAAATGTGAAATTGTTTACTGTCGAGTCGTAGAATTAGTCATATATTTGAAGTTGATAGAAATTGAAATTGAAGGTTGGCTGAAAAATTATTACCGGTACAGTACTGTTCTAGAGTACTGTGGATATTTTGCTAATTAACTTTACCTAACACCTAGACCTAATCTGTGTGACTCAATAGTAAGCATCGCTCAGAAATAAGCGTCCAAAATTCACCATACCGGGCACCGTAACCGTAATTTTTCTGTGTCCGTGACAGTTATTCACATATTTGTGCTTTATCTCCAGCGGTTCATCTTTGCTTGCTTGGCTCGCCAAAATTTCACATATTTTTGTGGGTTAAACTCCAGTTAAGGTAATTTTTTGCTCGGATTACCCTAAACAAGAAACCCGGTATTTTACCGGAACTTTTCATACACAATACACATTTTTCATCAACGAAAAATATTTCTACAGATGATTTCTACAGTTGTTGATTCTTTAATAGTTTTTGAAAAAATAAATAAATCATTTGATAAAGCTTCTATCAATTTCATAACCTCTTGCAATTCCAGTTCTCCCTTCCTCTATTTCAGCTCCTTTTAAGCTATTTAAGTTTTCAAAGTCACTACCAAGACCTTTCCAGCTGCGTTTTTGCAACGACAATGCTGATGTAGAGACAGTATTTCCAATGGTTACAACTTTGGAAAATTGTTTCATTAGTTGTTTTGAAGTGTTATCCTCAACTTCAATTAAAGAGTTGTTATCTTTAGGAGTTTCAATGTTCACATGATTATTTTTTCTTCTTAAAGGTCTGGAATTTGAAATATATGTTCCAGTAATAGGATTGAATATAGGAGGTTCATCGTCACTATTTTCAAACTCATTTTCTGATTTATTATTACTGTTATCATCATTTTCATTATCTTTTTTTAAAAACAAGCCCATTACTTCATTAAAATTGGTTTTCCAATTCCCTGACCAAGAAATATCTGGTGATAAAGCTAAGAATAATTCATATGGAGTAATTATAGGTTTATAATATTCATTATATTGATCGATTAATATTCCACCTTGACTACAACCCAAATTTACCCACACATCCACTACATCAAAATTTGCAAGCTTTGCTACATTTGGTTTTCCAACAACAAAAATATAATGTTTTTTTTCTGCTTCTTTAATTCTCTTTATGACTAAATTTAACATTTCTAAAATATTTGTTATAGATAAAGTATTTAATAATATTCCAATTGTTGATGCAGATCTTGCACCTAACATAAATCTGTATCTTCTCATTAAGGAAGGATATGGTCCTGTTATTATTTCATTAGTTTTTGAATTGAAAATCAAAACAGAATTAAATTTTGTTGTTAAATATAATAATCTTGGAATTTGAGGTTCTCCAATATGAAATAAAGTATAATCAGAAAATGATGGATCAATAATATTATCTGAATTCAATTTTGTAAATTCAATTTTTTCACTTTCATTAAAACCAAGAATAATTCTATTGCCAAATTCAATTGCATTTTTTAGAATCTTTAAATTTGTTTCAATTTGATAACCAATAATTTTCATTTTTTTAGTTTTATTATTAATTTTATTGACATTTAAGTCAGAATAAAGTAAATTTTTATAAAGAGGTTTTAAAAGATTATAAAAAACTTTTAAATGATTATTATTAGAAGTTTCAGACATAAGTATAATTTTTTCATTAAAATCAGAAAATTGCGACTTAAATTTATGAATAAAATTATCAATATTTAAATATGGCTTACCAAAAATTAGTATTGAATCTAATTTATTAAAGCTTGATAGGCATGAATCACCAAAATGAATCAACAAATCTGAATTAATATGTTCTGCAGCAACATTATCAATACAACAAGATGAGTAGGAGGTATCTGCTAGTATCCAAACATTTCTTTTTTTTGAACAAAAATGAGAATTTTCATTTTCTTCGAAATCTTGATTTTTATCACATTTACAATTTTCACATTGTTTTTTCTTTATAATTTCATTTTCATTGTTTTTTGTAAAATCTAATTCATTAGAAATCTTATTTTCAGGAATATTAATATTATCTAGAGCGTGATTTTTATATTGTAGTAAATTTGATTGCAAATAATGAAGAATATAAGAACTATCCCGAAGAAGAAAGTCAGGAAATTGAAGCGCAATTTTTTCATAGTGCAAACCTCCATCAGAATTTAAATAATTAATCAAATCAGGTAACGAATAATAACCATTTAATAAGTCAGATAATTGATTTGAACTCTTTAAAGAATTTGTATTTAAATTTATATATGGTCTATTATTACTAACGGAATCTGAGAATTTATCAAATTTGAACGAATCTTCAGACTGGTAAGTGGATAGTAATGGAGCAGTTGACATATTGAAAGAGAATTGTATTGTAACTGTTGTTCAAAGCTATATCATTAAAGTATAAGCTACCCCCTGTTGTATATTTTTGACGTTGATATATTATCCAATTTCTTGAGAATAAACATTTATTTTTTTCCTCTTCAAATAAGCCTAGTAAACAAATTTTTTCAGAAAAGTATGTTTAGTGGGTTGGTAACATTAGTAAGATAAAAATCTCATAGAGTTACCGCGCCATGCATGTTTACTCATGGCCCGCAGAATTGGATTTGTTTTGGCACGTGAACGCTAAATTGTAATTTCGCCTCTACAGTACTGTGGTGCATGCTGAGAATATGAAGTCACGGGGCAGAAAATGGTTATTTGGTGGAACAATATCCGGTGCTAGAATCCTGAATAGGTGAAATCCGGCATGCTTTTTGTGGCATCCGAGCTCTTGGATCCCCATTAAATCCGTGCTGGCAAATAAAACTTGATAATTTCTTCCTTTTACCTTGACAAAGTGCAAAGTCGTTGAAATCTTTTATTTTTCTTTGATCGCTTTCACTTCTGGGAGTCGTTAATCGTAATCGTTGTTATTCTTTACCGCAAATATTTTTAATATATAAGCTCTTTAATTTCTCTGCTTTTCATTTCAATTTTGCCTCCTAATTTATTTGATTTCACAATGTTTCCAATTTTCAAAATTATTTAATTTACTACTATTTATTCAAAGTTTACTAATATATGAAATTAGAATATTTTAATTTTCTATTCAAAAAATAAATAATTGTTTTCAAAAAAACTTAAACTGAATTTCTAATGTCTGAATATGGTGGGACTTCCTCTGCGGAAGAATTATCTTTGCCAAAAGGTATGATTTGATTTTTTTAAAATAATTGTTATTTCAATTAAAGTTAATTTCTAATTTTTTTTCTAATTAAATTTGTTTACTAACTTTTGTTTCTCAAATTATAGCTACTGTTCAAAAAATAATATCCGAAATATTGCCTGCAGATCTAGCTGTATCTAAAGATGGAAGAGAAGTAATTATTGAATGTTGTGTAGAGTTTTTAATGATATTAGCTGCCGAATCCAATCTCATTGCTGAACAAGAAGCTAAAAAAACTATTGCAAGTGATCATGTAATAAAGGCCTTAGACTTATTGGATTATGATGATTATATTGAGCCTATAAAAAATTTATTGTCAAAACATAAAGAGAGTTTAAAAGGTAGAGAAAGAAAACATCATAAGTTTCAGAATACTGGTATGACAGAAGAAGAATTGCTTAAAAAACAACAGGAATTATTTAGTAATTCAAAAAAAAAATTTTTCGGTTTAAATGTTTCTTAAATTTAATTTAACTAGCTATTCAACTTCATACTTGTATTCTTATCTATTTTTTTTTTTTTTTTTTTTTYATTTGAACTTTTGTATTATAGCTTTTCTGATTTTGCTTCCATTTTTTTTTTTATAATCATATTTTATTATTTTCTTTTTTCTTTTTTCCTTTTTCCTTTTTCCTTTTTCCTTTTCAATGTATTTATATTTCCTATTATATTAGGGGTTTTCTTAACTTTTTAAAAAAAATTATCCGAATATTTTACTTTTTAGATTTTTAAACTACTTTTCTTATGTCTTTACAGTTAATTTTGCCAAAATTTAAATCAATTAAAAACTAAATTTATTTCAAAACTAATAATAAAGAAACAATTTTGAGCCAAAAACAATTTTGGTTAGAGAATGAGTAAATGAAAGCAGAAAATTTAAAATTATGGTGAATAAAAAAAACTGAAAAGTATAAAAAAATTTGAAAAATATAAAAAAAAATTGAACATAAAAACAAAAATCACAATAACAAAAATTCATTTTATAGATTCACATTAACAACTCTTCATTGGAATTTCCAGCTTCCATAAAATAATTTAAAAGTTCTTGATAATTTTCTTTACTGTTTACTATCTCCATAAATTTGATTTGACTTTTATCTGAAACTCCTTTTAAAAATTCATAAAATTCACTTAACAAATTTATTCGAACTTCATTGTCATTTGAACTACTTTCACTTCCAACAGGTGTACTAGAGCCATTAGTTGACGAGACCAATGTATCAAAATGTAATAACTCCAATCGAAATTTATCTTTCGAGAAAATATCTTCCTGAGTACCACTAAATATTGTTTCTTCTTCTGCATCACTAATATCTTTAGATGAATCCTTTGCATCTTTTTGGTAGATTATTTTAAGAAATAAATAAAATAGTTCCACTAATTTATAAATTAGCATATTAACAAATTCTTCAAATTGATCAGAACTATTCATATTAGGAATAAACAAGTTTCGATTTTGCTCTGCTAAACTTTGAGAATTCTTTAATAAAGAAATAATAACAAAAATTTGTAATTTCAAATTAAAAAATGACTGATTAAAATTTTCATAAATTTCTGCTTGACTCTGAGAGTTTAGCCATATATCAGATAGAAATACAAAATTAAAATTTTCCATATACTGAATCATATAGTTACCTTCCGATTCGTCCTCACATCCATTTAGAATCTCTTCTCCATTATTTTTGGTAAATTCATTCATCAATTGAAGAGTAATTAATGGCCTATAATTAATACAGTTGATTATTAACTGTAAAAAGCTTTGGAAAGTGGTACAAAACTCCTGATCACTATATATACTGTCAAGATCCAAATTAATACTACCAGGATTTTCAATAATAAATGAAGGGAATGTTCTGGCAAATGTAAGTAAAGATTGAGTTAAAATCTCTATGAAAACTGCATTATTAGCATTACTATTTAAATCGTTAACCATAAATATGTCATTTTCATTAGTTGATGTAGAAAGAGTTAAATTAGTTGATAATGATTTAAGTACTAAGACCAAATCACTAAAAATACTAAAGGAATAACCAATATTAATAATTTTCTGTTCACTTACAGAATCACTGAGATTTTCCAAATTAATTTTAACTATTTTAAATAATATTGTAGAAGATAAATTACTGGAATTATCTGAAATTTTTAGAACTGAGGATATACTTGAACTTTTCTCTGACAAAAAATCTTTATAAAAACTAAAAATATTTGAAATCTGTGATGATTGGTGAAATCCTTCAGAAGAAAGCAATTCAAAATTAAGTTTATTCAAAAATTTTTGATTTAAACGTTTATTAAACCCTAATAAAATATAATTTTCCATAAAACTAACAAAATTATCAAAGTAATTCTTATAATCAAAACTATCAAAATTTTCCAACATTAATTCTTTAAATAAAACTTCTTCAAGATTTGGGAGATAGAAATTTCTAAATATTACAATAAAATCATTAATAATATCAATCATTTCTTCTAAAAATGATAACATTGAATTATTTAGAACTAATTTGAAATTTATTTGAATGATTTCCCAGATTTTAATTAATAAATATTTATTATTATCATTTTTATTAATAATGAAAGATAAATTGTTAATCAAACCAAAGCAAATAAACTCTTTATTTGTTTCATCGCTAATAATGGCAGTTGATTTTGATTGATTGTTAGAATTTGATAATAAGGCTAAATTTCTATAAAGGTTGATAGATATTTTTAAGCATAACTTGATAACAAATTTAATATCATTAATATTATTTGAGTATACATTTATAAATTCTTCTAAAATCTCAGTTAATAAATCAAAATCATAATTATTAATTAAGATAAATAGCTGATCTATTAAAGAAGGAATATAAGATTTCATATAATTGATTATATCCTTATTGATTAATAAAGTTTTTAAAGCATTTAAATATTCAAGTTTTATGATTAAATTTGAGTCGTTCGAATCCGAATTACTATTATTGAAGCTTGAAACTGAGTTTGAACTTGAATTTGAATTATTTGATTGAATCAATTGTTCAAAAAAATTATCATTGAAAGTATTTAAAGAGAAAATATTTTCATCAGGTAATTCTTCAATAGCTTTATTTATGTTATTTGATAATTGAAAAGAATTATTGTTATCTGAAGAAATAGATAAGGAATCATATTTTTCAATATATTGAATTAACTTTAGTATAGAATCAAAAATATTTGATAAAATTGAAATATTATTGAATTTGAATTTTAAAGTTGAAATTGTTTCTAAAGCTCTTGAAGTTAAGAATTTGAATTTAAATTGAAAAAGTTCTGGAATCACATAATTTTCGATAATATTTTCAATTAAATCTTGATATTGTTTTAAATCTATTAAATTTTCTTCATTTAAAATTTGATTAATTAATAAATTTAAAATTTGCAAAGCAGATTCCATTTGAAAAGCACTTTTTGATTCAATATAATTAAAGTTTGAATAATCTTGATTTGAATCATAATTTATGGCTTGATTAATTAAATTAATATCAATATTATCATTAGTTTCTTTGTCTTTGACAATTGAATTTAAGTTTAAATAATCATTTAAATTAATTGACTTATTAGATTGTTTTCTTTGATCAAAAATTAATTTTAATAGATCTAATAAAATATCAATTGATTGATTAAATCTTATTGAAACTAATTTACTTAAAAAGCTTAAAGAAGCATTTCTACCATTTAATTCATCATTAATTGAATCATTATTAAAAAATTTATTAAAATAATCTTTTTGTGAATCTTGAAATAATTCAAGGATTTCAATTGAATTTTCAGATTCTTTTTGACTATTTTGATTATTTGATATTTGTTTATCATTTAAAAAATTAAAACCAGAAATCAAAGGAAAAATTAAATAATTAATTAATTTTTTTAAATTATTATTATCTAAAAGGTAATTAAAAGAATCTAAATTTTTTGGGATTAAATTTGAATTTAAATTTTTTGAAATTAAATTTGAGAAAAAATCGATTAAATAAAATAAATTTGAATTATGTAAAAAAATTTTTGAGTTTGAAAAATTTTGAATTTGATTAAAAAAAATAGATAAAATTGAGTTTAAATCATTTTGAAAGAAATAATTTATTAAATTTAAATAATTTTGTTTAATTATCGTATTTGAATATTTTGAATTCAAATTATTTGTTGAAGAATTATTTATGAAAGAATTTAATTTTAATAAAATTCTTGAAATATTATGAAAAGACCATTTTTTTAATTTAATTTGAAAATTTTTATGATTATTATTATTATTACTATTATTACTATTATCATTATTATCATTTTTTATATTATTTAATATAATAGAATCAATTGATTGAGACTGAATAATATCTAAATGAATTGATAACCATTTATTAAAATTCTGAAAATTTGAATCATTAGATTGAATAAAATAAGGTACAGAAAGATTATTAAAAGTATTATATTTAAAAATTTTTATAATATAATAAAGGAATTGGAAATTTAATTGAGAATTCGATTGAGAAATAGATTGGATATTATTGATTGATTGAATTAAATGATTTGAAAAGTTTAATAGTGTTGGTAATATCGAAAGATTTAAATCATTCCAAATTTGAATTAATTTTTCATCTTTTTGAGATATTGTTTTAACGGTAATAATATTTTGAGGTAAATTATTTTTAATAAATTTACTTAATTCATTCAATATCAAGAGTGCGGTTAAAATATTATTATTATTATTATTATTATTATTATTATTATTGTTATCATTGTTATTATTAGTGATTAGAGTAGAAGAAGATTGTTTTATATTTGAATTAATAGTAATATTATTATTAGAAGTATTTGTAATTGAAGATAATAATTGAATTGAATTTTGAATCAAATCTAAAATAAAATTAAAATTATTTTGTTTGAAATCAGTATTAAGTAAAATTTGGATTGAAGATAGTAAATGAATTCTAAAGTTATAATTATTTGAATTATTTAAAATTGAAATTATTAAGCTTGATTTTATTTGTAATTTTTCATTATCAGAAATTTTTCTATTATTTAAATTATTTTTAAAAAAAAGAAGCGCTGCCAATTTTATAGAAGGGGATACATCATTATCATCATTTTGATCATTATTAGTATTATTATCCTTTTGATTATTCTGGGAGTTAGAATTAGAATTGGAATTTGAAGAAGATAAAGTAAGACAATAAGTTATAAACCCATCATTTGATAATAAACTGATTAAATTTTTCTCAGCGTTTAATCTTTTCTGTAGATTTGGATTAAAAGTGTCAGCCAAAAAACCTTTGATATCTCTTTTATTCATTTTGCATTGGATATATTTAAAAAAAAGTTTTTGGAAAGAAGGTGGTAAGACAGTATGAGAGGGTAGTGAGATAGATTGTAAGACAGAGTGTGGTATTGGTATTGTTAGTGATAGTGATAGTGATAGTGATAGTGGAAATGGTAGTGGTAGTGGTAGTGGTAGTAGAGTAACTAAGTTAGAATAATATGAGTATAGTAGAGAAGAGCAGAATATAATAGAATAGAATAGAATATATTATTATAATGATAATAAGAATATAGCAGTGTAAATACGGTGTAGGAGAGTGAGAGTGAGAATATATGGGAGGATATTGGGAGTATTAGTATTACTATTAGTATTACTATTAGTATTACTATTAGATTATTGCTAGTTATTTGAATTTATATATAATACTATTGCAAGATATCATTACAATATATTCATAATAAATAGTAAGTTAATTGATCATCTTGATTAATATATTGAGCTTAGGGCACCGTGTTGTGCTATTGCGTTATTGAGCTATTGAGCTATTCTGCTCGTGCGTTGCTGTTCTGGTGTAGTGGTGTAGGGAATGGAATTGGAATTGCTCTTCCGCCGCAAGAGCTTCGACCTTCTTTCACGGTTTCTCGCTTATGCCTGCTATAAATGAAAATGGGTTTAAATTTTGCTGAAATGTGTCACATGATACGGTGTCTTTAAATATCACATGATGCTTTGATCACTCCGGAAGTCCTGAATCCAGATATTTGATTTTGATTTGAAGATTTTTATTTATAAGTTACTGAATCTTATAAAAGTAATTATATACAGTATAACTACAAAAACACATCGTTACCTTGCTTCATTGCCATTTTCGTATGATAGACTATATCTGTAGATTCCCAAGGATATGCAATCCAAACATCTTCCATTTTTCTAGCTGCAATATACCTATCATTTTCCATAAGTTCTTTAGGTAACGTAGCTTTTTTGTCTTTTTGTTTGTCATGTAAAACAAATATACCAAATTCAGTTCCGCTTTCTTCATATTTTATATTCAATTTATTACATTCTTCTATTACATCTTTTTTAAGTTCGTTTAATGCATAATGTAAAGTTGTTCTTGTATCGTCAACTTCATCAACAATTAAAACTTTTTTACCTATTAATGAGATTTTAGATTCCTTAAAATCAATCCATTGATTTCGAATAACTTTTAATCCACTTTTTTCTTCATCTGTTGAAACTGAATCTACATCTTCATATAATGATAATATAATTGCCATAATTCGAATATTTGGTTTTCCATGTTCTTTTAAAAATGATCTTAGAATTCTAGCTGGAATGAATCCTCCTCCTCCAATTGCAACCATCAAATCTGGTTTAAATTTTTGAATTCGGCTTGCACTTTCTTGACAAAGCTGATGTACATGATTATATGAAATATATGTTTTCTCGTCTGCCATTTTTCAAAATTTCTTGAAATTTCTCACTCTCATTAAACCACTAAAATGATATCAAATAGCAACTAAAGAAAGTATCATTAATTATTGATTTCAAGAATTCTAATTTTTTTTAAACTAACTTTTACCTTTTTATATCTTGAGATCTAGAAATCAATAATAACCTGAAAACCAGAAAACTGTAAGGTTAATACCGGTAAATTCATTGATGCTCAATGCTCACTTAATCAACTCATCTCCCACGGGTATCCCGCGGCAAATGAACCAATAGCAGTACACATCAGTCACATCAGTTTTTTTTTCACGTAGTTAGTCTTTTGAGAATTCCGACCCTAATTTGGCCATCACCCTGCAATAAATCACATGCCATTATACCTCGGGTGAGGTTGAGAAATGACAGTTTTCTGGTCTCACACCCGTGACTGGTTCGCTGACTTGAGCTGGCGTGAGCTCCAGAAGAAAAGGAAATATTTTTTTTCATTTTGCTTCTACATCTAACCGTTGATGTTTTTGATTTGTGTTTACCTTTTGCCATTTATGGACAATGTAAATATAATAAATGTCCACTAGTCAATTAAAAGTAGTGAGTGTACTTTATAAACAATTTTAATTTCAATCCAAATTCAATTTCAATCCAAATTCATATTCCTATTTATTTTCATATTTATATTTATATTCCTATTTATTTTCAAGTTTTTATAATTTTAATTTATAATCAATTTATCCATAAACTTCTTCATAAAAAATAAATTTTCTTGAAAACTTTATAAGATTTTGTATTTTTTTATTGATATATTAAAATATATTTCTAACTAATAATTAATAATTAATAATTAATAATCGATAGTTGATAATTATAATTATATTTTTAATATCAAAATTAATCATGACATCAACAATTGCAATAGATTCAACTTTTTGTAATAACTTTTGGGGTAAAGATGATCTTGGTGTTGAAGTGCTATTCAATCATATATCATTATCAAATAAATTACTTTTTGATGACTTAATTAATTTTTATAAGGAAAAAATATCAATCGAAGAAGATTATTCAAAAAAATTATTAAATTTATCCTCAAAATATTTTACCCATAAAATCAATAACATTAATCATAATAATAGCCATAACAATAATAATAATAATAATAATAATAATAATATCAATAATAATAGCAATAATGATATAGATATAACAGGCTATATAACTTTGAATTCAACTTTAGAATCCTTGAAATTAGAAACCGCTAATATCTCAAATTCTCATCTTGATCACTCAATTCATTTATTTACTCATATTTTAAAACCTTTAATAATTTTTCAAAATAATTTATTGAATAAACAATTGAATCTAAAATCCAATATTTATTCTATAATAAATAATAAAAATAATTCATTTATTGAATTACAGAATCATTTATCTTTTAATAAAAATAATAAAAATAACCAAAAGATAATTGAAAGTGATGAATTCAAATTAAAATTGAATAATTATCAAGCTTTAATTGAAAACTTCATTACAAATTGGCAATCAACTTGTAATGATCTACAGTCTTTAGAATTAAATAAAATAGATTACATAAAAAAAAATTTATGGTCTTTTGCAAATTCAATTTCTGAAGCTTGTGTTAAAGATGATAAAACCTGTGAAAGTATAAGAAAATCAATTGAATTTTGTAATTCAAATTCTGATATTCAAAATTTCATAAATAAATATGCAACTGGTAATGATTTGTATACTCCTGAATTAAATCTAAATGATTTACCATTAAATTCGAATTCAAATTCAAATTTAAAAACAAAATCAAAAACAAATTCTCCTTTAATTTTAAATAAAGCAACTTTATTACCTCCTCCTGATAATTCACAAATCCCAAATTTTTCTAAAACTATGTCCAATAGACCTGAGTTGTCTCTAGATTTATTAGAAATTGAAAAACAAAATATTTGCCCAATTGTAAATAATTTAAATCAGCAAAATCAATTTCAAAATATTCAAAGCTCCAATGAAATGCAACCGAAAAATATTTCTTCAACCATTATAAACTCTTCAGAGGTATTAGAAAGTAATTTTTTAAATCTTAAACAAGAACAACCTCAATCACATATTGTACCACAAATATTGCAACAACCCTTACCTCATGGTCAAATTCAAGCTCAGCCACAAATCATATCAAAATTCAATAATGATAATGTGAAACATTACAATCCTCTTCAAAAAACAGGCTCCACCACTTCTACAATATCTTCGAATGATAGTAATAACTCAAGCTCAACAATGGCAAAATCAACAACCACATCTCAAGCTACTTCTTTGACTAGTTATGTTGAATCTACTCAAGGTTCAAAAACTTGGTCATCACCTTCAAGACGTAGATCCAGAAAGTCTCCGGATTCAACTACCTGGAATTTGAATCACCTACAATCATCAATGTCAACTGATACATTTTCTTATAGTAAATCAAATCAAAATTCTTTATCTCCAGAAAGAAATTTCAATTTGCAAAACTCAAAATCTTTTTCAAATAAATATTCAGGTGAAAATTCAATGGCTTCTTCAATTAGCACTATTAAGGATAAAAACTTCAAATCTGTTTCTTCTCCTTCTATAGCTAATATTACAACATTTAGTAATCAACAATTTCAAAGCTCAAATATTAAAGGCAATACTAATCTACAAGAAATAGGAGTAATTGATCCATTAAGAGCAGCACTAGAAGATCTAAAAGTAGGAGGTAACGGTGACATGATGACATTGAAACAAAAGAAATCTACACCATCCAAAGTAGTGAATGTTATAGTTAATTCACATTCAAATCAGCTTTCTGAAAAAAATAATGATTCTAATCCAAATCTAAATGAAAGCTTTCAATATTCTCAAAAAAATTTCATTTCTCGGGGAAATCCAGTTCAAACTCAAGATCAACCTCGTCCATATAATCACCGCCGTGCAAAATCGGCTAATAGTATTGGAAGTAGAAAACTAGCAGCGAATGGCCTTCCATTGTATTCTTTGACAGGTCGACCTGTTCTAAGACATGCAAAGGCAAAATTTAGTTATCAAGCAAGATTACAAGAAGAAGTTTCATTCAAAAGAAAAGATTTAATGCTAGTTCTAAGAATGCAAGAAGATGGATGGTGGGAAGTAGAACTATTGAATAATTCCACCATTGGTTTAGCGCCTTCTAACTATCTTGTTCCTGTATGAGCAATTTTGTAATATGATTTAAATTATTTTATTCTAATCTGGAAAAAAGACTTGTTTTGATTCATGGAATGAAATTAATTGGTGTCCAATTTTCAAATTTTTTTAATGATGAATTAAATATCACCACAACAAAAATTTCAATTTATGCTGATTGTTAAAAAGAATTCATAATCTATAAATCATGTTTTGATCATTCAAATTCAACTCATTTAATTCAATCTCCTTTACAATTTAAACAACGTCTTACATCAGGTTTAGATTCAAGTGTAATCATTGCTTTATTATTATCTCATGATTTTGATTCAAATATTGATCATTTAATTCCATATAATATTACTGATCAGTTATTATTAAATACTGTATTTCAGTTAATTAATTAAATAAAATCTATTTATGGTATTAATAGAGATAATATATATTCATTATTAAGTGTTGCAATTGGTAGATATTTATAAGATACTTATGATGGAATTTCAATATCTCATGGAAATCCTTGATTTTTATGTACTGTTTCTGAATTTTTTGGTGCTTTTGAAATATTCAGTTTTTGTATCTATCTATCTTCAATTTTATTACCACTTTTTAAAATAATTGGTGGCTTATCCCAATATCTTAATGCTAATAAATTTAAAACTGATCTAATTTACTTCTTAATAATGGTTTTTATTATTTCTACAAAATCATTTACTTATCTCTTTTATTGATAATTTTAATAAATGTACAGTACTTGTTGAATAAATTTTTGGTGTTGATTTTCTATCATTAAATTCAACTTTAAATTTATGATGTATCTTTCAACTCTTGTTAAACTGCATCCTGTGTTAGAATTAATGAATTTGAGATTGGATTTTCTAAAATTTTAATTGATTTTTTTTTTTGAAATTTTTGTACCAACATTACAATTTTTCAAATATTTATTATTCTCGATTTTGAAGAATTCTTTTTCACATCTTTTTCAATTATTACATAATTTAATATTTTTATTAGAATTACTATTATTATTTTTTTTTAAAAAAAAATACAATCGATGAAGAATTTGTTAGTTCTATAAGTAATTTTGTTATAACTTCAACATATCTCATTTTTAATGGATATTTTTTTTTATTTGAGAATTTCTTTATTATAAAAAAATTTGGTTGAAATAAATCCATTTTTGTTATAACTCCGATAGTTTTTTCACCATTTGGGTCAATTAATTTTGCAGCTTGTAAAGCTGATGAATTTGTTAAATCAACATCTGCTAATAATATTGCCAAGATTATATTTGGATGTTGTAAATTTTGCATACAAGGTTCTTTAATTTTATTTTTCAAGCTTCCACCGCTGCAAATTCAAAACCTTCTTATATTTCAAATTTATCCTTTTTAATGCTAAATATTTTAAATTTTAGATTAAAAAAAAATTTTTTTAAAATAAAAATTTTTTTACCATTGATATGATTAACCTTTTTAATATTGTTACCTGAAAATATTATTATTGAATTTGTGTTTGGTTTTTGAATCTGTGAAATTAATTATATCTTTTCATTTAATTGGTAACATTAAATGATCTCTTTTCCATTAATATTATTTTTTGCTTAATCAATAATATGAAACGTAAATTAAAGGTAATGGAGGCGAAATAAGGTAATCACCATTTATATAAAGATTTATAGATTTTAATATTGTTTTCCATATTGTGTTTATAATTATAGGTAGTAATATTGAAAATAATAATCCAATGATAAGAAAAGAAGTGAGAGAATAATTGAAGCTTTTTTTTTTGAAGTTCTTTTTGTTTTTATATTATAATCATTTAATCATCATTGAAATTTTCACAACCAGATAAAGAATAATCTAATATTATGGAATTTTTTCATTGAAAATATTTGTATCACTCAAGTTATAATAATTTTTTTTTCTATTCCAATCTTTACTTTTAGTTTTTTTAACAACATCGGTTATCATAATCTTATTGTTACGTACGTAATAAATTAAGATGGATATTATTTGGGATTCCCCAAAAGAAATAACGTGACATTCAGATAATTTTTCTTGTTCCGCAGAAATTCTTCATTTAATTTTTCACCTTGAATTCTTCCAATATATTTGAAAATACGCTTCAATAATAGATTTAAACTCAAGACTTATTAATTTGATAAATTAAGGAATAAAGAAGTCCTATGTTTTGTGCATGTTTTTACTGATAATTTTCATGCTCAAGTCTGTTAAAATTTCAATTTCTTCGAAAAAATTTCGTTGGGTATGAGTGCAAAGAGACTTGGATATTATGCCGTTCGAATAGGTAAGTAATATTGTTTTTGTCTTTTTATATCTTTGTCTATGTGTATTGTACATTCTTAAATATTTTGTAATAAATTCTAATCATTATTTGTTAAAAGGGTTAAAGCCAGGAATATATGAAACGTGGGATTCTTGTCAATCCCAGATAAGGGGAGTTCAAGGAGCTATTTTTAAAAAGTTTGATTCACGATTAGATGCTGAAAATTTTTTATTGAATTCACTCATAAATTATAATAATTCTAATGATAGTTTACATAAAAACTTGAGCTACATTAATAATATTCCCAAAACTGATTTTAAGAATAATTATGATAGTATAGGGAGTTCATCTTCAATCTATTGTAAAATAAATGAAAATTTGATTGATTCCTCAAGGGTTAAAAACGCAACAATTGATGAATGTAACATAAAAAATGGAATAAATAGCCTATTTTTAAACGATTCCCATTTAAGTGATGAGCCCGGCATTGTTAATATAAATGAAATCAAAAATATCAATAAAATTAACGAGGGAATACTAGTTAATAATGAACCAAAAGGGCGAGAAACAAACGACCCTCAAAATAAAATTAATTTGCGTAATTATATGAATACGGTCATGAAGAATAATTTTGAAATAGAATTGAATTCAAATTACAAAAATGAAGATGGTTTTTTTAAAAAAGAAAAAAATACAATTACACAGAAATTCAAAGAAGTTACAATTGCTAAAGATGCATGTAACCTGTTTAATGAAAGTAGTTTTGAAGAAAATATTAATAAAGTTCTTCCATTGATACCTGAAGTAGAAGTGAATGATAAAAAAAAAGCACAAGGCACCTTTTTAGCTGTTAATGAAATCATAGAGAATAAGAATGATTTACTTAAAGATGAAATTAACTTGATAAATGATCATGTCATTGGTACTATAAATCGCACTGAGACTAAAATTAAAACCAAAGATGAAGATATTGAAAGTAAGTTCCAAACTGTTAAAAAGAAGGGTCCTATTATAGATAAAGATGCTTTTCTTACTACTATAACTCACTGTAAAAATGAAAAAGAGAACATCTCAACAAATGAAAATAATTCAAATGATCGAACAGAAAATAAAACTATTGCAGAAGAAAATGTTCAGGGTAAAACAGAAAACGAAATAATAAAAAAAATTGAAGTAAATGAAAATGATGAGAAATTAACGGACTTTCCAATTGAGAATGAGCTTGATAATCAGCCTTATGATGCAATTGATAATGATTTATGTGATGTGTCTGATGATGAGATCTATGATGAGATCTATGATGAGTTCTATGATGAATCAGATGTTGAATTTTCCTCTGATAGTCTATCGTTTTCATATCCACAATTTGGATCACATAAAACGAAGAAAGGAGGGGAAAAAAAAGATGAAACTAAAAGTGGGAAAAAGCAATCTAAAAAGGCAAAAAAATCATCTGAGAAAGCCATACGGAAAGCTACACAGAAAGCTGCTATAAAAGAAGACAAAAGTGAATCAACTCTTGAGGTTGTTTCCAATAAACAAGTCACTCTTAACAACAAAATATCTAGCCAAAAAAGTATCAAAAACATGAGTAAGGCGGAATTAAAAAGTGAGAAAAAAAAACTTCAGAAAATGAAAATGAAATTAAACTTAAAATTTCGTCTAAAACTAAAAGAAGCCCAAAAGCTTTTGACTCTTGAAAATATTATTTCTGGTAAAGTTTCAGAAGCCACATTAATTAGCACGGAAGATATGAATTCAATTGTTTCTACTACAATTAAATCTCAGGAAAAAGAAATCAATGCTGCTTCTTTTACTGATACTGACAGCAATGTTATTTCATCTAATACCGAAACTTCTTTCAAATCAACCAAATGGAGTGTTGATTCAAAAGCTTATACAACTTCTGCCATATCTAATGGTACTATAAAAGAACCCTTTTGTAAAACAACCTGCAATGATAATATACCATTTGATAAAAATAGTAGTAATCATTATAATAATTTGGTTAGTCTTATTCAAGTGCCCAATAGTTCAATAAGTAATCCTTTTTCTTTGAAGACATTTGATGTATATACAGATGGAGCATGCTTAAAAAATGGGCGAATTAATTCAAAAGCAGGGTTTAGTTGTTTTTTTGGTGACAAAGACAAGAGAAATTTTTCAGGAAAAGTTGTTGGTATGCAAACAAGTCAAAGAGCGGAACTTTCAGCAGTAGTTTATGCGCTATTTGTAATAAGAAAAGAGATTTTTGTAAATAATAACAGCAATAGTAATACTAATGGAAATTTAGTTGAAAATAGTAAAATCAGTCATTATAGAATTTTAACAGATAGTTTATATTCAGTTTCATGCTTTACAATTTGGTACAAACTGTGGGAAAAAAATCTTTGGAAAACTAAAGATGGATATAATATCAAAAACATTGATTTAATTCACCCTGGTGTTGAACTAATAAAAGAAATTAATCAGATTTATTTCAATGAGCGAATACCAAATTTGGTCATTGAATTTATTGATGGGCATAATGGTAATTATGGAAATGAAAAAGCCGATTATCTAGCTAAGAAAATATTAGAAGACTAATTAATCTTATGTTTGAATTTTGTGAATAGGCTATGTAAATAAATAAAGTTATAAGATATATAAATCGTATAAAATTTATATTATACAATAAATAATACATGTTCATATTTTTAAAGTGATGACTCAACGTGCTTATTCTATATATTTTAGTCTAATTTCCAATTATTTGAGTGACAGTGAAAGAAATATAAGAAACTAGTTGGAAAGTCAAATATTTGAATTTACTAATTATTTTTTGGATTAAATAATAATCATCGACAAAAAAAGGACTATTTGAATAAACGCATTTATTTGAAGTCTAGACTAAGGTTCAAATATTTTTTTTTTTCAATGCTCAGTCAAAGGAAAATTAATAGTTCTTTCATAAAATTTTAAGATCTATTCAATACCTATTATTTGGTTAGCTTGGGTAAGTACTTTTCAAATTTGGCAATATCATTAAGAAAATTCAATAACTGAATGTTAATGAAAAGAAAATTTAATTTAGCAAATCTAATTTTTTTATTGCTTTTAATGACTTTTTTTTTATGAATTTGCACTTATAAGCTCAGATGTTTTTTAGAAAGTTGATAACCAATTTAAATTAATTTTGTCTTTATCGTGTCCAAAAAAATTCAAATGCATTCAATAAAACCCGATACTTGTATACACTCTTTTAATAGAACTTTTTGTAATTTTATTAATCTAATCTAAATGAAAATACAATTTAAACTACATGAGAAATTAGATATTTTAGCTTGGAATATAAATTTTTGTCAGTAACATTACTGCAATTCATTAGATTGAAATGCTAATCAACTTTTGTAAATTCTATTTGTTCAACTATTTTTTTTAATTAACTTGAAAAAATTGGGCAATACAATATAGTATTTAAATTTTATTTGAAAGTAGTAAACTCTTTTTTTAAAAAATAAAATATAATTTGTTAATTGAAGTGAGCTTTGACATAAATTACTGCTAAGGTCATAATGTATATAAATATTTGAGATATATTTTCTTACTTATGTTACTTGCGAATGAAAGGTATTAAACAAGTAATCATTATTTGTTTTTTAGCGTTGATATTCATGAATGGGTAACCAGCATTTCATGCATATTTACCTATTTCATTATTCAAAATGTCAAACAATACTAGAAAATCAATTTTATAATAAAAGAAAAATCAAAAGATAATAAATTGAATTATACAATTGAAGATTTAGGTTTAAGTTTTTATATTTTTCCAATTTTGCAGTCAAAAATAAGGGTGTTTCATTTTAGCTAAAAACTCTGATTTGAAATGTACTGAATGAGCTAAAATAGGGAGATTGAAGATTCTTTATCAAAAAAGAAGTGTAGGAGTCTAATTTGATCTAGTGGAATGCCAAAAAAGATACTTTTCAAAAATTAAAGAGTATTGCTTAATTTCAATGAATGAACATATCTATTAAATCAATCGTAAAATTTAAAATTACGATACACAAAAATGTTAACACAAAAACCTAAGGATAAAATCTTCCTTTTTTATTGTGGGTTTTACTTATTCCTGTAATTACCGCGATGAATATATAGCTACTACATAAAAGCATCCGAAACCCATGAACAGATTCAAACAATGTGACTATAAAATTATTATTACCATGGCGAAACTTTTTTTTATTTTCAGGCTCAGAATAGATCGATGAACACTACAACAAAATAGTGAAACCTTAAAGCTGGAATATTAGCAGTTCAGAACCATAACAGAGAATTCATTTTGAAAAAGATACTTTGATTTCCTAACTTGATCTTCTATGTTATAAAATCAATATCTTCTGTTACATTCATAATATCCATAAAATCAATTGCAACACTGTTATTAGAATCTTCCATATAAGTAGTATTTTGATTACCAATATCTCCAGGATTATTTTCTCTGTTAAGGTGTTTCATGTTGGAATAATTCATAACCTGCTCATAATTTTCACCAATTTGGCTTTCGTTAGTTTGGCTATTTTTGACTTTGGTATCTGGAATAAATTCACCCCCACAAAAATTAGGATTGATATTCTCTAGGTTTTTGAGAAGCATCAATTCAGTATCATCATCAGTACTTCCCACAGTACTTCTGGAAGTTAGTTCACATTTAAGATCTTTTGAAGGTGGTTGTGTATCTACTACTTCAGTAGTTTTATTAGAGTGTATATAAGTTCCCGGTTTTATATTGGAAAAAATTGCATCATTCTTTTTTGTAAGGTTACTATTACAGTTTTGAACAATATTACTGGAAACCTTTTGTTTACTGTTATCAAAAAATATGCCTACTGAATCAATAACGTTATTATCTGTTTGATTATTTAAATAACTGGTGGAAATGATCTTTTTTTGTTCATTTAATTGAGAAGTGGGTTTCTGTTTCCTTTTGAGGCTTTTGGATTTTGAAAAAATTGAAGAAATTAATGCATCTTGGGGTTTTCGCAACGAGTTTTTTGGAAATAAATTTGAGTGTGTAGAAGATTTTTCAATCAAAGTCAAAGGTTCTGCTACTCCTTTTTTTTTAAGACCCTTGATTTTGGATGAGATTTCTACATTTGAGAAAGTATTATTTAGGGTAAACCCTTTTTTGAGGCCGATATGCTTTGTTTTCGATTTGGTAGTTGCACTAGATTTTATTAAAGAATGTTCTGTAGGAGAATTTTTACTCAAACACATACCAGCAAATAATTCAGATTTTGGATTTATTTCGAATTTATTTTCATTTTGGTTACTAGAATGAATTGTAGAAGATAAAACATTATTTGATAAAACAGAAGTCATAGAACCATAGTTATTTTGAGTAGAAGAAGAATTATAAGGAGAATCATGAACAATTGTATTTCTGAAAAAAGGGAGTAAACATAATGTTTTAGCATTTGCTCTTAAAATTGGATCCCATGTTAAACATCTTTTTATTACATCACATAATTCTCTCAATTCTGGACGTTGGACAATATTGTGAATAAGCATTCCATTTAATATAGGTAATTGAAGTCCCATATTTGTAGCCAAGATTTGAGCTTCAGGCCAAAATCCTCCTGTAGGAATATTATGAAAATTATTAGTGGCATATTGATTTTCATCATTTATAATTTCAGAAAATCGTTCAGACCCATTTAACTGATTATTGAGAAAATTTGAGGGAATAGGAGAGCCCAGAATTTTTAGTAATAAATCAATTTGATTAATTTCATTAATACCAGGAAAGAGAGGCTTAAATGTTGCAATTTCGGCAGCAACTGCACCAAACGCCCATATATCAACAGGGCAGGAGTAATGCTTTTGTCTTAATAAAATTTCAGGAGATCTATACCATCTGGTTGAAACATAAGCGGTAAAAGGAGTTTTATCATTCACATGTCTTGCTAAGCCATAATCAGCTAACTTAATTAAATAAGGATGTTTGAATTTTCCTTGCTGAATTGAAGGTGGTAAATAATATCCATTAGTTGGCATTACTAAAATATTTTCAGGTTTAACATCTCTATGATAATAGTTATTTTGATGTATATGAGAAATAGCAGCTAATATTTGAGAAAGAATGCTTTTAATTGTGGAAGAAGAAAATAAGGAATTTTTTCTAATCTTCATTAATTGATATAAATTTTGATTCATTGCTTCCATCACTATATGAAGCTGAAATTTTAAATTATCTATAAAACACTCATAAATGTAAACTAAATTTGGATGAGAAGGAATTGACAATACAAATATTATATCTTTGACTCTTGTATAATCATGTAAGGAATTCAATCTTTTATTCATTGTTTTAATTGCAACTAATCGAGAAGTTAAATCAGTCACGCCTGGAATTGGATTCATTAAAGTATTTTTTGAATTAATTTTAAAATTTAAATTTTGAAACTGAAACTGATTTTGATTTTGATTTTGATTTTGATTCTGATTCTGATTCTGATTCTGATTCTGATTCTGATTCTGATTTTTGCCAATCGAATCAAACCTTCTTTTAGCTAAAACAACAGAACCAAAACTTCCAGTACCTAATTGTGAAACAACATGATAATAATCAGATAATGAATGTAATGGCAAAAAGGATTGACTAGAATCAATATCTGAAGGAAGAAGATTATTACTCATTTGTTCTTGGGGCATTTTTATTATATTTAATAAATACTAATCCAAGAAAAATTGTAACATAAATATTCTGAAAAAAATCAAAAGTAGTTGTAGCGCTTACTAAAATTGACAAAATAAATTTTTAAAGCAGATATTCAGTTTAGAAAGTGTACAATTTAATGAAAGCGGAAATTAAATAAAAAAAAGTAAGGTAAAGAAATAATATTTCAGAATTATAAGTAACTTTGAATGAAATTCGACGAGAATAGATAGGAAACAATAGAAAACGAAATTGATTGATTTTAATTATAATATTAATTTGGATTTGGACTTGTATTTGTATTCTGATTTGGATTTGGATTTAGATTTGGATTTGGATTTGGATTTGGATTCTAGTTTTAATAGATTAATTAGTTTAAAGTAGCTTTAAAATTAAATTCCAGTTGTTCTCCAAAATTACAAAAGTAAAGAGAATCAACTAATGGAAAGACACGCAAAAAGAATTATCACTGGCTTTTATAGAATAGTAATATAATTAAAGTGTGAAATAATTATAACCGTCTTGGTACCATTAACACCATTAACACCATCAATTAATAGCACCTACCTTCATCGCCATTATAATGATTGAATTGATTGAAAACACCAAAGTCTAAAAAAGGAAATACCAAAACAAAAGAGAAGTGAAGCATTGAAAGATTAAATCATAGAAGTAGCAAATCACGAAGCATATGAATATCCAGAACCATCAATATATGGAAACATTCACACATAAAAGTATCGATCTTAAGGAGAAATGATTAAGAGGAATCGCAAATAAAAACAAGCTTGAAAGGTGAAATTCATGTACCGAGACTATAGTAACGTAGCTATTACCTACAAGAGCTAGGTCAGAGTACCTGACGCAACAGACGAATGACCCATGACCTCCATTTATGGCTCTTTGTTATATGCACCTTGTCAAAACTGCGGTTTTCCCTTCTATAGCGACTGTTGTATTTTTTATTATCATTTTTGCTATTTGTAGAACAACTTAACTTTACAACCTCGTTCTATCCTTGCAATCAAAACACAAATGCATATTTCTTTATTTTCTGTCTAGTTAATACTAATTTTATCATAACAGTATAGTAACTCTAGTACCTTAGTTCTGTATTTGTATTTCTGGTAGCCTTTTGTGACTTGAGGATATCGAACCCTAAACTTTGTCCATTTAGCATTACTACTGTCTATGCAGTATTCATTTCAAAATCTATATACAAGGATAATTGTATAAATTTATCACCGCAATTTTACTGTAATGGATAAAGTAGTAGATAAAACAACTGATATATTGCAAAGTTACTCTATCGACTGTAGATTCAATATATTTTAAATATATGCTATTTCTAAGCACTCACGCTCTCTAAACAAGCTTGCAGACTTACACCATCCCAATGTCAAGTTGTTTACCTCAAAATCTCAATAATAATTCCCAGAGACCAAAATATCACGTGATCAGTTTGGTAATATTTGTAATTTTCTTCATGCATCCTACCTGGAATAATACATCTAATAGTAAATTAAATTCAATGCCGGTTTTGGAGAGTCTTGTGAATGTAAAAAAAAAACATAATTCCACAGTATTGGTCTCAAAGAATCCCGTGTATTTGAAACTCATAGTTGGATCTTTTAACATGGCTGATGAATAACATTGACATGTTACCCTTTGCATCTTAAGAATATATTTTGCTCTTCATATCTGATCCTTTTAATTATAGCACGTGCTAAGCTAGAAACTCTTCCCGCATCGTTAAGCCTCATACCACCAGTAACGTTACATTATTGAAAGCAACTGCAATTTTGCGGGTCCATAAACGCAAGCACAAATACAATTATTTCCCAGAATTTCTACTGCCAAGGTACAGTAGTTTAACCTTATCAGATATCACGCTTATCACTACCAACCGTATTACCGCCAGTATTAATACTACCTACCGTACACTACGTACTAACTACCACCACTACTATCTACAGTAGAGGTAGTAGTAGTTATTATCACTAATGTTCTTTGAAGTAAGCCCACCACAGTACAGGAGTCCAGTACTCTTCTTCAATATTTGCTTACAACCTTTTTCTAATGAAAATTACAGTCAAAAAATTCTAATATCCCCCTTTTCAATCTTGTTTTCTAAATATATTCTTTCAATTGTACTTAGTCTACTGTAATAATTTATTCTGTTGATAAAGCAATTTATTTTATTACTTATAATTCTATCACCAATATTTTATGATAATTCAATATCAATATTCAATAATATATTTTTCATAAATTATCCATCAATTTAAAATCTCGTTCTACAGCTGCAATCAAAAACTGTACATAATATCTCAATATAATTGATAAATACTGTATTAATATAATCTTCCAATACATTATAGTAATATAATCTTTCAATAAAGTATAGTAATATATCAATATCTCACATTTGCCCAAAATTTTTTTCAAATTTTCTCTCTCCCCTATATTTTCTTTCGACAGTTAGTTAATAGTACTGTGTAGGTAATATTAATATTAATCCAAATCGAAAATGGATAATAATAAGAATATCTCTCATAATATGAGTTCTAATAATAATAATGATAATAATAATAATAATAATGATAATGATAAAAGTAACATCAATAATATCAATGCCTCTGAAAACATTGATTATATTCAAGCATATCTTCCTCAAAATGTTTTTGTCAATCCTAATATTACCACTCCAAATCAATTTCAAAACCAAAATTTTAACTCGAACTCAATTCCCAATAACGCTATAAATAACTTGAATAATAATAATAATAATAATAATAATAATAATAATAATAATAACATCAGTAATAATTATAACTTAGTGAAGAATTTTAAAAACAAGGATAATATTGATGATATTTCTAACAATAATGATAGCAATAATGGAAATGATGATATTAATTATATTAATAATAATAACAATGATGATTATAATGATAACAATGAAAGTATTAACAATAGTCTTAATGCAAATGCAATTCAATCTCGATCATTGAGTTCTGTTCCTGCTACTCCTAGAATGTTAAAAAATGCTAGCAATGGAAGATTGAATAAACAACAATTCCAATCTCAAGTTCCCGATGATATAATCAACGCAAATTCAAATAATCATTATAATTATCAAAATTCAAAGCAGTTTCCTCCTCATTCCAGTTCTATACCTGACAATCAAAATTCGTCCCCATTAGAATTCAAAAAACAAGCTGCTCTATCTAGTCAAATCTCCTCTAATGCTCAGGATAATCAAAATAACCTAGATGACGAAAACAATAAAAATAATAAAGATGATAAAGATAATCAAAAAGAGATCAAAAAATATACTTCAGATATAAATGCTCAATCCCAGCCAAAAAGAGATGATAGCTCTCTATTGCCACCACCCCAAATCAATAACGATGACAATCCTCAATCTCAATCCCAACCTCAAACTCATCATCAATCTCAGCATCAACATCAATCTCAGTCTCAACAGCAACCTCAAACTCAACCCCAAAATCCACAACAGCAACCACAAGAATCTCAACAGCAACAATCACAAGAACCCCCATCAAAATCCCAGGTTCAAACTCCTTTTCATCGTCGTTCTATTGGTGATTGGGAGTTCAATAAAACAATAGGAGCAGGTTCAATGGGAAAAGTAAAAGTTGCCAAACATCGTCGTACAAATGAAGTTTGTGCTGTCAAAATCGTTCCAAGAGCTTTAAAATTATATCATAGAGCTCATGTTAACGATCCACCTCCAAGAGATAACTCAGAAGTATCAACCAGAAGAAAAGAACTAGAAAAAGAATATGCTAGGGATAGAAGAACTGTAAGAGAAGCCGCTCTAGGTAGAATTCTATATCACCCCTATATATGTAGATTATTCGAAATGATTCCAATGACAAATCACTATTATATGCTTTTTGAATATGTCTCGGGTGGCCAAATGTTGGACTATATTGTAAGTCATGGATCTCTTAAAGAAAGACATGCTAGAAAATTTGCAAGAGGTATAGCTTCTGCTCTTGATTATTTACATAAAAATAATGTTGTTCATAGGGATTTGAAAATTGAAAACATAATGATATCAAAAAATGGAGATATCAAAATTATTGATTTTGGGTTGTCCAATCTTTTTGCTAAGGGTAAACTTTTAAAAACTTACTGCGGTTCCCTTTATTTTGCTGCCCCTGAATTATTATCTGCGCATCCTTACACAGGCCCAGAAGTAGATGTTTGGTCTTTTGGAGTTGTTTTGTATGTTTTAGTCTGCGGCAGAGTTCCCTTTGATGATCAAAGTGTGTCTGTACTTCATGAAAAAATCAAAAAAGGAAATGTTCAGTACCCTCCAACTCTATCTGAGGATTGTATATCGATATTATCTAGAATGCTTGTTGTGAATCCCAATAAAAGGGGAACATTGTATGAAATAAGATTACATCGTTGGATGAACAAAGGTTATGAAGGCCCTCCGAATTCTTACGTTCCATTAAGGATACCACTAAAACTTCCCTTGGATAAAGAAGTCATCATGGAGATGGTTCATTTGGAACTTGGCAAGGTTTATCCATTAATTCGTGAGTTAACTAGTTTAATTTCGTCTGAGGAATATCAGTCTGCTACTGCCAAATGGTATGCAAGAGAAGAAAAAATATCAAACACTTTTGGATTCCATAGTGAAGCTGAAATTGAAGTTCTTGATTTGGATCCAACTATAAGTTTTCATCCTTTAGTTTCTATGTACTATTTGGTCGATGAAATGAAAAAGCGAAGAAGGGCTAAAGAGCAAGCAACAAATATGAATAGAGTCAGTTCTCAGCAACTATATTTATATCAGCAACAGCAACATCAGCAATATCAAGAACAACATCAGCAATATCAAGAACAACAACAACAACAACAACAACAACAACAACAACAACAACAACAACATGAGCAACCAAATTTTCATGAAAATGCTGCAACTTATAAAGTTACAAGTATTTCTACGGCCAATGACTCAAACACCCAACATCCTCCATCAAAAACAGTAAAAATCTCTGATTTATCTCCAGATGAAAAGGCTACTATTACTTCAATTGCTACTCAACCTGACACTTATTTCAAATTATCCAATGATAAATTGCCTAAACCTCTTTCATCTACCTTTGCAACCACTTTTAATCCTGTTGACCCAAATAAAGCAACTTTGAATTTTAAGGATCAGCATCCAAAAGTGATTGATTCAATAAAAAAAAGAGCCAACTCAATGAGCGCTAATCCATTCGTTGATAGTCAATCTTTGCCTTCTCAATCTCAAAATTATCAAGAACAAAAATTGGATCAAGTTGATGTTGATTCTAAGCGTCAAGATTCCGTTAAAAAGGAACATGACACTTCCTCCTTGAACCCAGGAACTGACATTTCAAAATTGGTTTTGGAATTTCCCGAGGCAGCACATACTTCTGGACTTGCGCCATCTATTGTTTCAACCTCAGCCTCTCAGAAAACTGGAAATTCAACAAATAGTTTATCAAAAAGTGCTAGACCATTACCAGATCAATTATCTCCCAAGCGATCTAAATCAGTTCATATGTATGGAACGAGCAATCATAGTAAATCAAATAGTGGAATTAATGGTTTAATTAGAAGGTTAAGTGGTCATCGCCGGTCTCTTAGTAAACCACTTTTCCATCCACAATATGTAGATCAAAATGCCCCTCCAGTTCCTGCGCTTCCAAATATTGTTGTTCAAAAGGCTCAGGGAGCTTCAAGTAATTCTAAGGCAAATATAACTTATCCTGATATGAATTCTTTATCTCAGAAGACTGGCTCTCTTAAAATTAATACTCAATATAGTCAGAATTCTGCAAAAAATATCCGCAAAGTAAAGTCTGCTCATGGAAGAACTGTGAGTATGTCAGCTGCTAATTATAATAATCAAGAAAATGGATTCATTGAAAATCCTCTTCCACAGACTCCAAAGCGGTACCATCCTTCTGCAAGGGCAAAATCAGTGGGACACTCTAGAAGAGATTCATCAGGCCTCAATATTAATAAAAAAAATAATTTACTGTCAGAGGTACCTCCACTTCCTGGTAATGTTGAAAGTCTTATGCAATCTTCTAGGACGGGATTTGTTGATGACCCAAGTTTATATGACGAGGGAAAAATCATCGATAAAGCAGATAAGGCACCAATTGGTTCTATGCTTTCTATTCAGTTTCCAAAAACAGTATATCTAAAAGGATTCTTTAGTGTTCAGACTACTTCTTCTAAGGCAGCACCGATTATTAGACAAAGCATTATAAATTGTTTGGAGAAGCTCAATGTTGCCTATCTTGAGGTAAAAGGTGGGTTTGTATGTGAACATTCTCCTAGTATAAGAAGATCTGTTAGCATATCTAAAAAAGGTTCATTTTCTAATCATTCTAATCATTCGTCTTCCTCTGATAAAGATGTTACTTCAGCTATTAGTAGTGGTGGAAAGTCAACTACATCTCATAGAAGACGGTTTAGTATAGGTTTCAAGAGGCATTCTAATGTTTCGAATATCAGCAGTAATGGTGGGTTCTCCAATATTCCAAATATCCCAACAACTCCCCTTGTTTGTTCCCCCAACTCACCGGGGGGTATGACTGTGCATGATAACAGTTTAGAGTCTAACGCCTCCTTAGATTCATTGAATTTAGGTACAAGCGATATGATTTTGTCTAGCAGGTATGAACAGAACAAAAATAAGACTACACCTATTCATAGAACTCCTTTGAAGTTCGAAATTTATATTATTAAGATTCCATTTTTAGGGCTTTTTGGGGTTCAATTCAAAAAATTAACAGGAAATGCTTGGTCTTATAAGAAGTTGGCAGATCAAATTTTGTCTGATTTACATCTTTAGCGAAAGTCTGTTTTTTTTTTTCTATTTTATTATTTCACCCTTACATTTTAAATTTTCGGTTATGTATTTATAATTTATAAATTTAGAAAAGAAGATTATTTTACTTAAGATGTTATAGAGAAATGAACGATACTATCCGACTTTCTACTAGTTTTTTAATAATAATATAACAATTAATTATAAGCATAGAAGACTTTTCTTTCATAGAATTTTTTTCGACATTTTCAAATTGGGACTCCAACCAAACTTTATAGCTCACGAGCATTTCCCAAAAGTCATTTACTAGCAACTGTTCTGAAGAACATTCCAAAATTACAAACAAAACCAATAAATGTGATTCAAGGATTTTTTGATTATCAGACTCGTTTTTAAATGATAAGTATTTCAATGAATGTAAAAGTTGTAAAATTTCCCTGACAATCTGAGTTAAGTCAATACTGGAGGGATAGGCTGCATGAACAAGCAAACATAATGTTCTTAAATATTGATCTAAAAGAATGATTGCAAAAGAATCATTTCCGAGGTGCCCATTATCACTCGTTGATTGTAACTGTATATCATTTGAAAGTGAACTCCATATTTTCAAAAATGGAAATATGAATTCTTTTCCCGAGATTTTTGAGTATCTGTCTTTCTTTAGGCTTCCAGAAAGAAAAGGAGTTAATGAGCCTGATGAAGTTTGAAAGGAGCTTTTTGAATCTTTGAAAGACTCCATTTCCAAAAACAGCCCATAGGGAGGTTCAAATATTTCAGGATGATTATTATCCCCATTCAAATTCATCAATTTAGCTGATAACTGATTAGACAAAATATCAATTTCCCGACGGTCAATCTTTTTTGTTTCATTCAATTGATGGTCAATGGAAAGAAACTGCAAATGGGAATTTGGTGGTAAAAGCTTACTTCCTATATGATCTTCATTCAGAATATCATTCCTCATTTCAACCATATCATCTTCAAATCCTCGAAGTTCACGCGCAGCCAACCCTAGTGACGTAAATATGATTAATCTCTGATGGAGAGTAAGTTTTTTGGAATTTATGAGACCTATTGCATAAAAAGGTATTTCATTATAATTTGTCACCATACAAGAAACAATAGCTTTTAATCTTAAACTTTCGAAATCAAAGTCTTTTTCTTTTTTGTCTAATTCGAAAGATTCGGTAGATATATTTATCAATGTGGAAAGCAACTGTTTAGAGTAAAATTCCAACTCCTTCGAAAACTTCATTGATTTCAATAACAACAATTTGGAACATGCTTTTAACCCTATACGTCTTTTTTCTATAGAAGTATTATCATTCAAATATAATAGTAAATCCTTAACATAAACAGGTTTGGGATAGAAAGAATTCGAATTAATTAGAATTGTTGGATCGTCATAATTGCTGTCTGAAAAATTATCATCATCACTGTCTTCGCTAAAATACGATTGATAAAGTTTTTTCAAACCATTTTTATTCACCAATTTCTGGGGTTGAGCTAAAAATGAACTTCTTTTTCCCTCTATTATTATCCCACTTTCATTTTTCACTAACAATTTTTTTTTAAGAAAATTATCGAACAAAGAGAGTAACTCTTTTTTAGACAAATTTAACATATTTTTGCATGCCAGCATCGCGTTCAAAATAAATTTATTGAGCTCATTTTTTTCAATAGTAATTAACTCTTTCAAGTGATCTTCCGTATACTGGAGACCAAAAGTAATTTGCATTGTAGGTTTGTTTTTATCCATTTGAGAACAAAGACTAGAAATTTTTTCAACTATAATGATCCCTTGGAATCTTACTCTTTCATCTAGAGAGTCGAGTCTTAAAGATATTGAATTTATAAATACAGGATTAATTAAAATATCGGCTAAAAACTTTATATCAAAATGATTTTCTTTGAATAAGATTTCAAAAACTTCTAAATAGATGTAAACAAACTGCGTTATTCTAGTCTGATTGAAAACTGTAGAGCTCTTCAAAAAGTTTGCATCTGACCAAACTTTTACTATAACATCTAAAAATAATTTCGACATTAATGATGCCTTATTAAGAAATTTTATGGATAATATAATAGAAAGCGGTAGACAGAAATCATCACACAATCTGGAAGAATCCAATGAAGAAACTAGGGATTCATTTACCAAAGTAATATTTTCAGCCAAATAAAATTTACTTAAACAGCAAGATAGTAGAGCAACTTCTTTTCCAAAAGTTTTTCTTATTACTGGTAATAATTTTCTCACAAAAAGCGATCCACTATTTGGAATTAAGTTAAATACATCTACGAACTTTGTAAATACGGAAAATGGGCACAACATTCTCTGGCATAAAATACTTGGAGAATTTTGATGTAATAGTAGAAAAGAAGAACAGAGCTTTGAAGTGTTATTTTCTTTAACGTTGAGAACTCTTTTCCCAAACTCTACCAAAGAGACTAGTTCCTGACTGAGAAACAACCTCAAATAGGAATTCATATCAGTAAATACATTATACTTTTCAGGAATTTTTGAGTGCTTATTGACCGACTGTAATAGTTTACTTCCAAAAAATATTGACTTTACTTGATTGAAATTTAAATTGTATAAAGATTGTTTGGAATAATTATTGTAACTTAAGCAATTCAAGATTATATTAAACCGAGGATTATTATTTATCAATATATTATAAAGTAAATCCACAAAACATAAAAATAAACTATTATTTGAATCCTGGTTTAATAAATTCACAATATGTGCAATTCCAAGGGGATTGGCAAACAATTTTGAAAGTTTTTTTTTTATCTTGAAGTTATCAGAATTATTGTAACTATTTTCTTCTTTATCAACTTCTGAGTTTCCTAATAAAGCGTAGACTTGATTGATTGTAAATGAAGAAAGAGTAGTGATTAATTTGTAATTAATTGAATAAGACTTCTTCAAATCCTCTTCATGATGAATAAACAATAGTAAAAGCCTATCCAATTGAACAAGATCTGGAGAATTTTTAAGTTTTTCTATATTTGTTAATAACGTTTTCATTTAAAATTACGAAAGTTGTCTTGATACTTTTGAGAGTTTGTTGATTTTTGAAGAAGATTATTTCTTGAAATTCTTTTAAATAAACAAAAATTAAAAACTGAGATACGAATATTTACTATGCAAAATAGTATTGCTGATATTACAAGTATTAAATGTTTTCAAAGGATAACGGATCAAATCTTGGAATGCCGGAATTATTTATGGAAATTTGTGAATCAAAATACTTCACTTTAAAAAAACGAACGACCTTAATAAACCCAACTAACGTAATAGAAATGGCCAAAGTTTGTTTCTGGGGTTGGTAATAAATGATTAGAAAATATCACGAGAAACTAAAATATTTTTCGAATGAATGAACTTACAAATTCTACTTATTCAGTAATTTATTATTTTGAGTAAAAATATATAATACAAATATATAAAAATTTAAACCAAACTCGATAGCTGGAGGATTCAAACAAAGTAACTCTTCCATAACACTCCCTCAAGATCCTCTAGTTGTTCTGGAGAGAAAGCTCTACAGTCAACTCTCCAAGTATCCTGTCTAGTATTCTTGAAGTTGCTAAGAATCTCTTTTGCAGTTTTGTCAACAATTCCTGGATAAAAAGCAGAATTATCAGCTAATATACTTATAACCCTTGGAATCCATGATGGAGGGGGTGAAATATATGGATATGCAGCTATTAATGAACCAAGACCTAAGACCGATGCATGCAATTTGACAATTAACTCATTTGAAATTTTTCTTCCTTTAATTCGCTTTTTAGTCAATACCCTACTGAACTTTTTAATACAATCCTCTATGAGAGATTCACGAAGTAACTCCGGAGCAACGTGTATCATACCTGAAAGTGTGTTACTGGCAAGTTCTCTGACCTCCAAATTACTATTAAACACCAAGGACAAAATGAATTCAAACAAATTACTTCTTGAAATGTTTAATAGATTTAAGCTTTGCTTAAAATAAAATACTTCGACAAAGACTATCAATCGAAGCAACTCGTGCCAACTCCCTGAGTATTTATCACCGATTTTTATTATTACTTGAACAATCAGTTTTAATTGCTCTTTTGTATAAGGTATTTGAGCAATTCTTATCATTATTGGAGTTAGATCAATATTATTCATCTTACAAACATCCCGCATAGATGCTAATTTGAGTAAAAATGGGAAAATATAGTCTGGTATTAAGTCCACAATACAAAGACAAGCACAAGACTTTGTCATTTGGTTTAGCCAAGATATAATGGTTTTTGAAGCGTGAATATAATTTGATCCCATAATATCTACCAGCTCCAATTTTTTGGAAAGAGAGCAACGAAAAGATTCCACTTTTATAAACATGGCTTTCAATTTCATACTAACATTTGAAGGTAAAGAATATGGGGCCCTTCCTGTAGAGTACACATTGTTTGACTCTACAAAACTCTCCAAATCAGGAAATGATTCATTCAAAAAGGAAAAAATTGTAACGTATAACAATCCACCTATCTCTTTTCTGACAGCTTCAAATGGGAAAGTAATATTTTCTAATAACAAATCCAATATCTTTTCTTTTCCGTTATATTTCCAAGTTATCGTCGAAATAAAAGATTTGAGGTACTTTAATCTTATTGCCTGAATTACACCTGAGTTTGATTTGATATCAAGTGGAAAATCAGTTAAAATTTTGATAACTTCATCGAACCTTCTTGTGTCAGCATGAGCAGGTATCCACCATGAAAATATTTTCCATACAGTACTATTCTCTGGATTTAAGTCCTTATTCAAAATTGTGTATAAAAGATGTTTCAATGTCTCATCACGACTATTGAGAAATTTTTGAGCAGTATATTTTGTAGCAATTAAGAGTCCACATATTATTTCACATGTCACTATATGCGAACCCTTTTCATCTCGATCATATGTCTTTACTAAAATGTCAAGAAGATCTTGATAAGTCACATTTGAAAGAAATTCAGAAGATATCAAATGAACAACCATTACAATTAAATAAACGTGCGATACTTGAAAAGATGATTTAATGTAGTTACTATGAATGGATAAGTTTATTAATTTATCAAACCAATCCTTTGTTAACAATTTATCGAGATTCTTCAAGAGGTCAACTTCATGTTTCTTTAATGCCATTTTAACAAAGCTTTGTGGTTTGATTGCTTCTAAGATATCTCCCCAGAAAAGCCATCCCACATGTGCCCTATTGTCGATAAAAAAGTTTGGATTTCCAACATTATTCATCTCATTGAAAAAGTCTCTCGAAAAGCTTGAGTTGTCGTTAAATGAAGTATTGACTTTCATGAATTCCTTTGGTAAGCAATAAAGATCAAACCTTCCTTGGATATTATAATCGTTCATTGATAAAGTAATAATTTTATCAAATAATTTAGTTAATCCATTGATGCAAGTACTGGAAATAACAGGATGTCTCATAACTGATTTTTGCGCCAATAACAGAAATACATCCATGTTAGTTTCAACATCCACATCGCTTTGTAAATTAACCAATAAGTTGATATTCAAAAGTGATAACTTCCAATGATTGAGTTTCTTGGTTTCCAACGAATAAATGAATTTTTGTAAGAATTTAAGTTGACTAAGATAAAATAATCGTTTCGTCTTTTTAGCAGCTTTTACTGCTTGTATATCACACTTCACGAACTCATCTGGAGGCTTAATACAATCAATTTCTTTGAAATTAATCAAACAAACAGAGCTAGGAATTTTAATCGAATTAATAAAGTCCTTATATATCACAAAAGCTAAATCATTGATTGGAGGGTCATTCGAGGAGAGACATGATGTAAGAAATTCAGTAAAGGGTACAAAATTTTTAAAATCTGAAAACACATTTTTTTTTATCTTCCTATACTGAAATAAACCTAATAGATTCTTGATTATCTTTACTTCTTTTCCCGTTACCGTTTTCAAAAAACACTGGTTACCGTCATATACGGGAGAAAATAAAAAAGTTTGAATTACTCTATATGAACCCAGAACTTTTTTCATCGCATCAGCCAAAACATTTTGAGCGGACAGTGCTATTTCTGAATACATGGATTTACACATATCTACCAAGTCATTTAAAAGTAGTGTATCTGAACTACACTGAAATCTGCTATTAGCATGTAACGAGCATCTTTGACGATGATATCTCATTATTCTAGCACCTAAAGTTATTCTAGTATATGGCTTTCGAACCTTGTATATGCTTTGAAACTCACTCATAAGTTTATAAGATATTTTAGTATCATCCAAATCTCTTAAGGTTACCTCCAAGCCAACATCGCAGAACCAAATATCTAAACAGTACAAAAGCATAGAGATTAATTTAACATCATTTGAATTATGCTTAGTTAAAAATTGAAAATATTGATGAAATTTATTTCCTATTTTTTTGTGCGTTTGATTAACCTTCACATATAAATCATCGTTATACTTAGAGTAGTTATCATCACCAAAAAAATAGTTACAGTTATATAGCTTAGCTTCTCGGTCTGTTACAGATGGATTTCCCAAAGGTGTCATAAAACCATCTCCGGACTCAATTTCGTTATTGAGGTTTTCTCCCGTAATGTTGAGATTGCTCGAACTCGAAACTGAAGGAGTCATTCTAACAGAATCAATATTAAGGCCATCTAATATTGAAAACTCTTCCATCAAGGTTTCTTCTTCATTTTGATTTACCGTAGAGTCAACAGTATTTTGCTCCGCGTCCAAATCATTTGATGGTTGTTCCTGCTTTTCATTTGCAACAGAAACTAAGTTACTTGATGATGTAAAAGGCGTGTGTTCTTCCACAAAATTTGGCGTAGCTGAGTAGTCCATTCTTATTTTACTAAGCATGGAAAGCTTATTACTTAGTATTTGAGGCTGAATATTTCTCTTACTATTAAGTTGCCCTATTATATTAGTGGTACTATTATTGTTGTTAATTAATAACTTCTCGTCAAAATTGGGATCCAATAAACAACTAATACCGGAAAGAGAATGGCTCAAGTAAGATAAATTTTTTCTAACAGAATCTGAAAATTCAAGATCGGAAAAACTGGGGTCTTCAGAATTTGATCTCTTATTCATTAAATTGTCAATTGCTTGCAAGGATTCATCCACGTGAAAAGTAAAAAACTTTACAGCAAAATCTATTTCTTTCCTATTAGGAATGTACCAATCAAAATTTAAATTTTCCTCCGAAAATCGTCTATCATCAAATTGAAATCCACCCCAACACTTCTCATTAATACCGTACTTTTTAACATAAGAAGGATCGATCAATCGATTTTCCTTCAAGCGAATCGTCGTTAATGAATTTAAAACTTGATGAACAAAAAATGAAGAAAGATATACTAATGGCCCTTTGAGATTTCGAAATAGCAATGAAGAAAGTTGAATTAATTGTTCCTGGTAGTTTAGAATAGCACCAAATGAGTAATGTGCACAGCTGTTGATAATAGCAATGTAGCAAAACAAAGGTTGGTCTCTTGGAAGAATATCAATACCACTTCTAGACTTTCCAGCTTCATTTTCAGAGATATTTTCATATATTCTGGGAATGAAATATTCCATGAATAATGGTAAAAACTTCTCTGGGTCACGCTTAACGATCAACCCACAAATATCTGCAACAATTTCGTTAGCATTAAAATAAGTTCCCCGTTTTAAAAAGTCTACAAATTTGTTAGCAAATAATAAGAATAAATCATCAGATAAAGATTCACAAAGTATTGAAATTGTTTGAGCTAAGCATTTCTGTATTGCGGATTCATTATTCATTTCTTTTTTTGAAGGCTCAGGAAGATTTTCTATCAAAGGAAATAATTTATAGACAAACTCAGAAACTAAATATTCAAAGCCCATTGTTGAGGAAATCAAAGCTTTTCTTTCTGTTTCTTCATCAATAGTAAAATCTTTTTTTTTTGAAAAATCAGAAGTTTCCTTTAAATAAGAATTGCTTTCCAAAACTAACAAATGGCCTTCAATAACTTCATTTGCAAGGCCTGGATCAATAAACCCTTCATCCTCATCAGCTGAAGACTTCGATAAATCTGCAAATGGCATGAAAGAAGCTAATGTTAGAATCAACATTAAACAGCAATATGTTTTGTTTAAGTCATTCGAATCTATTGCAGGTATAGTCAATGAAAGTAATTTTACAACATGAACCCGAAATAGTTTGGTGCTAACAAAAAATCTTCCAAGATGTGTAAATTGTTTTATCACAGCCATTAATCTATGATTTGGGGTTTGATCATTAGTCAAAGATTCATAGAAATCTAGTAGAACTGAGTTTAAAATTAATCGAGGGCTAAGATAGCAAAGAGAACTAAGACCAATAATGTAGAGTCTACTTACAATCTCCAGCTTAGATTGAACGCCGACTAAGAGCTTTGGTAGGAGAATTTCAATGAATCTGGCAGTTGTTTTTTGATTTAGCTTATTATCTTCAGGTAATTTTTTTAACAAATCAAACTTTTCAAGGTTATATCTCTTAATATATTGAGTGATTAAAGCACTGATGAATTGAGTTATAGCAGTTGTCCAATCTCCTGTATTAGAAGGATGCAAATAAGTCTCAATAATATCAACCAAATTGGATAATTTGAAAAAAATGCCGTCGTCATTTAAGGACTTACATCCATTTATAGAATAAACTATTAGAGTAGCGTACCCTGAGTAAAAAGTTGATGATGCATTCGAACCAAACTTATTTGTCAAAATTTTCAAAGAATTGAGCAAGTTTGTAAATATTACATCAACCTGCTCGGAAGTAAAATAACCAAAATTCCCAAAAATCTCTGTATTAACATTCTCTAACTTTGAATTCATGCTAGCCTCATTGAGCTGAAATTCGCAAATCCTTGCCAATAAACTAGTTAAATGAGAATCGACGTTTTTAATTTTAACTGTTGAACTCCATATAAAAAAGAGAGAAGGAAAATACTTCAAAACGTAATTGTTAGAACATGGTAGTAATGAATATATGGAGCTTAAACTTAATGAAGCAGTTTGAATCGAATATCTTGAAAGGCATTTTAAAAAAATATCATCTATTGTAAACTTCGAATCATCGAAGAAGAAGTTTGAATAAAGAGAAAGTTTCATCAAATTCCTATGAATTGATTTATTTAATTTGTCATAAGAAGATTCTGGATGAGGAAAATTATTTTCGAATTCTTTAAATAAAGGCATATAATCCAACTTAAGACCCTTTTTTTTTATAGTATAAACATCATTTTTAACCAAAAGAACAAACATATCAACATAAGCAGATAGAGCAATAGGCTGACCTCTGGTCAAACAAAGATAATAATACACTTTAGCCAAAGCAATACGTAATGATATTGGCATAGTGTTTTTCATTTTCAACCACGTTTTGAGCTCTGATGTCCAATGACGAACATTAACAATTGCAGAAGACCTTTTGGAATTAGAGAAAGCTGAAGAAGAACTTAAGGTCCCTAATTCAAGATCATCATCGTCTTCGCTAGATTCTTCATCGCTTGAATCATCCGAATCAGTATCCGAATGATCAATAACCTCAAACATATCATGTGAATTATTAGCATTTTTTTCATTTTCAGAAGAAAAAGGTGATATTTTTTTAATACCATTGAAATTTAAATCTTTGGAAGATATACTAATGGCGCCTTGAATATCTAAAGAATATATTGCAATGTACAAATGAGAAACAATATGACTAAGATATTTGGATTGATCCAAAGATTTTTCGGTTTTATAAGGTAATAATTTTGAAAGGTTCAAATTTCTTTTTTGTTTTCTAGCAAAAAATCTTGAATTTTCATCTAAAAATAAAGTATTAACTAAATAATCATCACTTTTGGGATAGTCTAAATTATAATACTCTAGTCTCAATTGTTCAATTGGATTAATGGATGAATAGATAGAATCACCTGTTCCTTGTTTTTGTAAAGGAGAGTAAGATTGGTGAATGTTGAAGGGAGAAGAATTACGAGTGGGATTATTCGAATTACTTAGCAAAGAAGGAGTCAGAGGTCGGAATTTAGATGGTGACAAAAAATTAAAAGAATTTCTGATAGGAGTTGGAGAAGAAATTAAGTCATTGGGTAAGTTGTTTCCTATAATGTTAAGATTGTTGAAACTGGAATTTCTAGAAGGTTTTGAATTTGGGTTGAAGTTTGAAGAAATTGAAGAAATTGAAGGATTAACAGATGAATTAGCAGGTAAATTAGTAGAAGAGTGAACAATTAAATTATTTGATGGATTGATTAGAGAATCAGGCCTTAAGGATGAATTGCCAGAAGTTTTCGGAATTGAATTGGGAGAAAGCGAATCTTCTATTGAACTTGTTTCAACATCACCTCTTTTTTTATCTGAACTATCAGAAGCCATTAATAATGAATCAAAAATATAACTTTATAAATAGTATTGGTACTTTATTAAATTAGTGAAATTGGAGAAGAAAAAGATTCAAAAAATTATTAAATTTTTAAAGTAAATTTCAAAATACCAAAACAAAAAATAATAATAAGAGGCCAAAGTAATTCAAATAAAAACATGGAGTGTTAATTATCTCTTAACTTGAAGGATAAAGTACACTTAGCAAGTATAAAAATAAAACCATACAAACTAAGTTATCATGCAGTGCAATACATTATCAAATACGTTACCGGTACTATGGTACTTATTCTAATAGGGAGAACCGTTATACTGTGAGAAACACTAAATAGTACCTCAAAAATTTATCTTTTTTGACTAAACGGTGCCTCTAAAAATGAAATCTAAAACAAGAAATAATTTGAAAAGTATTTTTGAACTTCTTTCAATTACCCAAAACTGGGATAATTTCAAAATAAGATTTGTTGCATGATAGCTTTCAACTATTTTTTCATAGTGTGGCCCCTAATAAGGTAATTTGAGTGGGTGTATCCGGGTCATAAGAGCACAGTTGAAAATTCCGGTTTCAATAAAAATATCCCTTCAAAAAAATCTGGCCAAAAATTATTTCACGTGATTAATTAGGTTGATTGTGTGATGCCAACAATAGTTATGCAAGAGTGACTGAAAACATAAAAATTTTAAGATGAAAGACAAGTTCTCGCAAAATCAGCTTTAGGACAAACGTATGCCCTATCTGAAAGCTTTTCATCCTGGTCTAGTCTCTCGAGCATGTGATGTAAAAAAAAACGTCAAGGTTGACAACCCATTAATAGAAATAAGTTAGTAATTGAAATTCTATTCAACATTCAATGCGAAAATTACTACATTCCACTAAAGAAAGCATAGTTTAAAACTTCTGATTAGATTCAAGAGAAAAGTATATAAAGGTAATTATTATATATTAATCTACTCCCCATTTATTAAAGATCTAGATTTGAAATTTTAATTGTGAAACAACCATTGAATATTAAATTTGAAATAAAATTGAGAAATAAGGAAATTAAAGAAAGAGTTATCTCAATCTCATTACAAGAAACTAGGCTGCCTAATTGGTTGGATATTTTTTGTATCCAACCAACTTCCTACGGCCAATAATTTCTCCTAGGGAGAATAATCCAAGAAATTGAATGAAGTAAGAACCATAGGTTGTAATATTTTTTTTTGAAAACTCAAATGATTTGAGAGAATTGAAAGTTTCTTTTGGTTTTTCTACCATTATTTTAGCTTCCTTGAAAATATTTTGATAGACCAATTTGAATTTTTCTATTGATGGCGGTTGTAAACCTTCCTTGACATAAATTTCTTTAGCTAGTTCAACTGACACTTTGGACCAATAGATTGAACAATTTACGAATCCTAGAAAAAATTGTTAGTATAAAAGCTTTTGATTTTTTCAAATTTATAGTCAGAAACTTACCATTAATTCGGGTAAGTAAACTAGTTGCTTTTTTACCAATAGCAGAAGTAGAATTCAAACGAACACCTCTATATAGACTGCTTTTAGCTCTGAATATATTTTGTGCAAACATCTTATAGATTTTTTAAAGTGATTGATAAACAATTTCTGAACTTTTCATGAATATTTTTTGTATTTTATATTTTATTTTTATTTAATTCAGATTTAAAGCATCTTGAAATTACTTAAAACTTAGTAGTAATCCTAAGTAGTAATTTATAGCAGGGTAATATCTAAACAAACTTTCAATTTAATCAACCAATCAGAAAAGTAGCAGTTAACTTTATAAACATACAGTATGCCTTTATTTCTTCTTAGACCCTCTGGGTTGGTGTTCAGCTGACGGTTAACTTGTACAGTATATTTTTCTAAAAAACCTATTAATCAAATCTGCTATCCTTGAAATCACTTTCCAAAAATGTTCTTTTTTCTATCAAGCTCTCAATTGTAAATTACGAAATAAGTACTTTTCATAGTCAAAGAGGTATGTAAAAGACCCATGAACAACCACTAGCGAAATTGAAAAGATCATATTCTGAATTGAGGGTTTTCTGAAGTACAACTAGCAATTGTACAATTATTACTGTATTTTTTTCCTACGCTTTTTGTGCCCTTTCTAGTTGCCCATATATCGACTGCTGGTTTTTCATAAAAATACTTTCAAATTTTTAAAACTGTGATAATTTCTAAACTACATAAAAATATTAAATTCAATCTTCTTTTCTTCTTTAAAATTATACTATTAGTTTTTACCAATTAAAATAAAAAAAAATTTAAACAGAAATAAAGCAAATATTAACAATTAATATTTACCAGTGATTCATTATAAAAAAGCATTTTTTATCAATTTACTTAACTGTTCAAGCTTTATATTTTCATTAGCTACATTAGACAATTCATTGGTATCCTTATTATCTTTTGAAATTTTTTCGATTTTACCAACATCCTTAATCGACGGTGAAAAAATATTATCATTCATATGATTAATTAGAACCAATTCACCATCATTTTGATCAAGTTTGAATTGCGGCTCATGATCCTTAACAAATCCCTTGAAATAATCCTCATCGTGAAGATTGAGATAATCTTTCAATAAATGCTTACTGATTTTGGCGGAAATATTTGAAGAATTATTTGTAAACGATAAATAAATTAATCTTACAATTGTTTCTTTGATGAAATTATAGAAGTCTTCTCCTATCAAAGAATTTAAAACTAAATCCTGGTACGAATCTGCCTCCTTAGATTTATTAACCAAATACCAAAATTGATTAAAATCGCAAGAATTTAATACTTCATATAAATGTAAAATTTTATTGATTGAATCTTGAAAAGCTTCAACATTATTCAAGTCGTCATTTTCATTGACTGATTCATTTGATGTTTCATCTTTGAAATCTTTTTCATCGCCTTTACCCTTTATTTCTTTTTTTACTTCAGTCTTAGTGGAAGCTAACGCATATACTGGAAGCAAATGTAAATAAAGCTCAAAATCGACATTATAAAAATTAAGCAATCCCAATAATAGTATGTTCATAGTTGAATTTTCTCTCTCTTCGGTTAACTCTTCACTAGACAATTCGTATAGCTTTAGCAAAGCCAAATTTGATTGTACATCAGAAAAATTTTCAAGGCATTGAGATTTTAAATACTCTTCTAAGTCTTTGATAACATTAGCGTCATATCTCTTTAAAGAGCTCAAAATATCACTTATAAATTCCGGTCTCTGTTTTGGAGTTTCCCCTAAAGTGTTCTCCATGGTTGAAAAAATTTAGCAAAATAACTTTATGCTAAAACAGTTAGTTGATTATGACAATTGATTGAAACTACCTTAATCAATCATATCATTTTTCAAGAAAGATGTATTAGATTAAACGTAAAATTTTTTTTTATGGAAGATATTCTCTGAAATAAAACATCCGGGTAACAAGGTTAAGAATGTTCAGTAAAAAAGGATTTAGTGGATGTTGGATGTGTTAGGAGAACTGCATTGATGACATAAGATCTTCATCACTGGAAATGTAATGGTGCAAAATTAGGAAGATTTCCTCTGTTATCTTTATTGTCAATAATTTGGATATGTTTAGAAGTAATATTTACATGAATATAGCATTTCAAAAATAAGAATAGTTTTGAAAAAACGATATTCAATAGATTAATTGAGATACTGATATTTATCTATATATACTATAGTTAAATTTAGCCTAGCTAATTGTTATACAGAGGGATACTTTTTTTCACCTTATTCTATTCTATTTTTTTTACCCTTTTCATAAAAAGTTAAACTTTCTTTGAGCAACTCAAACCCATACACCAAATGAGAATTGATATTCATTAGAGCATCCCAATTTTTAAATTCTCCATCAAAGTTAGGCGCTGAAAATAAAGTTACAAATCTCTTTTTATGGAAGAATTCGTATCCATCTTCAACAGCCATATGATTATGTCAAAATTAAATCGCTATAGAAATTGATCAAGTGCCATATTAGAGAAAAATAATGTAATTTTTCTAACATTTGGGCTCTAATCGGTAATATCAAAAGAATTGATATTATAATCTTTTTTTTAGAACCAAACAATAAAGAATTTTAGAGGATGATTTGAATTAGGGTCTGATCATGATAAATTACTTAACAATCCTTCTTGTGTATATATATCTTCAAAAATTATTAGGTTTTTAATATCACTAAGTTTATGAAATGAAGGTGAAAAACCTCCATGAATACAGAAAATTTTATTATTTATAGTTGCAGCAACTGGCAAGCAATAGAACACATCATTGAAATTTTTACAATTTCTAAGGTTCAATCAATCTTTTACATTCCTCATAGAAGCAGTATATTGTACTAATATTGGCACATTCATTATTACCTCTCGACGAAAAGAAATTTTCAGGAAATGTTTTTGATGACATAAGAATATTAATAATAGTTTCTAAGGATTCTTAACCTCTATCAACGACAGAAACACCTAATAATAATTTGAATGCAGGTGAAAATTTTTTAATTTGAGTATTTTTAATAAATCATTGTATTGAATATAAATATCACAGACAACTTTAACCAGAAAAAGGACTAGAAGGATACGTTGACTTGGTAAAATTTCATAGTATATTTCACACTTATTTACTATTGTAAATTTGGAAGGGTATGTTTTTCTGGTAGCTGTCGATATAAAACTTTCAATAATAGAACCCATATATATTTCTGCTGATAAAACTCTTTTATTATAGTTTAAGTTATCATCATTATGAGAATGTAAAGACTTACTTTTCTGGTTGTTGAAAGGTAATATAACTTTATTATCACTGAGTTTTTTTTGCAAGGTTAGTTTCTTGAATATCATTTTTGTGGAGTTTATCATAAGAGCTTTTTATATATTTATGATTATTTGACTTAAAAGCATGTTTTGAAAGGCTGATATTATTTATTGCTGAATCTCCAGTAATGATTGAAAACTTATTGTTCAAATTACAACTTAGTACCGTATCATTATTATAATTTGAATCGTTCGTAAAATATTTAGAAAGATTCAAAGCTGGATTTCTAGAAAGAAAAGTTGACCTGACTTTATTACTACAGGGAGAATTTGAAATATCAGAAATCTATGAGAATACAATCATTACCATTTTGATATGTAATGAAAATTAAAGCCGAAGCTGTTATTATCGAGCTCGAAGAAGAAGATTTATCATTTTAATCATTATCAACGACATTTACAAGGTAACCATCAACAAGGAAAACTTCATAATTATTTTTTGTATCGAAACTTAACCACGACTGAGGAACTTTTACATCTATTGTCATCATTGGAATCCAACGAAGAATTGGTTATTGAATTGAATGTGCATGTATAAGTTCCATTCTTAAATGGGGGAAATTCCCCATAATATCATAGAATGTACAATATTTATCAAATAAGGCTATGAGTAAACCGAATATTCCTGCTACTTTGAGACATATCGGATTTGCTGTATTTGTGTGGCTAACTCATCTGTTACTAAGGCTCCCTTATTAAATCTTATCAGTCGAGAAAAAAAAGCCGTTATCCTTGCACCTCCATGGATGAATTTTTAGTTCCATAGATTTCACTACCAAAAACTCTCAGGTGAGAAATTCTTAAAATCGACTTTCAGTTAATAAAATCCAAGAAACTGTTATCCTTTACGAAAGGTTACCTTCAACAAAAAGTTTGCCCAATGATATGAGGAGCCATAGTAAGCATTTATCGGCTTATCAATATCAAAAAATGATAGTTAATACTATGGCAATCACTCAAAGTTATCCTAAGTCATTGTAAATATAATTTCGAGAAAGTTTTTAGAGAAGTTATCAACTACAAAGCTAGGTGTTTCTTTCTTTATAAATATTTTATCTATACGGAACCCATATAAAAGCAGAACTACAAAATCTAGGTAATAACATCAAAACTAATCCAAAACGCTTGGTTTAACTCTAAGGATTTGATCAACTGAGTCAGTTATTGTTTTCTCTATAGGAATAAACTTAATACCTGTCCATTTGTTTGTATTTGAGCAATCATAAGAAGGAAGGGTACTCCATAAACTTTCAGTTTTTGAAGGGTCGCCAAGAGCAACTTTTCCTTTTGCACTTGGGAAATTTTGATTGATTAAATCTAAAATTTGCTGATCTCCATAAGCACCTGAGATTACCAAGAGTCTTTTAAGATCACTTTCAGATTTTTGCAAAGATAAAATATGAAGGGAAGCAATATCTCTTACATCACAGCCTAACCATGGGCTTGCATCATACACTTTATCCTTTTCAACATATTGTGTTTTTAGCATTGACAAGATTTTATTAGCAGACTCGTTTAATGTATCCTTCTTAGCATCTGAATCAAAAAGTTGAGGGCCCATAACCATACAAGGGAGAATGGTAGTTAATGTAAAATTTGGCTTTTCATTTTTTAAAAAATCCCAGGCTGCCACTTCAGCCATTTTTTTGGAACATCTATAAGCATTCATGGCATTGGTCATCTTTGTAATGTCAATTGGATTCCAACATTGCTCAGTTAAAGTATATGATTTATCATCGATTCTGTTCACATCAAGTACAGCAGCAAATGAAGAAGTTATAACTACCTTTTTGACCTTTGGAGCATATTTTTTGATTGCTTTTAACACACCGACAGTTCCATTGACTGCAGGCTTTATGTAAGCATCTTCGTAAGATTCTTTGAAGCCAAAAGAAAAAGGAGATGCAGTATGTAGAACATATTCCAACTCATTACCATATTTCTCAACTACATCATCAAATGCACCAGAAACGGCAATATCCGGAACAACCTCAAATCTAATATCAAAATAAGTTTTTTCAGGGTATTTGATTCTCAATTTTTTGAGAATATTTTCACCTTTCTCTGTTGACCTGACTGTACCAACTACGCTATAGTCTTCTTTCAAAGCTACATCAAGAGTATGTAAGGCTATATAACCTGAAGCCCCAGTTAATAAAACTTTTGCTCCCATTTTAGATTTGAAATTTTGAATATTTGAATGACTGCTAGTAGAATTTAAGATATGCAAACAAACTTATTGATTTAGGTTCAGACTGAAAGAATAAATTAGATATAAAGAAAAAAAAAGAATGTTTGATGTATTTATAATAAATGTATGAAATGACTTTCAACTTATCAATCAATTCCTTTTGAAAAACTCAATTAGAAATAATATTGAATCGCTTGTTTTTATTATCATTTAGCTTCATTATCTGTTTCTTTTATTGAGCGGGAACCAGATTTAATGTAAGGTAAAGGTAGGCTATATTTCTCCATTAGTTAAAAGTTCCGTCCTTCGAGAATAGGTTCAAAATATTTCATGAAATTTTCACTTTGAATTAGCACAATAAAATTGCAAGACCAAGCGGTTGGATATAAAAATTTATGTTAACTATGCTCAGTGTTTTAAATTTTCCTAACCTAACCTGAAAAATTTAGGATTTAGACCCCAATTTTGAAAAAGTTACGAAAAGTTAGAAAATAAATATCACGCGTGGTCATGTGACTTCAAGAATCGATTAAGTAACTATTAACTAGTGATAGATAAACATGTGATTTACGTATAGCCATTTTTTTATTTTTTTCTGTAAAAATATTAAATATATTTTTATATTTTTATTTTTACTTAACATATAATTATATGTTTATATTTAATTATTTTCAATTATTCTTAATAAAAATTTAAATAAATTTTATTTTATTTAGAATTCTAGTAATATTCTTATGTATTTATAATATAAATATTAATTATTATTTTTTGTATTATCTATTATTATGTATAAATTAATATAATAATATTTTTATTTATTCGTCTGTATATTAATCTATAATAATGATATATAATTAATATTAGTCCCGACGCGGTGAATATATATATTTATGCGGACAATGCTCGCTAATACCCCCGCTTTGCGGKAAAATTTTACATGTTAATATTTTCCAATATGCCATAAATGATAATTATAATTTTATGACACTTTCGTTACTTTAAGAATAGATTGATATATTTTTATATATTTCTTATACCTATATATATATTTTAGATATTCCCTATACACCCTAAACATTCAAATTTATTGAATATTTTGAGTTTATTGGATTGATGTTGGATGACAGTTGATGTTGGATGACAG